>VDFB02128519.1:4451075-4481457 GCA_007258455.2 Sequoia sempervirens | reverse complement strand
CTCAACCCCATGCAATCTAATGATAGTTATGTACTTACCCCATTCTATCATCATTATTGAGGTGACACACATCTTTCCCATGTGACACATCATAGTTTAATAAGGCTTAGACATTAACACCTAAATCACTAATGTTCAGCCATCTACACTGTCCTTTGCATTTAACCCCTTCATTCGCAAAAAAGTTTGCCACAACATTGGCTTCTCTATAGGAATGGGATATCTTTATATTATCAAACTTAGCTAAGGTCGAAATAGCATCATCAATCAAGTAATTTATGGTCCACAAGGGGGGGGGCTACCTAGAAGACATTCAATAATATTTTTTGAGTCCCCTTCAAGCCAATTTTTTTTAAAATTTAGACTATGAGCCAAATTTATGACATGAAAAGCTCTGGCAGCCTCAGCTAAGTGATTGGTTTGTGAGCCAAGGGGGGTAGTAATCACACCTATAAAATTTCCAAATGAATCCCTTATAACTCCGTTGCATCCTGCCGCCCCAGGATTACCTTTATCTACCCCATCAAAGTTGGATTTCATCCAACCGTTAGGCCAAAAATTCTGGCAGACACCCTCCCTGTCCTTCTTAGCATGTTTAGGAGCACAGGAAATATCATAACTAATATTCCATTCCTTACCAATCATAATATCATAGGAAGAACAAGCCACTTTCTCGGTGTTACAAACCTTCTGGGGGATTGCATTGAAATTTTCTTTCATTAATCTGATTATTTTATCAAACACTATGACCTCCAAAGATTCCTTATCTCTATAAAATCTATTTTTTTGTTCTTTCCATAGACCCCAAGCAATATGAGGGAAGGAAAAATCCCACAGTTTCTAAAGTGTTGGGTTGTGAGTAGGGGCTTTCCATTGGATGAAGAATTCATCAATTGATGAGGGGAACACCCAAGATAATTGCCAATAATAGAGGATTTTTTCCAGATCAAGGCAACAAATGGACAATGAAGAAACAAATGAAAAACTGACTCTACCTCCATCTTGTAGAGATAACATCTATTGGGTATTTGAAAACCTTGCTTGCAAAGATTATCAACCGTGAGCACTTTGTTTTGAAGTAGGATCTAGGAGAAGATGTTGACTTTAGGTACCAGGTGTTTGATCCAAGAATTCAACCAGAAAGGGGAGGGAGCTTGGGTAGAAGACATCCTAGAAAATGCTGATGAAATGGAGTAGTTGCCCAAAGGTTCATCTTTCCATACAAGACAGTCTTTCGTCTGATCATGGAAAAGTCTGACAGCCAACAAGGATGATTGAACAAGAGCAAGAGCCTGACTTACAAGAGACATATCCACCCATTTTCCATTCTTCCAATAATCTTTAACATACAAACCAAATAAAGCTTTACAAATCTTAGCCCACCCGTGAAAAGGTTCAATTTTGGCAAGGGGCTCATTAAACAACCATCTATCATCCCAGAATCTTGTTTGGTTTCCACTTCTGACTTTCCAACCCACTCCTATTTCAATTACTTTTCTACCAGTAATTAGGTTATTCCAATAGGTTGAGCCTCTGGGTAGAAGATGGGATTCCATCATGATTATAAGCGATATGTTATTCTCCAAATATTTGCTTGTCAGGATATCAGTCCATTGCCCTAAGGATGAAAATAGTCTCCAAATTTGTTTAGCAAGAAAAGTCTTGTTAACCATCCTGATTTTTCTAAGACCTAAAACACCAACCTTTTTAGGTCTACACACCTGATCCCACCCTATTAAAGGAAACCTTTTTCTTTCTTCAACATCTGACCAAAGAAATATTTTTTGAATCTTTTCAATAGCATCTGCAAACTTGGCAGGGATTTTTAAAAGGCTTAAAGCATAAATTGACAGATTCTGAAGATTAGCTTTGAGGAGTTGTAATTTACTAGCTTGCCTTAGCAAAGCTCCTTTCCATCCAGCAAGCTTCTTACTAAACCTCTCAACCAATGAAATCCAAAAGGACTCTAGGTTTTAAGGCTTAAAGGTAAACCTAGATAGGTGGCAGGTAAAGACTCCACCCTACAACCTAGGATTCTGACAATTTTATTCTGTCTATGATTAGGAGAATTAAAGAAGAAGAGAGAGATTTTTTGTTTATTAATCAACTAGCCAGATGCCCTCCCATCCACATCCAATATATTTTTCACAGTCTTTCCCTCTGAAACAATATATTTTCCCAAGAGCATGGTATCATCAACAAACTATTGATGAGAATAGATCAAATTGCTAGAGGATGGTTTAAGACCAATGAGGGATCTTTGATCTATTAGCCTTTTCAAAAAAAATCCAAGACTTTAAGTCATAATAGTAAATAAAATAGGAGAAATAGGATCTCCCTATCTTATACCTCTAGAGCTTTGAAAGAAAATTGAGGGAGATCCATTAATCATAATAGAGATAGAAGCAGTAGACACAAGCTGCTCCACCAACTGAAGAACCCTATTACTGAAACCAAACGCCTTTAAAATTTTAAACAAGAATTTCCAGTCAACTCTATCATAGGCTTTCGATATATCAAGCTTTAAGAGTAAACCTTCAGTCTTTGATTCAACCAGAGAATGTATATTCTCATGCACTGTGACAATTGAGTCAAGGATTTGTCTGCCAGGGAAAAATCCATTCTATTGAGGTGAAATCAGAGTTGGAAATAGAATTAAAAGTCTGGAAGTCATAACCTTCGAGATGATTTTGTAGATAGAGTTACAAAGGCTGATGGGTCTAAAAGCATCAAATTCCACCACTCCAGGCTTCTTAGGAATAAGAACCAGAAAAGTAGCATTCAACTCTTTTAGGAGACTTTTGGGCCCAAAAAATTATTTTATAGCATTCGCCACATCCTCTCCAACAATCTCCCAAAACCATTGAAAGAAGTACATTGGGAACCCATCAAGACCTGGAGCTTTACTCCCTTCAAAGGAAAAAACAGCATTCCTAACTTCCTCACTAGAGGGAATATAGTCAACATAGAGTTATCTTCCTAATTGATCACATTAGGTATAGCCTCTATCAAATGATCCTGATCATTTTGGTTATTTTACTCATTCTCATAAAGAAGATTTTTGAAGAAGATAACAACATGCCTTCTGATATCCTCCTCTTCCTCATACTAGTTACCATCAACTTCAATAAGAGAGATTCTGTTAACCACCCTATGTTTTAAGGCTGACAAGTGAAAGTACCTATTATTTTTGTCACCTACTGATAACCATAAAGCTCTAGATCTTTGTCTCCAGAACTCCTCTTCTTTAGAAATGATGTTGTGCATCTTAATAAGGAGCTCGCTCGCTTTTTCCTTAATATCATTCAAATATCCTTCCTTGTGGATTTTATTTTGGATCTCCCCCAACTCCATCTAAAGATCATATTTAATCCTAAAAATGTTACCAAAGGACTCTTTTTTCCATTTTTTTAAATTGAATTTAACTTCCCTTAGTTTTTTGGCAATTCTAAACATAGTTATCCCAGAGATACTAATATTCCACCATTTCCTAATTTCCTCTTTCAAAAGAGGATGGGAAAGCCACATTTTTTCAACTCTGAAGGGGATACTCTTCTTTATCTTTAAAGGATCCGCAAAAAATATTACGAGGAAATGGTCAGATCCAATCCTAGAAAGGGATTTAAGAGAAAAATAATAGTTTAAGAACCATTGATCATAAATTAAATTTCTATCTAATCTAACCTATATTAGATCCATACCCTTTCTGTGATTCGACCAGGTATAGAAGGTGCCTTGCAAATCCAGATCAATTAATGCCTGATTATTGATAAAGTTCTGAAGATCCTCCTTACTTTTCGCATTGATCTAGGATCCTCCAAATTTTTCTTCATTCAGTAAGGGAGTATTAAAGTCTCCCATGACAACCCAAGACTCATTAAAAATCCTTCAAAAAGCGGCTAACTCCAACTAGAAATATTTTCTGATACCTTTTCCATTGGGAGCATAGATATTTGATTGAATCCAGCTAAAATTGTCCCTAATGTGGGTGAATCTAGTAGCAATGTGGTTTGAGCCTTCCAAATTGGATGTCCTTTGATTATGTGACTATTCCAGAAAGTGGCAATACCTTCTGAAGCACCATTTGAGTTATTGCCATGTATACTATAGTACTGAAATAGTTTCATTTTTTCCACTTTTTCTTTTGACATTTGAGTTTCCTAAATAAGGAGAATATCTGGCTTATGATCTCTAAAAAATTATGTAGTAAGTCCTACTTATAGGGATTATTAAGTCCCCTGATATTCCATGACATGATCTTTATGATTTTCCATGGGAATGGAGGCACTCTAGGATGGTTTTCTGAAAGCCATCCACAATATTCTAAAAACTATTATGCTCTCTTTTCCATTTAGTAGATCTTTTTCCACGAGAGTTCTTTGTTGCTCCATAGTATTCCTTGGCTTTTGACCTAGTAGAGATACCACTTGGATTATTCCATTGTTTATCTTTTTTCTTCTTTTTCTTCGATAAAACCTCATCTCTATCAGTATCTTCTTGAATTTCCATCTCTTTACTAGATTCCCATTCCTTATCAGTTAGAAGTCTTTGCTCCTAGGGTAATGTGTCCATCAGACCATTCAAATGAAAGGTTGAATAGTCACTAGAAAGTTCTATAGCTTGGTCCTGATTATCATAGGAGTCCTTTACTAATTTTGGGGAATTAGGATCCGTAAAGGGATCTACACCCGAAGGAAAATAACCTTAAGAGGAAGGGAGAAAAAGAAGGATATTCAATTCCAAGGATAGACCCTAAATAGGTATATCCTCCAAGCTCTGATTCCCTTCTATATTCTCAGTTGGGCTCGTCTCTTGGAATAAAGGACCTACATCCTAACTCTGCTTTTCTTCACCAACTGTCTGCCCCACACTTACTTCTTTTTCCTTAGTTGTCAAGGTGTCCTCAAAATCCTTACGCTGGGGTTCTTGGGGAACCACACACTTACTTCCCATATCACAACCAACCTCTTTTGAGATACTATGAACATTATACTCTCTATTCTCTAGGCTTTCCCCTTCTGATTTATTTCTCCATAAAGATTTCAAAGTTCCAACTGGCTTCTCCTTTTCTTTGATGGCATTTAAAGGAAATTTCTTAGCCTAGTGCCCAGATTTTCTACATTTGAAACAAGCAAAAGGGATAGTTTCAAACTCAATAGCCTACAACCAGAGCCCAACTTCGAAAGAATCTTGACTGATGAAGGAAGGTCAGTGTTCTGAGAGACCCCCACACATATTCTTGCAAATACCAACCTCTTTCTAGCAGCTGTCATAGAGTCAATAGAAAGAAGATCTCCAAAAGAGTTCGCAATGCCATAAAAGACATCTTCATTCCAGTACTCTAGGAGGAGACCCGGGAGTCTAAACCACACTGGGACATTCTCAAAAATAGAATTGGATAAGTCCATATTTGAAGACCATGTTTTAAGAGCAAGGGAGGATTTCCCTATTACCCATGGACCACCACTTCTTACAGCCAAGATATCATCCCTGCAGGTGAATTCAAACGCAAAAAAGCCCTTTGGGAGTGCCGCCGCTGAAAATTTTCCATAAGTTTGATGTATACCCAAGGTGGAAATCAACTTGAAATGACAAATAGCAGATCGTCAAACCAAATTTCAAAGCAAATCAAAAGAACTTCACAAATTCAATTGTTGGATGGATTCTTTCCATAACACTGCCAAACAGCTTCAAGGGACTTTTCACCCAACCTTCCCAAAATAATTTCGAAATAAATAATGGATTTAGACACCCATTAAGGAATTACACAACATACTTAAATGTCAACTCCTTTGGACCAGTTTAGACTTCCAATACACTCACCATGGGAAAAATAAGGAAAATAGATCAATTTAACAAAGGAAGTACCCTCCAAACTTATCCAATAATTTTGAAACCTTGGGGAAGAAAATTACATGGATCAAAACCATAGAAACCACAATTTATTTGCACCTGTATGACCATAAACACTCCCAACTCAAAAAACCTTCTTTTCTAATGCAAAAACAAGGGTTTTGCCAAACTCTTCATTCCCAGACTTGAATAAACAAATAAATGGTCCAAACACCTTCCATAGGGTCTACGTTGACATTTTCAATGCTTACAATCTCAAATCCATTAATAATTCATTGAAAATCACTTTGAAACCATCACTTTTCAAGGGGAAAATGCATTTTCAGCCCTAGGGCATCACACATTCACCACAATAACACCTTATTATAATATAAAATGCATTAATAGATCTAAATTACATCATATTAGAGCATTCCACTAATTTATAGTGGCATACAATGGGTGGAATGGTCAAAAACTACATTTTAGACTTTCAAACCCTCTAATGGATGTGCACAGACAGTTTTAATAAAATGTCAATAAAACCCCCTAAACTCAATGAAAATTCACCAAACCACTTTCAAGAAATCTGACACTCTCCTCTTTCCAACCATAATAGGGTTGATCTTGTATAGGTCGTACAAATGTCGTACCACACGTTTTAGCAGCAAATTTACACGCAAAAATTTCCAGAAAGCAGCATTATTTTTCATTAGAACTTAAAAAAAAATGATTCAACCACCATGCCTCAACCATGAGAGGCTTATTTAACATATAACAACCCTTACAAACATCTTCCAACTGGAATTTTAATTATTTGGACATTGGAAACCAAATTTTTACCAATTAGACCCCTAATTGCCTAGTTTTTCACTTTTTAACAATTTGTTGACAATAAGTACATTTTTATGCAACATTTTGCATTTTTTGAATTAAATAACATAAAATACCCCTAATTACATCACTAATGGTCTCAAAGGCCTTATTGAATCATAAAATGACTCAATTAACCCTCTTTTTCTAATTCCTATGCTTCCTTCAAAAGGATGAATTATTTTAAACTGTGTATTGGACGCTCCTACACCATACACCCTGCCTTAAAATTCTTCCAAGTCCCTTGGAAACTTCTGTACCTGAAAAAAAAAACATAATTAGATACTCCTCTTTGTCCTTTCAATGGTCTCATCTTCACCTTGGGCTTATACTTGTTCTCCTCTTGAAATTCAATGCTTGCTTTGTGACTTTCACTCTTCATGTCTGCTCTATCAACTTGAATCTGCACTTCTAGGCTTTGATTTTCCTTCATCCATCTTCCTTTTTCCTATTCTTCAACTTCTTTCATTACAAACCAACCCATCCTATTTACTTCATCCTTCATGGTGACAACCTTTTTTTCATACTCTTCCATTGTCAATTTCACATTTCCCTTCATTGTTTCTTGCCATTCTAACTGGCTGACTATCATGTCTTTGTCCCTCATAAACTTGTTATCCCTATTTAGGCTTTGCATCATACCTTTTTCTTCCTTCATCATTGTGTTCTTAACCTCCAATTTCCTCTTAAACTCATTACGTTCATGCCCCATCATTGGGCTATGTAAATCATCCTCTTGACTGTCCATACTTTGCCTTCTATTTTCTTCCTCAAAGACCTTTGTCCTACTAACTTCAGAAACACAACTTAACTATTCTTCACCTCCTCCTAACATCATTCTTTCACATTGGTTTACCTCAACCAATCTACTCCCCATCACTTCCCATACCCCTTGGGATTCTCTCTCATCTACCTTCACTTCACTATCCACCTTTGCCATTGTATTTACAATGTCCATACTCTCTGTATTTCCAGTATTAGACTAATTTTTTTCTGCAATCAACTTCAAAGGACACCAAATTGTCCCTATCATAATCTTCTCATCATCTACAAGCCTTTCAATACTTGTTCCTTTGTTGTCATCTTTGGTACCTTCATCCTTTTCCTTTACCTCAGTTTTTAAGACCCCTTTATCCATAGGTCTGTCAGTCACATCCTCATATACCTGCTTCTTTTCACTTTCTTACAAATGTAGTGGATAACTCACCTCTTCCCTTGTGCTTTCATCATGCCCAAATGGCTTGTGTTTTTGCAACTCTTCTTCACTCTTCATAACCTCATCTCTTCTCCTAAGGATCTTTGTCCCAAGAATCTTCTTTTCACAACACTCTGTCTCACTCCCATATACGTTTGCATTCTTCATGGTTGCCTGCCCTCGAACACTATCATTCCTCTTTGAAAAAAATCTTACATGTTCCTTATCTTCAATACAACATTCATGCTTACCCTGCTCTTTCAAGGTCTTCTCATCTTTGTCCTTCACTTTCTTTGTTTCCCTTCTAGCTTCAAACTGTTCTATTTTCCTTATTTCTTCCTTCCGGTGTCTTTCTTTCTCCATTGCTTCTATTCTATGCCTTTTTCTCTCTTCCTTATACTCGTGTTCCTTTTTTTCCAACAACTCTCTTTTTCCAAACATTCCTATCCTTCTTTTTTTCCCTTCATCGTGCAAACAATTCAAGATATACCTTTTCCCATCCTTTTCAATTTCATATACATTTAGTCTCCCATCATGTTTAGCAAATCTATCAAAATGCCAAACCCTTCCTAGTATCATATGAAAATATCTTATAGGAATTATATCACATAATACAACATCATTATAAGGACCAATCTGAAAATCTACAAAAGCTTGCTCTCGAACCACAACATACTGATTACTATTTACCCAATATGCCTTGTAAGGTGATTCATGATTTAACCTTGTCAAATGCAATTTTTCAACCATTTCCTCTTAGACAACATTATCTAATGAACCTGAATCAATCAGTACCTTACATATCTTACCTATACACTTGCATCTGGTCTGGAAGATAGCATGCCTCATTTTTTCTTCTTTCTCATCCAACCTTCTTATGGCCATGGTGTCTTGAATCTTCAAATGCTCCTCCTTCAAACTTCAAGAAATCTACTACCTCGCTCTGATACCACTTTCATGCAAACCCAAGGTGGAAATCAACTTGAAATGAAAAATAACAGATGGTCAACCCAAATTTCAAAGTAAATCAAAAGAACTTCACAAATTCACTTGTTAGATGCATTCTTTCCATAACACTACCAAACAGCTTCAAGGGACTTCTCACCCAACTTTCCCAAAAGACTTTCCAAATAAATAATGGATTTAGACACCCATTAAGGCCTTACACAACATACTTCAAGATCAGATATAACTCCTTTGGACTATTTTAGACTTCCAATACACTCACCATGGGAAAAACAAGGAAAATAGGTCAATTTAACAAAGGAAGTACCCTTCAAACTTATTGAATCATCTTGAAACCTTGAGGAATCAAATTAAATGACACAAAACAATAGAATACACAATTTATTTGCACCTGTATGATCATAATCACTCCCAACTCAAAAAACCTCCTTTTCTAATGCAAAAACAAGGGTTTTGCCAAAATCTTCATTCCCAAACTTGAATAAACAAATAAATGGTCCAAAAACCTTCCATAGGGTCTGTGTTGGCATTTTCAATGCTTACAATCTCAACTCCATTAATAATTCATTGAAAAGCACTTTGAAACCATCACATTTCAAGGGAAAAATGCATTTTCAGCCCTAGGGCATCACACATTCACCACAACACCTTATTATAATATAAAATGCATTAATAGATATAATTTACATCATATTAGACCATTCCACCAAGTTACAGAGGCATACAATGGATGGAATGGTCAAAAACTACATTTTAGACTTTCAAACCCTCTAATGCCTGTGCAAAGGCAGTTTTAATAAAATGTCAATAAAGCCCTCTAAACTCAATGAAAATTCACCAAACCACTTTAAAATGAAATCTGACACTCTCCTATTTCAACCAAAATAGGGTTGAGCCCGTAAACGTCGTACAAAGGTCGTACCACATGTTTTAGCAACAAATTTACACATAAATTTCAAGAAAGTAGCCTTTTTTTTCATTAGAACTTAAAAAAAAATTGATTCAACCACCATGCCTCGACCATGAGAGGCTTATTTCACATATAAACACCCTTAAAACATCCTACAACTGGAATTTTAATTAGTTAGACATTGGAAACCAACTTTTTACCAATTAGACCCCTAATTGCCTAGTTTTTCACTTTTTAACAATTTGTTGACAATAAGTATATTTTTATGCAACATTTTGCATTTTTTTAACTAACTAACATAAAATACCCCTAATTACATCATTAATGGGCTCAAAGGCCTTATTCAATCATAAAATTACTCAAGTAACCCTCTTTTCCTAATTCCTATGCTTCCTTCAATGGATGAATTGTTTTAAACTGTGTATTGGGTGCTCCTGCACCATACACCCTGCCTTAAAATTCTTCGAAGTCCCTTGGAAACTTCTGTACCTAAAAAAAAAAACATAATTAGATACTCCCCTTTGTCCTTTCAATTGTCTCATCTTCACCCTGGGCTTATACTTTTCCTCTTCTTCAAATTCGATGCTTGCTTTGTGACTTTGACTCTTCATGTCTGCTCTATCAACTTGAATCTGCACTTCTAGGATTTGATTGTCCCTCATTCATCTTCCTTTTTATTGCTCTTCAACTTCTTTCATTACAAACAAACCCATCCTATTTACTTCACCCTTCATGGTGACAACCTATTCTTCATACTCTTGCATTGTCCTTTTCACATTTCCCTTCATTGTTTCTTGCCATTCTAACTGGCTGACTGGAATGTCTTTGTCTATCATAAACTTGTTATCCCTGTTACGGCCTTGCATCAAACCTTTTTCTTCCTTCATCACTGTGTTCTTAACCTAAAATTTCCTCTTAAAGTCATTACATTCATGCCCCATCATTGGACTATGTAAATCAACCTCTTCATTGTCCCTACTTTGCCTTCTATTTTCTTCCTAAAAGACCTTTGTCCTACTAACTTCAGAAACACAACTTAACTATTCTGCACCTCCTCCTAACATCATGCTTTCAAATTGGTTTACCTCAACCAATCTACTCTCCATCACTTGCCATACCCCTTGGGATTCTCTCTCATCTACCTTCACTTCACTATCCAACTTTTCCATTGTATTTACAATGTCCATACTCTCTATATTTCCAGTATTAGACTGATTTTTGTCTGCAATCAACTTCAAAGGACACCAAACTGTCCCTATCATAATCTTCTCATCATCTACAAGCCTTTCAAGACTTGTTCCTTTGTTGTCATCTTTGGTACCTTCATCGTTTACCTTTACCTCAGTTTTTAAGACCCCTTTATCCATAGGTCTGTCAATCACATCTTCATATACCTGCTTCTTTTCAGTTTCTTACAAATGTAGTGTATAACTCGCCTCTTCCCTTGTGCTTTCATCATGCCCAAATGGCTTGTGTTTTTGCAACTCTTCTTCACTCTTCGTAACCTCATCTCTTCTCCTAAGGATCTTTGTCCCAGGAATCTTCTTTTCACAACACTCTGTCTCACTCCCATATACGTTTGCATTCTTCATGGTTGCCTGCCCTAGAACACTATCATTCCTCTTTGAACAAACTCTTACATGTTCCTTGTTTTCAATACAACATTCATGCTTACCCTGCTCTTTCAAGGTCTTTTCATCTTGTCCTTCACTTTCTTTGTTTCCCTTCTGGCATCAAACTGTTCTATTTTCCTTATTTCTTCCTTACGGTGTCTTTCTTTCTCCACTGCTTCTATGCTATGCCTTTTTGTCTCTTCCTTATACCCTTGTTCCTTTTTTTCCAACAACTCTCTTTTTCCACACATTCCTATCCTTCTTTTTTTCCCTTCATCCTGCAAACAATTCAAGATATACCTTTTCCCATCCTTTTCAATTTCATATACATTTAGTCTCCCATCATGTTTAGCAAATCTATCAAAATGCCAAACCCTTCCTAGTATCATATGAAAATATCTTATAGGAATTATATCACATAATACAACATCATTATAAGGACCAATATGAAAATCTACAAAAGCTTGCTCTCGAACCACAACATACTGATTACTATTTACCCAATATGCCTTGTAAGGTGATTCATGATTTAACCTTGTCAAATGCAATTTTTCAGCCATTTCCTCTTAGACAACATTATCTAATGAACCTGAATCAATCAGTACCTTACATATCTTACCTATACACTTGCATCTAGTCTAGAAGATAGCATGCCTCATTTTTTCTTCTTTCTCATCCAACCTTCTTATGGCCATGGTGTCTTGAATCTTCAAATGCTCCTCTTTCAAACTTCAAGAGATCTACTACGTCGCTCTGATACCACTTTCATGCAAACCCAAGGTGGAAATCAACTTGAAATGAAAAATAACAGATGGTGAAACCAAATTTCAAAGCAAATCAAAAGAACTTCATAAATTCACTTGTTAGATGCATTCTTTCCATAACACTGCCAAACAGCTTCAAGGGACTTCTCACCCAACTTTCCCTAAAGACATTCCAAATAAATAATGGATTTAGACACCAATTAATACCTTACACAACATACTTCAAGATCAGATATAACTCCTTTGGACCAGTTTAGACTTCCAATACACTCACCATGGGAAAAACAAGGAAAATAGGTCAATTTAACAAAGGAAGTACCCTTAAAACTTATTTAATCATCTTGAAACCTTGGGGAATCAAATTAAATGGCTCAAAACCATAGAATCCACAATTTCTTTGCACCTGTATGACCATAAACACTCCCAACTCAAAAAACCTCCTTTTCTAATGCAAAAACAAGGGTTTTGCCAAAATATTCATTCCCAAACTTGAATAAACAAATAAATGGTCCAAAACCCTTCCATAGGGTCTGTGTTGACATTTTCAATGCTTACAATCTCAACTCCATTAATAATTGACAGAAAAGCACTTTGAAACCATCACATTTCAAGGGAAAAATGCATTTTCAGCCCTAGGGCATCACACATTCACCACAACAACGCCTTATTATAATATAAAATGCATTAATAGATATAATTTACATCATATTAGACCATTCCACCAAGTTACAGTGGAATACAATGGATGGAATGGTCAACAACTACATTTTAGACTTTCAAACCCTCTAATGGTTGTGCACAGGCAGTTTTAATAAAATGTCAATAATACCCTCTAAACTCAATGAAAATTCACCAAACCACTTTGAAATGAAATCTTACAGTCTCCTATTTCCAACCAAAATAGGGTAGATCCCGTAAAGGTCATACAAAGGTCGTACCACATGTTTTAGCAGCAAATTTACACAGAAATTTCAAGAAAGTAGCCTTTTTTTTCATTACAACTTAAAAAAATATGATTCAACCACCATTCCTCGACCATGAGAGGGTTATTTAACATCTAACCAACCTTACAAACATCCTCCAACTGGAATTTTAATTAGTTAGACATTGGAAACCAACTTTTTACCAATTAGACCCCTAATTGCCTAGTTTTTCACTTTTTAACAATTTATTGACAATAAGTATATTTTTATGCAACATTTTGCAATTTTTGAACTAACTAACAGAAAATACCCCTAGTTACATCATTAATGGGCTCAAAGGCCTTATTAAATCATAAAATGACTCAAGTAACCCTCTTTTCCTAATTCTTATGCTCTATGTATTGGGTGCTCTTGCACCATACACCCTGCCTTAAAATTCTTCCAAGTCCCTTGGAAACTTCTGTACCTAAAAAAAAAAACATAAATAGATACTCCTCTTTTTCCTTTCAATTGTCTCATCTTCACCTTGGGCTTATACTTGTCCTCCTTTTGAAATTCCATTCTTGCTTTGTGACTTTGACTCTTCATGTCTACTCTATCAACTTGAATCTGCACTTCTAGGCTTTGATTGTCCTTCGTCCATCTTCCTTTTTCTTTCTCTTCAACTTCTTTCATTACAAACCAACTCATCCTATTTGCTTCACCCTTCATGGTGACAACCTTTTCTTCATACTCTTGCATTGTCCCTTTCACATTTCCCTTCACTGTTTCTTGCCATTCTAACTGGCTGACTGTCATGTCTTTGTCTATCATAAACTTGTTATCCCTGTTAAGGCCTTGCATCAAACCTTTTTTCTTACTTCATCACTGTGTTCTTAACCTAAAATTTCCTCTTAAACTCATTACATTCATCCCCCATCATTGGGCTATGTAAATCATCCTCTTGACTGTCCATACTTTGCCTTCTATTTTCTTCCTCAAAGACCTCTGTCCTACTAACTTTAGAAACACAACTTAACTATTTTGCACCTCCTCCTAACATCATGCTTTCACATTGGTTTACCTCAACCAATCTACTCTCCATCACTTGCCATACCCGTTGGGATTCTCTCTCATCTACCTTCACTTCGCTGTCCACCTTTGCCATTGTATTTACAATGTCCATACTCTCTGTATTTCCAATATTAGACTATTTTTTGTCTGCAATCAACTTCACTAGACACCAAACTGTACCTATCATAATCTTCTCATCATCTACAAGCCTTTCAAGACTTGTTCCTTTGTTGTCATCTTTGGTACCTTCGTCCTTTACCTTTACCTCAGTTTTTAAGACCCCTTTATCCATAGGTCTATCAATCACATCTTCATATACCTGCTTCTTTTCACTTTCTTGCACATGTAGTGGATAACTCACCTCTTCCCTTGTGCTTTGATCATTCCCAAATGGCTTGTGTTCTTGCAACTCTTCTTCACTCTTCATAACCTCATCTCTTCTCCTAAGGATCTCTGTCCCAAGAATCTTCTTTTCACAACACTCTGTCTCACTCCCATATACGTTTGCATTCTTCATGTTTGCTTGCCCTAGAACACTATCATTCCTCTTTGAAAAACTCTTGCATGTTCCTTATCTTCAATACAACATTCATGCTTACCCTGCTCTTTCAAGGTCTTTTCATCTTTGTCCTTCACTTTCTTTGTTTCCCTTCTGGCTTCAAATTGTTCTATTTTCCTTAATGCTTCCTCACGGTGTCTTTCTTTCTCCATTGCTTCTATCCTGTGCCTTTTTGTCTCTTCCTTATACCATTGTTCATTTTTTTCCAACAACTCTCTTTTTCCACACATGCCTATCCTTCTTTGTGTCCCTTCATCCTGTAAACATTACAAGATATACCTTTTCCCATCCTTTTCAATTTCATATACATTTAGTCTCCCATCATGTTTAGCAAATCTATCAAAATGCCAAACCCTTCCTAGTATCATCTAAAAATATCTTATAGGATTTATATCACATAATACAACATCATTATAAGGACCAATCTAAAAATCTACAAAAGCTTGCTCTCGAACCACCACATACTGATTACTATTTACCCAATATACCTTGTAAGGTGATTCATGTTTTAACCTTGTCAAATGCAATTTTTCAACCATTTCCTCTTAGACAACATTATCTAATGAACCTGAATCAATCAATACCTTACATATCTTACCTCTACACTCGCATCTGGTCTGGAAGATAGCATGCCTCATTTTTTCTTCTTTCTCATCAACCTTCTAATGGCCATGGTGTCTTGAATCTTCAAATGCTCCTCCTTCAAACTTCAAGAGATCTAATACCTTGCTGTGATACCACTTTCATGCAAAGCCAAGGTGGAAATCAACTTGAAATGACAAATAATAGATGGTGAATCCAAATTTCAAAGAAAATAAAAAGAACTTCACAAATTCACTTGTTAGATGCATTCTTTCCATAACACTGCCAAACAACTTCAAGGGACTTCTCACAAAACTTTCCCAAAAGACTTTCCAAATAAATAATGGACTTAGGCACCCATTAAGGCCTTACACAACATACTTCAAGATCAGATATAACTCCTTTGGACTAGTTTAGACTTCCAATACACTCACCATGGGAAAAACAAGGAAAATAGAAAATAGGTCAATTTAACAAAGAAAGTACCCTTCAAACTTATCGAATCATCTTGAAACCTTGGGGAAGAAAATTAAATGGCTCAAAAGAATAGAATGCACAATTTATTTGCACCTGTATGACTATAAACACTACCAACTCAAAAAACCTCCTTTTCTAATGCATAAACAAGGGTTTTTCCAAAATCTTCATTCCCAAACTTGAATAAAAAAAAAATGGTCCAAAACCCTTCCATAGGGTCTATGTTGAAATTTTCAATGCTGAAAATCTCAACTACATTAATAATTCATTAAAAAGCACTTTGAAACCATCACATTTCAAGGGAAAAATGCATTTTCAGCCCTAGGGCATCACACATTCACCACAACAACGCCTTATTATAATATAAAATGCATTAATAGATATAATTTAAATCATATTAGACCATTCCACCAAATTATAGTGGCACACAATGGATGGAATGGTCAAAAACTACATTTTAGACTTTCAAAACCCTCTAATGGCTGTGCATATGCAGTTTTAATAAAATGTCAATAAAACCCTCTAAACTCAATGAAAATTCACCAAAACACTTTCAAATGAAAGCTGACACTCTCCTATTTCCAATAAAAATAGGTTTGAACCCGTAAAGGTCATACAAAGGTCGTACCAGATGTTTTATTAGCAAATTTACACAGAAATTTTAAGAAAGTAGCCATTTTTTTCATTAGAACTTCAAATAAAATGGTTCAACCACCATACCTTGACCATGACAGGCTTATTTAACATCTAACCACCCTTACAAAAATTCTCCAACTGTAATTTTAATTAGTTAGACATTGGAAACCAACTTTTTAACAATTAGAACCCTAATTGCCTAGTTTTTCACTTTTTAACAATTTGTTGACAATAAGTATATTTTTATGCAACATTTTGCATTTTTTGAACTAACTAACATAAAATACCCCTAGTTACATCATTAATGGTCTCAAAGGCCTTTTTCAATCATAAAATGACTCAAGTAACCCTCTTTTCCTAATTCCTATGCTTCCTTCAAAGGATGAATTGTTTTAAACTTTGTAATGGGTGCTCCTGCACCATACACCCTGCCTTAAAATTCTTCCAAGTCCCTTGGAAACTTCTGTACCTGAAAAAACAAAACATAATTAGATACTCCTCTTTGTCCTTTCAATTTTCTAATCCTCACCTTGGGCTTATACTTGTCCTCCTCTTGAAATTCCATGCTTGCTTTGTGACTTTGACTCTTCATGTCTGCTCTATCAACTTGAATCTGCACTTCTAGGCTTTGATTGTCCTTCATCCATCTTCCTTTTTCTTTCTCTTCAACTTCTTTCATTACAAACCAACTCATCCTATTTACTTCACCCTTCATGGTGACAACCTTTTCTTCATACTCTTGCATTGTCCTTTTCACATTTCCCTTCATTGTTTCTTGCCATTCTAACTGGCTAACTGTCATGTCTTTGTCTATCATAAACTTGTTATCCCTGTTAATTCCTTGAATCAAACCTTTTTCTTCCTTCATCACTATATTCTTAACCTAAAATTTCCTCTTAAACTCATTACATTCATGTCCCATCATTGGGCTATGTAAATCATCCTCTTGATTGTCCATACTTTGGCTTCTATTTTCTTCCTCAAAGACCTTTGTCCTACTAACTTCAGAAACACAACTTAACTATTCTACACCTCCTCCTAACATCATGCTTTCACATTGGTTTAGCTCAACCAATCTACTCTCCATCACTTGCCATACCCGTTGGGATTCTCTCTCATCTACCTTCACTTCACTGTCCACCTTTGCCATTGTATTTACAATGTCCATACTCTCTGTATTTCCACTATTAGACTATTTTTTGTCTGCAATAAACTTCAAAGGACACCAAATAGTCCCTATCATAATCTTCTCATCATCTCCAAGCCTTTCAAGACTTGTTCCTTTTTTGTCATCTTTGGTACCTTATCCTTTACCTTTACCTCAGTTTTTAAGACCCCTTTATCCATAGGTCTGTCAATCACATATTCATATACCTGCTTCTTTTCACTTTCTTGCACATGTAGTGGATAACTCACCTCTTCCCTTGTGCTTTCATCATGCCCAAATGGCTTGTGTTCTTGCAACTCTTCTTCACTCTTCATAACCTCATCTCTTCTCCTAAGGATCTCTGTCCCAAGAATCTTCTTTTCACAACACTCTGTCTCACTCCCATATATGTATGCATTCTTCATGGTTGCTTTCCCTAGAACACTATCATTCCTCTTTGAACAAACTCTTACATGTTCCTTATCTTCAATACAAAATTCATGCTTACCCTACTCTTTCAAGGTCTTTTCATCTTTGTCCTTCACTTTCTTTGTTTCCCTTCTGGCTTCAAATTGTTCTATTTTCCTTAATGCTTCCTCACGGTGTCTTTCTTTCTCCATTGCTTCTATGCTATGCCTTTTTGTCTCTTCCTCATACCCTTGTTCCTTTTTTTCCAACAAATCTCTTTTCCACACATGCCTATCCTTCTTTGTTTCCCTTTATCCTGCAAACAATTCGAGATATACCTTTTCCCATCCTTTTCAATTTCATATACATTTAGTCTCCCATCATGTTTAGAAAATCTATCAAAATGCCAAACCCTTCCTAGTATCATATGACCACAACATCATTATAAGGACCAATCTGAAAATCTACAAAAGCTTGCTCTCGAACCACAACATAATGATTACTTTTTACCCAATATGTCTTTTAAGGTGATTCATGTTTTAACCTTGTCAAATGCAATTTTTCAACCATTTCCTCTTAGACAACATTATCTAATGAACCTAAATCAATCAGTACCTTACATATCTTACCTCTACACTTGCATCTGGTCTTAAAGATAGCATGCCTCATTTTTTCTTCTTTCTCATCCAACCTTCTTTTGGCCATGGTGTCTTGAATCTTCAAATGCTCCTCCTTCAAACTTCAAGAGATCTACTACCTCGCTCTGATACCACTTTCATGCAAACCCAAGGTGGAAATCAACTTGAAATTACAAATAATAGATGGTCAACCCAAATTTCAAATCAAATCAAAAGAACTTCACAAATTCACTTATTAGATGCATTATTTCCATAACACTACCAAACAGGTTCAAAGGACTTCTCACCCAACTTTCCCAAAATACTTTCCAAATAAATAATGGATTTAGACACCCATTATGGCCTTACACAACATACTTCAAAAAATCAGATATAACTCCTTTGGACCAGTTTAGACTTCCAATACACTCACCATGGGAAAAATAAGGAAAATAGGTCAATTTAACAAAGGAAGTACCCTTAAAACTTATCTAATAATCTTGAAACCTTGGGGAAGCAAATTAAATGGCTCAAAACCATAGAATACACAATTTCTTTGCGCATATATGACCATAAACACTCCCAACTAAAAAAACCTCCTTTTCTAATGCAAAAACAAGGGTTTTGCAAAAATCTTCTTTCCCAAACTTGAATAAAAAAATAAATGGTCCAAAAACCTTCCATAGGGTCTGTGTTGACATTTTCAATGTTTACAATCTCAACTCCATTAATAATTCATTGAAAAGCACTTTGAAACCATCACATTTCAAGGGAAAAATGCATTTTCAGCCCTAGGGCATCACACATTAACCACAACAACGCCTTATTATAATATAAAATGAATTAATAGATATAATTTACATCATATTAGACCATTCTGCCAAGTTACAGTGGCATACAATGGATGGAATGGTCAAAAACTACATTTTAGACTTTCAAACCCTCTAATGGCTGTGCACAGGCAGTTTTAATAAAATGTCAATAAAACCCTCTAAACTAAATGAAAATTCACCAAACCACTTTCAAATGAAATCTGACACTCTCCTATTTCCAATAAAAATAGGTTTGAGCCTGTAAAGTTCGTACAAAGGTCGTACCACATGTTTTAGCAGCAAATTTACACAGAAATTTCAAGAAAGTAGCCTTTTTTTTCATTAGAACTTAAAAAAAAATGATTCAACCACCATGCCTCAACCATGAGAGGCTTATTTAACATATAACCACCCTTAAAAAAATCCTCCAACTGGAATTTTAATTAGTTAGACATTGGAAACCAACTTTTTACCAATTAGACCCCTAATTGCCTAGTTTTTCACTTTTTAACAATTTGTTGACAATAAGTATATTTTTATGCAACATTTTGCATTTTTTAAACTAACTAACATAAAATACCCCTAATTACATAATTAATGGGCTCAAAGGCATTTATTCAATCATAAAATGACTCAAGTAACCCTCTTTTCCTAATTCCTATGCTTCCTTCAAAGGATGAATTGTTTTAAACTGTGTATTGGGTGTTGCTGCACCATACACCCTGCCTTAAAATTCTTCGAAGTCCCTTGGAAAATTTTGTACCTGAAAAAAAAAAAAATTTAGATACTCCTCTTTTTCCTTTCAATTGTCTCATCTTCACCTTGGGCTTATACTTGTCCTCCTCTTGAAATTCCATGCTTGCTTTGTCACTTTGACTCTTCATGTCAGCTCTATCAACTTGAATCTGCACTTCTAGGCTTTGATTGTCCTTCATCCATCTTCCTTTTTCTTGTCTTCAAATTATTTCACTACAAACCAACTCATCCTATTTACTTCACCCTTCATGGTGACAACCTTTTCTTCATACTCTTGCATTGTCCTTTTCACATTTCCCTTCATTGTTTCTTGCCATTCTAACTGGTTGACTATCATGTCTTTGTCTATCATAAACTTGTTATCCCTGTTAAGGCCTTGCATCAAAACATTTTTCTTCCTTCATCACTATGTTCTTAACCTAAAATTTCCTCTTAAACTCATTACATTTATGCCCCATCATTGGGCTATGTAAATCATCCTCTTGACTGTCCATACTTTGCCTTCTATTTTCTTCCTCAAAGACCTTTGTCCTACTAACTTCAGAAACACAACTTAACTGTTTTGCACCTCCTCCTAACATCATGTTTTCACATTGGTTTACCTCAACCAATCTACTCTCCATCACTTGCCGTACCCCTTGGGATTCTCTCTCATCTACCTTCACTTCACTGTCCACCTTTGCCATTATATTTACAATGTCCATAATCTCTGTATTTCCACTATTAGACTGATTTTTTCTACAATAAACTTCAAAGGACACCAAATTGTCCCTATCATAATCTTCTCATCATCTACAAGCCTTTCAATACATGTTCCTTTTTTGTCATCTTTGGTACCTTCATCCTTTACCTTTACCTCAGTTTTTAAGACCCCTTTATCCATAGGTCTGTCAATCACATCTTCATATACCTGCTTCTTTTCACTTTCTTGCACATGTAGTGGATAACTCACCTCTTCCCTTGTGCTTTCATCATGCCCAAATGGCTTGTGTTCTTGCCACTCTTCTTTAGTCTTCATAACCTCATCTCTTATCCTAAGGATCTTTGTCCCAAGAATATTCTTTTCACAACACTCTGTCTCACTCCCATATACATTTGCATTCTTCATGGTTGCCTGCCCTAGAACACTATCATTCCTCTTTGAACAAACTCTTACATGTTCCTTATCTTAAATACAACATTCGTGCTTACCCTGCTCTTTCAAGGTCTTTTCATCTTTGTCCTTCACTTTCTTTGTTTCCCTTCTGGCTTCAAACTATTCTATTTTCCTTAATGCTTCCTCACAGTGTCTTTCTTTCTCCATTGCTTCTATGTTATGCCTTTTTGTCTCTTCCTTATACCCTTGTTTCTTTTTTTCCAACAACTCTCTTTTTCCACACATGCCTATCCTTCTTTGTGTCCCTTCATCCTGCAAACAATTCAAGATATACCTTTTCCCATCCTTTTCAATTTCATATACATTTAGTCTCCCATCATGTTTAGCAAATCTTTCAAAATGCCAAACCCTTCCTAGTATCATATGAAAATATCTTATAGGAATTATATCACATAATACAACATCATTATAAGGACCAATTTGAAAATCTACAAAAGCTTGCTCTCAAACCACAACATACTGATTACTATTTACCCAATATGCCTTGTAAGGTGATTCATGTTTTAACCTTGTCAAATGCAATTTTTCAACCATTTCCTCTTAGAAAACATTATATAATGAACCTGAATCAATTATTACCTTACATGTCTTACCTCTGCACTTGCATCTATTTTGGAAGATAGCATGCCTCATTTGTTCTTCTTTCTCATCCAACCTTCTGATGGCCATGGTGTCTTGAATCTTCAAATGCTTCTCCTTGAGACTTCAAGAGATCTACTACCTCGCTCTGATACCACTTTGATGCAGACCGAAGGTGTAAATCAACTTGAAATGACAAATAATAGATGGTCAACCCAAATTTTAAATCAAATGAAAAGAATTTCACAAATTCACTTGTTAGATGCATTCTTTCCATAACACTGCCAAACAGCTTCAAGGGACTTTTCACCCAACTTTCCCAAAAGACTTTCTAAATAAATAATGTATTTAGACACCCATTAAGGACTTACAAAACATACTTCAAGATCAGATATAACTCCTTTGGACTAGTTTAGATTTCTCATACACTCACCATGGGAAAAACAAGGAAAATAGGTCAATTTAACAAAGGAAGTACCCTTCAAACTTATCCAATCATCTTGAAACCTTGGGGTAGAAAATTAAATGTCTCAAAACCATAAAATTCACAATTTATTTGCACCTGTACGACCATAAACACTCCCAACTCGAAAAACCTCCTTTTCTAATGCAAAAATAAGGGTTTTGCCGAAATCTTCATTCCCAGACTTGAATAAAAAAATAAATTGTCCAAAAACCTTCCATACAGTCTGTGTTGACATTTTCAATGCTTACAATCTCAACTCCATTAATAATTCATTGAAAATCACTTTGAAACCATCACATTTCAAGGGAAAAATGCATTTTCAGCCCTAGGGCATCACACATTCACCACAATAATGCCTTATTATAATATAAAATAAACTAGTAGATCTAATTTACATCATATTAGACCATTCCACTAAGTTACAGTGGCATGCAATGGGTGGAATTGTCAAAAACTACATTTTAGACTTTTAAATCCTCTAATGGCTGTGCACAGGCAGTTTTAATAAAATGTCAATAAAACCCTCTAAACTCAATGAAAATTCACCAAACCACTTTCAAATGAAATCTGACACTCTCCTCTTTCTAACCATAATATGGTTGATCCTGTAAAGGTCATACAAAGGTCGTACCACACGTTTTAGCAGCAAATTTACACATAGAAATTTCAAGAAAGCAGCCTTTTTTTCATTAGAACTTAAAAAATAAAATGATTCAACCACCATGCCTCGACCATGAGAGGATTATTTAACATCTAACCACCCTTACAAACATCCTTCAACTGAAATTTTACGTAGTTGGACATTGGAAACCGACTTTTTACCTATTAGACCCCTAATTGCCTAGTTTTTCACTTTTTAACAATTTGTTGATAATAAGTACATTTTTATGCAACCTTTTGCATTTTTTTAACTAAATAACATAAAATACCCCTAATTACATCATTAATGGACTTAAAGGCCTTATTCATTCATAAAATGACTCAAGTAACCCTCTTTTCCTAATTCCTATGCTTCCTTCAAAGGATGAATTTTTTTAAACTGTGTGTATTGGGTGCTCCTGCACCAAAGTTCTCCATTTGTTTCTGAAAAACTCCCTAACCACTTCAATGTTTTTTCTAGGGCCCATAAAATTACCCACCATGGTTCTTTCCATTAAAGCAATGTTATGATCAATTAACAGATCTGGCACAAAGATTGCAAACTTACCTTTCTCAGGGATAGAGATATTTTGCATTGGAGGGAAAGATGACTTTCCATTTGGTTTAACCCCAAACAAAGATGCCCAAGGTTTACGATTGCCTCCATTTTCACCATTGGTCCCCACCATGCCTTTAGGTTTTTCACTTTTTGACTGATAGGGGAACCCATAGATTTAGCAGCCAGAATATCCTTTCCTCCCGATTCCACTAGAATTTTGTTTTTAGAATCCGCTTCTTCCAGATCAGCCTCACCTTGCTTCCTACTCGAAACATGCACCGATCCCACCTGTGATTTCTCAGATCTTGCTCTGCCTCCATCTCCAATGCCCAATTTTTCAAAATCCTTACTTTCCCACTCATGCCTACGCTTGTTCTCATGCCCACACTCATGCTCTGCCATCTCAATGAACCTTAATTAAGCCTCTAATGTTATATGCATTTTGGATAGATTATTGCACCATATGATTCTTGCCATAAGATAGTAAAATTTAAAATCTGCATAAATACACATATATAGAAATAATAAAATCTTGTATGCACACACATATAAGCAGCCCCAAAGATAGAGAGATACACATGGGGCTATATGCATTTGTATTTATTATTTTTATTCTTGTTGATGTATCCCCTGGTGTTTGTATAACATTAAAAGTGGATTTCTATTCTAGTTGTCATATCTTGTGTTGTTTCAACAGTGTTAAAAGTGCAATGGTTATAAATGAATATTTGTAAGTTATCTACCAACTACCATTTGGATGCTACAATACACTAATCTTTCTTTTTAATTGTGAAATAGAGCTATCAATTAGTGAACTCAAATTGCAACATTTTTTCACTACAATTAAGTTCATAGAACTATGTCTATGGAAGCAGGCTTTATGGATGGATTCAAAGAGCTCCCCAATATTGATTTGTTGGAAGCACTCGTTGGTGCCCCTACAAAGTCCGACTCTAAGGGAATGACCCCCTGGCCTTCAGATCCTAATTTCATAAGAATGGTTTCAATTTATCTTATACTTGTTGCAAATGTATCCATGTATGCATATGTATATGTATATGTTTATGTATATGCATGTGTATATGCATATGTGTATGTCTATGCACATGAAAAAACAAATACTACAATATGATAGATCAGATATGAGGACATCGTATTTTATGCATTTTTTTATGAAATCAATGGCACAATGACTCTTTTGGCATTGCAACCTAATCAAATTATAGCTTCTAACACTGCAACAATCAATATTCTATATGTATATGTATATGTATATGTACGTATATGCTTGTATATGTACATGTATGTATGTGTATGCATGTATGCATATGTATATGTGTATGTGTATGCATACGCATGTGTATGTATGTGCATGTGTATATGCATATGTGTATGTCTATGTATATGCAAAAATAAATACTACAATATGATAGATTAGATATGTAGACAACAAAATTTTCCCAATTACTATGAAATTAATGCCAGAATGACTCTTTTGACAATGCATCTTAATCAAAGTATAGTTTCTCACATGGCAACATTCAATATTTCATTTACTCCATCTGTCCACATTTACTTTGCTTTGCTTTCCCCCATTGTGTAGCAATGGTAGAATGCATTAAACCTTGGATGAGCAAAGCCTTACTATCCAACCCTCCCAATACTGAGGTTGCCAAGTCCTATATGTATATTTATGTATATGTATGTATGTATGTGTATGTATATGTATATGTATGTCATTGTATGTGCATAATGTATGGATATGTATACATGTATATATGTTCGGATATATATACATGTTTTTATGCATGCATATATTACCCATGAAACTAATTTTATATCCACAAAGTTCATAATCTGCAATTGGTCCTACGTTAACCTGTCTAGCGAAAAAGATGCATACACATAACTAAAATAATAAATGGAGGCCAATAAAACTACTAACCCTAAATATATTTTTTTAGGAAAGGGACAAGATTCAACTACAATTTAATATTTCCTAATGTTCAAACTATGTTATTCCTTTTCTAGTCATTCACAGATATTGATTCATATACAGATGGATAGACATATATATTTTGTTATATTTTTATGTGTAATTTCGACTTTCAACATATGTATGGGTATAAATGTATATTCATATATCCTAATGTACTTGAGCTTTTGTGTATACTCATAGGTTGTATGGCTATACTCAAGTCGCACAGCCCAATCAATTGTTTAATTTAATAAGGGTAAAAAATAGCAACAAAACTATTTCTACTATAGGGAGCATAGAGAGGAAATATCCTTGAAGCACCACAAAAAATATTTACAAGAAAGGATAGCTACAACAACCACATCTGCACACCAAAATGGTAGCGGTCCTCCCTTGCAGCACATAATTCCAATGATAGATCCCAACCATTGTATAGAATCTTAGAGGAGCTCCCTTGTTGCATGAACACAAGAACAACACCTTAAAGAAATATTCAACGATAGCTATCTTGTTGTGGTAAATTCATTTTGAGATTATATAGATGCACTTTCCAACCTTTATGTTTTCCAAATATGTAGGGAAAGCTACATAGGGATGTGCACTCAAATTTTAGGGTCAAAAGCCATATGTGTAAGGTGTTATTCTAAAAAAGGTACCCATCAGCTCAGCTCTGTGAATGGCATGGAACCAGGCCCACAACCATTGTTACTCAAAAAGTTAACACAAGTTGAAGATATGCTTATTGCTAGGGTGGCTCCAATTTTACAGGTTACACACACTAGAGGAGGCCAATTTAAATATAGTGGCCACATGATAAGCTTCCCTCAGGATATCTCAAGCATAGAAAAACTTTTACCGCGTTGGCTACAAGACCTTAAGGTCGTGATCATTCAAAAGACCACCATTGAAGGTAGTAATTATGATTGTTATGTTAATAAACATCATGTCATGGATGCATTGAAATAAAAAATAAAATATGACAAATACTAAAATGATGTTGAGATTGATGTTGAGGCTCTTAATATGTTACTTGATATTGTTGTTGACATGTCCAGTTTCTTGCATGCAATAGACCAAGTTTTAGATGAAGACCTAATTCCATCAACTAGCCCAACAAATGTTGGACAAGAAGAAAATGACTCTTCAAACTTTTCATCATTTATTCCTTTCTTACCAAATACTAGATGAGAACTGCAAGCAATAAAAGATCTCTTACAAATTGAAAAAAGAGAGTAGAATATCTTATCTTGGTCTAAAATTAACTCTTCTCCTATTAATGAATACAAAACTAAAGGTTTATTTTCAATGGCCTTTCCAACATTGTTCCCCACTGGAGCAACACTTCCCCTTCAACGGAGAAATACTAAAATTCACTTGCATGAATATTCCCTCCACCTAATGAGATATTTTGACCAAAGATTTGGAAAACATGTTAGGTTTATACAATTTCTCTAAAAGTTGATTATTAGACATCACAACCAACAAATTGTCATTGTTTTCCTTAGAGTAGATCTCGAGGATAGAATCCCTAGGTCATTGACTATTTTGTGGCAACAGCTTCAAGTTGCTCCCAATTTCCAACTAGCCGAGCAGTTGATGTGATTTGGTGCATCGTAGTGCAGTACTTGCTCTTTCTGGAGCTCTTTCTGGATCCAACTAACTACTATGATCAAACAACTTGGTATACCCACCCCTTTTTTTACATTGATCTATGCAAACACAAAATGGACTGACCTATAGAATTTTTTCTCTTCTTCATCTTGTTTAGCAATGGAGCCTTAAAAAAATATGTTAATAGATAGTGTTGTTCAGAATCCACATATAACATCTCTATATTTGCATCATAGATGAAACATATATTTTTGGGACCCTATGGACTACTCTTACACTTCTAGGGTTTTTCACCTAAAAGGAGAGAGATACGGCCAAAAATGCTAATGATTCACTCAAATCAGAATGTATACAATGATGTTTAATGTAAATTAATTTAACTAAACACAATTGACTAATCTAAATGACTAAAAATGAATGCAAAAGTGAGATTTATGCCTTGTTTGAAAACACAATATGGTATGCAAACAATGAAGAAAATGAATGAAATGTGTAGAACAAAAAGAGATAGGTCAAATCAAAGTGCACCTGGGAAAATTTTGATGATTTTGGAATGTCTTGGATATTGGCTAAGATCACTAATTTTTCACAGTGCGACTCATTCGCCTAGGGTGGCGAATCAATCCTCCTAGTAAAAAAGTGTCGAGAGTTGGTTATTGTCTGTCAAGGTCTGGAATCTGACAAAATTTAGATTTCCAATCCTAAGGTTAGACTCATTTTCCACAGGTGGCGAATTAGTCCTCTCCCAAATTTTTGAAAAATCAGGAGACAACTCTGCAACACCAGATCTTGAAATGTCTGCTTGTTGGGTTGCCAAAGTCAGTTCTGCAAAAAATGGGCAAACAACCCCCTCCAAGCTTGAATTTGACTTAAGTTGACTTGGAAATCAATCTTCAACACCTAATACCATGTCAAATTTGCATACAAAGAGTTGTAAACAAACATGCAATAGGGGGGAAATGATTAAGGGTTAGTGAATAGGGGTTTGCCTTGGTCAAACCCCACTTTTGGTAATTAAACCCTTTAAAAGATAATGAAATGAAAGAGAAAGATAAACTAATAACATGAAAGTTCTATCAACTTACCTAACCCTTGATGATGCAATTCTAAATTAATGTCAATGGCTACTTCAAAGTGCTTGAATAGTGCTTGAATTGTTGATGTAAAATGCTTGAATGTTTGAGTGAATACATGGATAAGTGAACTTAATGAATGGGGGTTAAAATGAGATGAAAACCACTTATTTATACAATTCTTGTGCCTTAGTATTTGTTAATACCTCATCATAGGCCAACATCAAGTGATTTTGAATAAAATCCTAGAAGGAAAATTGAAATATTTTGAATTTGGGGCCAAGGGGGACTCATTTTCCACCCTTGGCCAATGGGTCTCTCCTAGGACCTAAAAACATGTGTCTATAAAAATATTGTATTTAATGTTATTTGTTGGAATAAAAATAAAAAATACACTTAATTTCAACTTATGAGGGCATAAAGAGACAAAATAAAGCATGAGAAGGGTGTAAATAGTGAGAATATGCCTAGAAGAGTGTGAAAGCTTGTTACAAGACTTTACAACACTTAAAAATAGAAATTTTTGATGAGTAAAAAGGTGATTTTTAGGTAAATTGCATTAAATAGAGTCTAGAAGAAGGTAGAAATGTCTTACAACACTTCACAAAACCTTCACAAGATATTGTTCTTTGAGTTTCAGTACCTCAATAACCATGTTCAAGCTGTGTTACAACATAAAATCAGAGCAACATAGTTCTAACACCATGAAACAAGACCTCAAAGGCCATAAAAATTAAAAGGGGCCATTTTTCTATGGCACATTTAGCTGCCACTTTAGTGAGAGGATGAAACTATTCCAAACTCACACTAAAGTAGCCATGAACATCGAGGGAGGGTTCAAATGAACTTACATTAGCAAGATGGAATGACAATGATCAAGAGGGATGATCAAACCCCCAGGATGATGATCCCATGGAAAACTAGACATAAGAACAAAGGAACACACAAGTGTTGAAAAGAGATCTAGGCTGATTGTTTGAAAAAGAGAATGTGTACTCACTTTAGGGCCACAAAACTAGTTTTCCATGGGGTGAGAAAGCCCAAAAAGGTAAGATACATACACTAGTTGGTATGCACTCATAAACAAAAAAGTGGCTATGGGGAAAAGTCATGCCACTAGGTGGGCTTCCCGCTCAACCATGCCAAAGTTATATTTGTTGATAACTTTAATAAGGTTCCACAAGGAAACAAATACTATGAACAAAAAGACAAAGTACCACAGTCATGCAAGTTGGGTTATTTAAGATGGCAAAAATGTAAAAATGTAAAGTGCAAAAATATAAAGGAAGTTCAAAGGAGTCTTGTTCAATTCATGCAAGGTCAATCACTTAGGGAACATTATATCTAATGTTTCCAAGAGAGGACCAATCAAAGAATAGTATATTCACAACTTAGGGAATGCAGTGCATTGCATCAAGCCACCAAGAGCAATGTAATATGCTAAGATCACACTTATGAAGGACATCACACCCAATTTCATCCACAAAGTGAGAAACACATCACATAGATGGAAAGGATACACTAGGAACCAAGAATGAAAATGAATTAATGGTAATGTATGCCGCCCACTTTAAAGGAATTGATACACATTGTTTTGTGAGCAATTACTTTAGAGTAGAGAATAAAAGAAAAAGAAAAAAGAAAAAAAGACATGAGGCCCAACTTGGAAAGCCCTATGCCAAGTCATATGTTTCAAAGTTAGGTTGCTTCATGTCAAGGAAAATGAAAAACAAAGAAAAGGGAATTTCCCCCTAGAAAAGAAAACAAACCAAACACATAAGGGATCTATGGATTTGGGGCCAATATGTTTGTTGCTGCAATGTTTTTATGAAAGAGCTTGAAACTATCATCATTCTCCAAATCACATAAAACTGGAAGAATGACACAAATAGAACGAAAACAAAAGAAAAATAAAGTTTGTTTTGGGTCAACATGGAAGAGACATTGTGGTCTCAATGCTTTGCATCATCCCCAAAAGGAAAAAAAAATGAAAAGATGAAAGAAAATGAAAAATCTTTTGGGTCAACATGAAGGAGACATTTCGGTCTCAATGCCTCACATCATCCCTAAAGGGAAAACACAAAAAAAAACAAAAAAGGACCATTTGGGTCAGCATGGAAGAGACATAGGGCATCTCTATGCTTTGCATCATCCCCAAAAGGAGAAAACTAAACAAAAAGAGAAAAAGACAAGGACCT
>VDFB02128519.1:4151645-4450975 GCA_007258455.2 Sequoia sempervirens | reverse complement strand
TTACTAAAATGATGTCCAAAATGTTAATGTGAAGAGAAAATACCTATCAAATATAATCATGTGAGCTAATTCCTATTATTTGATAATATCATCTAGGAATACCCTCATAACTGGTGGGGTTGTATAAGTTGTATGAATGGGCAAAAAGTGGGCTACTTTTGTCAACTTTTCCACAATCACCATGATGGCATCATGGTGGCATGAGGAAAAAGGTATACCAACAATGAAGTCCTTTGAAATGTGAACCATAGATTATGGTAGGAGTCTATAGACTACTCTTGCACTCTTAGGGCTTTTCACCTAAAAGGAGAGAGATAGACCCTCAAAATAAATGTGGTTTACTCAATCTAATGTATGTATGATGTGATTAAGGCTAAATGAGATGATATAAATGCATCTAAGCAATGTAATTGATTTATCATGAATGCAAAACCTAAGAAACATGCAATGTTTGAAAACACAATATGATATACAAACATGAACTAAAACATGAACATATGCAAAACAAAAATGAAAGCAAGTTGAATAGAGTGCACCTAGGAATTTGATGATGAATTTGGAGTGTCTTGAATAATGACAAGAATCAATGAAGATCACCAGTGGGACTCATACACCACTAATGGAAAAGCAATCCAGCTACTAGTAGAAAGTCCTAAAAACTAGTTTCTAACTATCAAGATCTAGAATATGACAAAATATAGTTTTCCAACTTTAAGGTGGGACTCATTCACCACTAATGGTGAATCAATCATCTCCCAAAATTCTGTGAAATCAGGGACCAATTCTATAGCACCAGATCTATACTTGTCTTGTTGTAGGGTTGATAGAGTCAAATATGTAGAAAATGGATTATACATTGTCTCCAAGCTTAAAATAGGATGTAGTTGAATTGAAACACTTTGTTGACTTATTGACCATCTTTCAACACCTAATTGCTTGATAAATCTACATTCACAAGTCTGAAAACACACATGCAAAAGGGGAAAATTCATTAAGGGTTAGGTTAAATAGGGATTTTCCTTGGTCAAATCCCACTTTAGTAGTCAAACCCTTAATGAAGAAATGGAATGAAATGAACAAGGAAAGATGAATAAAAAGTATGCAAATGTCCTAAACTCACAACCTTGTTGAAGAAATTTGAAGATATGTCAATGGCTACTCCAAGATGCTTAATTGATGCTTGATTGAATGATGCAAAGTGCTTAAATGGATGATTGAATGCTTGGAATGAAATATGAGATTAGGAGATGTAAATAGAGAGAGAAAAAACTTATTTATACACACTTGTGCCTTAGTAACCTAATAATACCTCATCATAGGCTGATATAAGGTAATTTTGAATAAAAACTTGAAAGAAGATTTGAAATATTTTAAATTTGGAGCCAAGAGGGACTCATTCACCACCCATAATGGGTCCCACCTTGGAGTTGCATGTGGGTGTTAGCAATTAAGTCACATTTAATGTTATTTGTCAAGTTTACATTCAAAAATACACTTAATTAAATGCTTATGAGTTATAGGGGTCCAAATAGTAAATTAGAAAGAGTAAATAGTGAAATTAAGCTAAAAAAGTGTGAGAGATCTTGTTACAATACTTTACAACACTTCAAAATGGGACTTGATAAGTGATGAAAAGGTTATTTTAGGTGGTGTAATGAAAGGAACCTAGAAAAGTGTAGAATGTTTTACAACACTTCACAACACCTTCACAAGGAGTACCATAATTTGAATTTTTGGGACTCTGGAATTAGGCGGATGCATAAGTCACATTACAACATTAAATCAAAGAAAAATAGACCAAGCATCATGAAGAAAGACCTAAAAGACCATGAAAATGTTAGTGATTCATTTTTCTATCCAGTACAAAATGGTATCCCACTTCCACTCATGAATACCATGTGGTTCTAAATGTCATATATAATAATGATGCTCTACCTCGACTCTCTAAAACTTAAGGAATCAAGAGTCACATACTTTGTAATATATAGTCATGTATCTTCCCAATGATACAAGTATCTAAGGTTAGTGTGCATCTTCTTCACTCCTAGGTGTTCCACATATGGTACTCTATGTTCCTTTGACAATATAACTATACATAGATCCTTTGCACTAGGTACATAGATATGACCCCTATGTCATAGTAACACATCTGACGCTAATGTGTAAATTAAATTTTTCCTTTAAGGGCCCTCTATGATGAGATATCTCGACATATTTCCATGTATCACTCATCCTCTAGTAAATTTTGTAGAATCCAATGCCTCAAATAAGTGCCCAATGACAAGGATGAAAATTTGTGACACCTCCTACTCAATGCATTTTCTACCGAATCCACCTTCCCTTTGATGTAATACACATAAAATTAATACTTTCATAACAACTCCATCCAATGCCTCTAAAAATAATTTATATTTAGCTATGTGAATATATACTAAAGGAAATGGTGATCTAAATGCAACTCAAAGTGATTTCCTAAGAGGAAGTGCCTCTAACGAACTAGAGCATAAACCACCATTGTTAACTCCAAGTCATGAGTAAGATAGTTTATCTCATGGGTGTTGATTTTTTCTTACTCATACATGGTCACTCTAACCTCCCATATAAGTATTGCACCTAAGAATCAATCAACACATCTATGCAAACTATGAAAACTATTGAAGGATCATGTACTGCTACAATAGGAGTAGTAGTGAGATGATCCTTGTGGGTCTATAAAGCCCTTTCACATTGCTAGAACCACTCAAAATTATTCCCTTTCCACTTAAGGGAAGTGATAAGATGTGCATTCCTAGATAAACCCTTGATAAAATGATGATAATATCCCATAAACCAAATAAAACTCCTAACTAAGCTATCATAGTATTAGGTGTTGGTCAATCCATGATGTCCCTAATCTTCAATGGATTTAAAAAGATACCATCACTAGATATGATGTGCCAAACATAGAGAATGTCTTAACAGAATAAGGAACACTTTGATAAGGTGCCATACAACTGACACTCCCTCAAGCACTATAAAAATTGGCATGAGTGGCTCTCATGCTTATCCTCAATATGTGAATATATCAAAATATCTTCCAGGAAAAAAATCACAAATCATTCCAAAAAATTATGGAATACCATGTTCATGAGGCTAATAAGCATTGCACGGGCATTCATCAAACTTAAGGGTACCACTATGAACTCATAATGGCCATATTTGGCTCACAAATTAGTCTTATGTATATATAACTCAACAATCCTCAACTAGTTGTAGCTTGAATTAAGACCTAGATCAATGAAAACACCTTACTACCCTACAATTGGTCAAACAAATCATCAATCCTTATAAGCTAGTAATGACTCTCAATTTTAACCTTATTAAACTATCTATAATCTCTACATAGTCAAAGGGATTCATCCTTCTCATTAACAAAGATTATAGGAGAACCCCAAGGTGAGACACTAGAACAAATATTACCCTTCTCTAACAACTCCTCTAAATAATGTTTGAGATAAATATGCTCATGTTTGGTCATCCTATAAGGTGTCCTTGAAATTGGCTTTTCTCCTAATACCAAGTCAATATGGAAATCAATCCCTTAGGGGGTGTCATTCCTAGAAACTCTATTTGAAATACACCAGAAAACTCCCTAAGGATGGGATGATCATCCAAAAATGCCTTTTCTTCCTCATCATCTCTACCAATTATAGTAATTAAAAAATTGGCATCCATTCCCCAAGCACTACTTCAACTACATATTGGATATCATGTGAAGGGATATGGGTCTATGAATCATTAAAATTACTATTGGTGCACCCTAACTGTCTACACACTCGACTTCCTTTCAACAAAAATACATCATAGCCCAATGTGTATTGATCTAACCTATACCTAATTTTTAGGAATCTAATGGAGTGATATGAAGATCCATTAAAGAAGAAAAGTCTCCAAGCTATAGAAAACTATCATGGAGTCCTCCATCCTTCCTAACCCATTCCTTGATATATCATCCCTAATTCAAGGAATGAGTTTAGACATTGTTTTCAACCAAAGTGAACTACCTCCTTTAGAAGTGAAAAAACAAAGTGAAGCTTTTGTTATAGTATGACTCATTAATAGAATTTGGATGAAGAGAACCCTTGTTGAAAATGGCTTATCCCTTAATGTGTGTAGCATAAACATTTTTAAAAATCTTGGAGTGAATAAGACTAAGATCGAACTTGATTCATTGTTTATCCATGGATTTGATAACATAGGTAAACAACCGTTTGTTGTGATCACATTATCTATTATAGTTGGAAAGATCACATTGTAAACTCCTATCCATGTCATCCCCAATAATTAGATTTCATATAATCTTCTTTTGGGAATACCATAGATTCATGAAATTCATGTAGTGCCTTTGAATCTTCATTGTATAATGAAATACGTCTTTAACAACCAAGCGTATATAATCAAAGATGATCCTAAACCAAAAAGTTATTTACACATTGAGAAAGATAAAAAAAAGTATTTTGAAAATATTGATACCAACTTCAAAAGTGGAAATCATGCAAGAAGAAGAAAAATAAAGCCTTATTGAAAATCCCACCAAATTATTGGACAATCATTGAGAATCGTTAGAGTGTACACCTACATTCATGGGAGAATACAAGATCATAACAAAAAGTCTAACAAGGGAAAAGAACCAATGGTAATGCCATCAAAAAATTCAAAAAACCTTAAAAAACATCTACTTCAACAACTTTAGAATTAGAAACAAATTACAAAACAAACTTTGATGAAATTGATTATGAAGAATCACTGAATTTGAAAGAAATGGAAAAAATTCATGAAAGAGGTTATGACCTTTTGAAAAAATAGTTATAATGGAAAATGATATAGTGCTAGAGAACAAGGTATTCATGTCTCTATAGATCCTAACACACAAGAAATGACTAGTGGCCTTGGTTATTATCCTACAAAAGAAACAAAATCATCAAAAAAGCCTTCACTGAATATCAAGACTCTTACAAAAGATTCTTCTAAGATAACTTTAACTTCAAATGGTGCATCCTAAACTAATAGATACTACATGCATGAGAATATTTCAATTATATATGCATAAAATTGATAATTTGACTACTCAATAACATTAGCTACTTCTCCTTGTCATGTGGTTTTTGTAGTATCACAACATATTCACTACCATGCATGAGGGTATAAATTGGGCTTCATGCAATCACATTTCCCTTTTGCAAGGTGCTGCATATCATAATCCATTTTTCAACTCAATTTTTTCCATTGGGGGATAAGGGGTTAGATAGCCTTGTCTTAGTATGGCACTTTTCAATGTATCTTTTTAGATAGTTGACCACCTTCCATGTATATATAAGAGCAAGCTTGGCATGTGGATGAAATGCATTAAGTTACCTCACATGTGATGCACTTTCTTTCTATGTTATCTCTAGAATTGCATTTTGGTGGAAACCCCTCTTTATCATATAGCTTCATTTGCAAAGATATAGGGCTTTCCAAATAATCTCTCTTTTCTTGTTAGAATTTAACATTTACTACTTTAAAGTAATTTCTCACAGCATGGTGTTAGCAATTTATTTAAAGTTGGGGCCTACATTGGCTTATTATTTTGAAAATTTTGACTATATCTTATATTTCTTAGTGTGTTCTTCTTACTTCTCGCAATTTGTCTTATTCTTGGTGGTGTAATTGGGTTTGATGTCCTCTAAGAGTGAGACCTTTCTTGGCATACAAAATTCCTCTTAGTGGTGATGCTACACATTGCATGCATTAATTTGTGATTTTTTTTATCCTAGACTTGTCCTCTCTTGGAGACATTAGGCATGATGTTCCCTATGAGAAGAACTTACATGAACTAAGTAAAAACCCTTTTAACACATATTACCCTATTTTCATTATTTTCATAAGTGTTTAACATAACACAAATTTCTAGCCTTGTGAAACTCAAAGTTACAACCCTTTTTGCATGGCCACCAAGCATAGCACACCCTGCTTGCTAGTGGAGCCTTGTTTTTTCATAAGTGTTTAGAATAATGCAGCTTGCTATGCCTTATGAAGCTCAAATTTTTTATTATATGGTTCCTTATTAAAGTTATTGGAGGTATAACTTTGGTATGCTATGGGAGCCTAATAAGATTCTCTCATTTTCCACTCTTGGGGGCTCACCTAGTGGACAACAGATTTCACTAGCCCATGTGAGCATGCATTATTGTTTGCATAGTAGACAATAAGTTTCACTTCTAAATTTTTTTGGTTGAGGCTTGATCTACCCTTTTTTTTTCACAATCTTTCTATTAGTCTTTGACATTGCATGTGTTGTGCATCTTATCTTGTTGTTGCATATCATGCATCTTGTGTGTGTCCCTTAGTGCTTATGTTTGTTTTCCATGTGATCTTGATCCCAAGGCCTTGGCCACCTCCTTAATATTTTTCATCCTATTTCACTAACATTGGTGCACTTGGAACCCTCTTGACACATATTTTTCTACATTAGTATGAGTTTGATGCAAAGTCATCCTCTCACTAAAGTGGGAGCTAAATGTAGTGTAGAAAAATGTATCCCTTTACATTTTCACACTTTTTGGGGCCCTCATAATTAAAATAGACTTACTATTGCCTTATTTTAGTGTTGAAAATGTATCCCTTTAAATTTTCATAGTTGGTTGGGCCCTCCTAATTAAAATAGACTTAATAATGCCTTGATTGAGTGTTGAGAAATGTATCTCTTTCCATTTTCACACTTGTTTGGCCCCTCTTAATTCAATTGTACTTAATTATGCCTTATTAGGCCCTATTTTACATTTATAGGCCTAGTAAACTACATTGTTCAAAGGGAAAAGCTGGAAACAATTAATACCAACACATAATTAAACACCTTGAGAAATGTGTGTTCCAGTAATAGGGACTTGGGACCCATTCACCCATGGGCGAAGTAGTCCTCCATATGCCTTGGAACCAATTTTTAACACATTTTATGGTGGTATTTTTATTATCCCAAATTCAAATTTCAAATGTTGGCTTGTAATGTTTAATTTTTTAGGAAATTAAGGATAAATGTCTATAAATACAAGGTTATTTTATCAAATTAGTATTAGAATTCAAGAGCACAATTAAGAAATTTTCAAGAGATCAATGGAAAGAGAAAATATTATTGTCAAAGGTGTTCAAGAGCATTTTATTCATCATTTATTGTAGCATTCAAGATCTCAATCATCATGTCAAAGTTATGTTCATTCGCGCATTCTTTTAGAGCTAACATTATGATGTAGGTTTCAAGGAGTCAATTCAAAGATTTAAAGCAAGATTCAAGCATCAAGATCCACATCTATTGAAGAAATTTTATGCAAGATCAACATAAATATTCATATTTCTTAAGGTTTATTCAAGTGTTTGTTTAATTGCAAAATTATATTGTTCATTCATCATTTCTTTCATGGTATTGCATTTCATTTCAAGGTTTAATTACCAAAATAGGGTTTTACAAAGGAAATCACCCATTCACCCAAAAAAAAATAACATTTCCCCTCTATCTTTGTGTGTTGCAGATTTGTAGGTTCATAGGTTGAAGAAAAGTTGATCTCAAAAGTGCAAAATTGTAAAGTTTCATTTGTTGTCACCTTATGCAAACTCAAATCTTGAATTCATTTTTGATTGTCTAACTATGAAACCTATAGATTTTTTAAGTGAAGACATAGGAGAAGAGGACCCAAAAATCAATTTTGAAAATCCCAATAAATACCCATTCGCTTATAGGTGAAAGAGTCCTATGATAGATTCTAGAAATAACATTTTGTAACAAGTGCACAACATTTTCCCATTCTCAGATCTATTAGAGGTTCATTGTTTCTATTAGTCCTGTGTTTCATCTATCAAAACCAACCTTTAAATTTCATGAATGAGTGTATTTGGTATTTTAATATTTCTCCCAAAACCCATGTTTAGTCATTTCTATCAAAAAATTGTCTTAGGACACTTTGCAGCCATTTTTGAGGTAGGTTTTAAGTGTCCTTCACTCATCAATTTGCAAAATGTTTTTTGTTTATGTTAGCTCTATGCTTCATCTATATGAATCAAGCCTTAGGTTACAGATTTGAGTTCATGTTGTATTTTATTTTCATCTCCTAAAAGTGTTGTTTGAACTTTACCCCCCATCTAGACACAAAGGAAATTTGTAGATCTTCCATAGAATTGACTCACCCAATGGCTGAAAGTTGATTCTATCTTGGAGGATCTTATTTCCTAAATGAAAAGAAGAATACTTAGGTTCATTACACCACATTTTCCATTTCTATTTATAGTAATTTTGGTGAATCATTCCAAATTTAATATAATTTACCCTATATATTTTGAACCCCACCCTATTTTTCTATGTTTCAATTCCATGGAGATAGACCTTGAAGGTGCTTTTTCAAAGGTTCCATATGGTGTAATGCACACCAAGGATGTGTAGATTTACATTCACACAAAAACCAAGACCAAGACTGATTATTAAATTATAACACAAATTCTCCAAGAAAAGCTTTAAAAATATCATCATGAACCAAGATACAAGAAAAAATAGTCTAGATATTAGTATAATTATGTTATTATTAACACATTATTGTAATTTGTTTCATATAAAGTATAAATTGTTTGAGTTTCATTTTTAAATAATAAGATTGTTTATTTCATTATTTGACTTATATAATTACCATCTATTCAAGAATATAGTATTTGTTAAAACAAAAGTTCAACAATAATATTTAATTTTATTTAATATTTCCTTGAAATTTTTACATGCCATATCATTTAAAAAAAAAGTAAAATATCAAACTCTCAATCATTTCATTTTTTGTAGAGAGATTGATGAATAATTTTAATAGTACTAAGAAACTAAACAAGATTAAACATCTAAAACCCTTTCACAATGCCAATGAAGATATACCATAAGACATGCTAAGGAAATTGAGAATTATATAAGATATTAATTTGTCTTATAATTTCTTGTAATATTTTATACCCATATCACTTGGATAGCCTAAATCCATTCACTACATTTGTTCTATGACCACCATAATCAATTTGATTCCACTATTAGACAAAATACCATATCTTATCATAATGAGTTCATATTTTTTTATGAATATTTTATTTTAAAACTAATTATGATATGGTGTTTTATAATATTATAATAATTATTTTAATGTCAATATTTTCTAGAGATGTTATTTATTTTACATACTTCAATGCTTTCTTCCTAATATTTTTTTATTTAATAATTTTTTTCTTGCATATTATGAAATATAGGCGTATTCTATATCTTAACATACTTTATATTGGATATGCTTTGTGTAGAACAAGGTATGATATTATTAATATTTTGATAAGTACTACTATTAATAGATATAATGAATCATTATTATCAAACATATATCATAGAAGTATAATTTAATTATATCTAAACTTTATAAAATTATTCACACTTTAATTGGTTTTATTTTAACTAAAAATGTATTTTCATAAATCTATGATGAAATATAGGCATATGTTGAACTATAATATATACAATATGACACAATATGATATATTTTATATAGAGTAAGGTATTTTTTTTCATAATATTTTAAAAATAATGAGGTTATTATAGATATGGAGATTATACTAAAATTAAATATTATAAAGTTATAATGTAGTTTTGTTTAAATTTAATGTATGTTTACATAAACTATTCTTGTAAATAAATATGTCTAGGGATGAAGATTCCTATAGTGAATAGACACATCATTGAAGTTCATTCTTCTGCAAATATAGTGATGGTTTTCTATGGGATGCATGGCTAATATCCATTCAAGTCAATGATAATGATTATCCATTTTATGAAGTGATTTTGAAAAAAATATAGAAATGAAATATGTGTATTTAGAGTCAACCAACAAATCTCTAGTTGAGTTTTATAAACATTATTATTTTTAAAGAAATATATTAATAAGAAAATAGATTTCTAACATAGAGAGATAAAAAAATTGTAGACGCCTAATTTTACCCTATCCTTATCCATCAATTAAATAGATATTCATTAATTATTTAATTATTTCATCCTTTCACATTTTTATCCTAATCATTTAACTAGATAAATATTTATCATTTATTTAATTATTTTTCCTTCACATCATCCTATTAATTAAATTATTATTTCATTTATTTAATTAATTCCTCTTTATTTTCTATCTTTGTCCATTTAATTCTATCCTTTTATCTTTTTTCACATGGAGCATAATCTAAATTTTCCATCATGTGACTAATGTTCCTTTAACATGTCTAGCTAACTCTTTTTCTATATACAATGAACCTAGACACCTATCAAAAATTGAAACTAACTTTTGTTTTTATCTACTCATCTCTATCCCACCTCATAATCCTAACCATTCACATAATGATTTTTGTTCTTATCTCAATCTTAAACCCAGATCTTATCCTTCATGTGCCACTTGTCACATGACTACAACTTTCATATTAGCTTTAATCTTAATTCAATCTTAGCCATCCATCATTGATCATTTCTAACCATTGATTTTTCCACTTCAAGACTCTATATTTAAATGTTATCATCCTTTTTCAACAATGAACTTTGAAGCTATCATAACCTTATGTTGTCTTATTGATCTCTCACTATTGAATCATACCCACATTATACTAGAGTATTGAGAAATCTACATACTATCATCATCATAAGAGAAAATAAAATGGAACAATGGTGCATTAAAATTTTTCATGAGGAAGTGACAAAAAGTTTGAGGTGAAGGCAGTGTGTTTGTATTCTTTTACCTTCTATGTTGTTTATATTCAAACTTCTCCTCATCTTGAAATTATTATTTTCTTATAATATTTTGTATTGCATTAGACTTTTATTTTGTTCCTAGATTCTCTTTCTAAAGGATTAGGAAAATCATCCTCATGTCTTAGTTTTTTAAACCTACAAATTAATGGAAAAGCCAAAATTATAAATTATAAAACTCAAACAAAATTAAATACAAATAGTATATGTACAACTTTTAGCCAATAAAAAAATTCTAGTTGAATATTAAGAACATTATTTCTTTTATAGAAAATGCCTATCTTATAAACAATCTAGATTCTTATATATTTATAAGCCTATCTTTGGATGAAATCTTTATAACAATATTTAAAAATTAAAAAGTAATAAAAGAAATTGTAAAAAATATTTGATCAAATATATCTAAATTTCATTATATATTTAAAAAAATATTAAAAAAATAATTTTTCATGTCTTTAACTTTTTAATATAAAGACCTATGATTAAAAAGAAACCAAAAATTATGAATTGTCAAACCCAAAGGAAATCAATTAGAAGTATTTATGTTAGAAACTTTACCTAACCTCCTTTTATTTAACTCTGCAGTCTAGATATTTCTCTCTACAACTTTTTATTTTTCTTTTTCATCTACAACCTTTTATTCAACTCGTACAAAAGATTATAGGAAGCATATTTAACAAACTTTTATTGAACTCATTTTTTGGTTTACTTCATGTAAAGACCTGAACTTTGTGATTTCAATCTATATTATTTAAATTCATCCAAAAGACACGAGATCAACCGTACATCTTATTAAACTAATTGTGATAAATCAATATAAAAAATTGATTTGAATTTTTAATTTTGATTTAAGTCATTGTCAAAACCTGTCTTTTATAATTTGAATCTTATATTGTTTAAACTCAACCAAACCACATGATCAAGAGTACACCTTGATCAAAGGAGGTTGAGACAAGGTATAACAGAATCAAATACACGACAAAAAAGCATGACAACCAAAGAGGGACAATCATCAAATTCATTTTCCTAGTATCATTCACGATTGAGGCGTTCTAAATACAAATGCAAGTAAAATTATATTTATTAATAAAATAATAGTATATAAGGACCTGGATGTTTGTATTTTAGGATTCGGGTATGTGGAAGCCTGCTCTGAAGAGCAATAGGTGACATGACAATTTAATAAATTATATTAAACTAGAGCCTAAGAATTGCTTTAGGGTAAGGATAGATGCATATTTAATTGTGCTGAGTTTATTGTTACTTTTCATTTTCTTTTAGGATTTTATTTATATCGATTCTGTAATTAGAATCTTTGAATGTTGAGCCGTTTAGGCAAGATTTTTGGAGGAGGTAAGAAAAAAATTCATTTTCCTTTAAATTTATATTTGCAAAGCTTCACTGTATAAGTTTATTTGAGTAATAAGATTTATTAGATTAGACACTTTTTATTAATAGAACTTCAAGATAAATAAACAAAATAATAGAAAATGATAATTTTTAACAAGATTGAGAAGTAAATTTATAATTTATAATTTACATCTTTATTAGATATTGGATTTTTTATACCATGATACTCATTGATTATATCAACTCATACACTAAACAAAATTAGAGCATTCGTGTACAATTATAATTTTTTACAAATTCTTGAAATTATTAAAAACTAAGTCTCTTTGATTAATTTCTTCATATAATATTATGTTATTCCTATTGAATGAATACATTTCACCGGAATTTTTTCTTTTCTATATTTTAAAATCAATCTATATAATTTCAATCAGTCACGATGCGTCATAACAAAAGAAATTCCTATTTCTTTAATGTTTATTATAGTCGTGTGAGGTCGAGAAATCGTGAAGATGAAGATGAGATTACTTTGTTTATGAGATTTGGTCGCACGTTTGAAAGATATTATTCAGTGCAAAATAATTGACAAATATTAGTTTATTTATCACATCTTTATGGTTGCACTTGCAATTTAGAAATATCTGGAGATGGCAGAAGCAAAACATGCACACTGTTGATGCTATTTTCCCTGCCACCTGAGAGACAGATATACAGTAAGATCAGGTACATATTAAAAATGCCAATCAATCAACGTTTTGATGACTGGTAAGGTCAATTTCCCTCATTATTCTCCTTTATGATTTCTATGCAAGGGAAAAATGGAAGAATTCTGCAACAGTATTGTTGATGGTGTTTTTATGCACTTCTCAACACAGGTAGTGCATAGGTGCACTACCTCTCTTGAAAGACAATCTCCCACAATCAAATTGCAGAACACTATCCCAAGGTCTCTTGGATGTCAGGTCATGACAGTGCTTAGATACCTCAGTAGTTTGATGTGATTTGCTAGAATCACAAGGCGGTCTTACAAAAAATACAAAGTATGGACACAAAGCATAGAGTTGGATCTTTGAAAAAGGAGTCCTTAGGATGGGAAGTTGATATGCACCGGTTGTAGGTTCATACAGCAATTTCGAACTCCATTTAGTTGTTAGATTTGGCTTTATGATGTGCAATGAACCTTGGTATTGGTCAGTTACTAAAAAAAAGGAAAAGAGTGAAGGGGAAGAAAACTTCCTAAGTCTGAAGCTTGCTATGAATAGTGACAATGGAGTTCCTGCAATGGATGATTCCTCAAAACAATGTCCCACTTAACCAGGGATTTCACAGTATCATGGAAATTGTGCTATCTTCTAAGGGCTGCAAATATTTCATCCTTCATCCACCACATACATGCATGAATCAGGAATGAATGTTTGGGGCAACTTCAAACTAAGTCTAGGCTAACTTTACACAGCTATCTACCTTCAACAAACAACAAAAAGTATGGACAAAGGGATCATCAACAAAGTAGGAATTTTCACAATCACCAAACAGCATTCCTAAGATTTATCCAAATAAAGTAAACAACTAACTAAACAGCAACAAGATCTAAGCTAAACATGTTAAATTGGAGAATGAATCAAATAACATGAGAGAAATCAAGAAAATACACCAAGTCAATGATATTTCTTATAAATTTCTGTAGCATGCCTTTACAACAACTCAACTCTCACTTTTGCAAATGAGGGGAGTGCTCTATTTATAGTTTCCAAAAAGTTAAATGAATGGCCAAGATTCATTCTCATTATGTGGCCAAGATTCATTATAAAATAGGGTTTCACCTACCCCCAAATAGATTTACAATTTAAAAACATTTTTTGTCTCTTCCCTATTTCATCATCTAGTGGATGGCACTATTGCTCTTTCGTCTTGTAGCTAATTGTTGTTTCCTTTGTTGTAGCTACTCTTCAGGAAGGTTTTCATCTTTAGATGGGTTGTCCTCTTGCTCCTTGGAAGCTGCATGCTCTATGTACTTGAGGATGACAGCCTGGAGCTTGTCTACCTCAAGGATCTCGCATCTTAATGCCTGGTAGCTCCATTCCTTAGCGTCCTCTTCTAGCTTTTTCCAATATTTTTCATACTTTGAGCCTTGGTCCCTGAACAACTCTGATTGGTTGAAGGAACAGGCAATAAAACTCAAGAATTCTGTTGTGATTTCTCCGGCTGTCCCGTCTGTCGCCTTCTCCTGGAAGTACGGCTTGATCTTTTCTGCATCCATTTGCATCGTGGGCATATCAGAGCATGTCATCATCTTGAGGTATTCAGTGCATTCCGCCTAGATTTCCTTGATCCACTCAATATCTGGATCCACTCTATTCAAGATTTTCTCTAACCTCTCCTTCTAGTTATCGAGGTCTCTGCGCCACACATCCACCAGCCAATGATCTTTCTTTTTCAGTTCTAGCTTCTCCTCCCACGTGTTCTCAGACATCCAAAGGATGGCTTCAATTCTTGGGAATGTGGAGTCATATATTGCAGGAAAATTTGTGCAGAGCCTCCTCGTTCTCTCCAGGGACTGCATCAAGTTCAAAAACTTGTTGGCTATTCACACAGCCCTGTTGATTCCCATGTTTCTAACGTATGTGACCTGTTGGAACCAATCTTCTGTGGTTTTCTCCAAGTTCTTCCTTCTCTCCATCTTGTCTATCTGTTCTTTAGAGAGCAACTGTGGTGCGGCCGTGGAGGTGGTGGGCAGGTCATCCACTGAGGACCATTGCTGTATGTAGTCTGTTAGGGTAGCAACCTGTGCTTTGAGCTCATCCTTGGAGAACTTGTCCTGCTTTATTAGGTGTACCACTGTGGCCACCGACTCCTCAAGGTGCTCAACCTTTTGTTCCCTAGTTGTTGTCCCCAAGTCAATGGTGGAGATATTATAGCTCACCCCTATTTGGCCAACTGCAGGCATTGTAATTTGCACTACTCAGGAGCTGGAAGCGTCCATCATTACCTTGGATTGGACCTTGGGCTTCTTCTCCTTCTTTGTCATGCTCAGGAATTGAGCCAAGATGGCCTCTAATCTTGCCCTTGGGTCCTTCAGAATAGGAGTCATTTTCTCAAGTTGTTTCTCCAACCAATTGGGCATAGCAGATTTATCCCTGGGTGCATCATGGCTGCCCTCACCTTTCTCAGTTAGAGGCAAGACCTCCGCCTCCTTTTCCTTTTGGGGTTCTTCTTTCTTTTGGGGATCCTCCTCCTCTTCATCAGAGTCGTGAACGAATATAAGGTGCTTGACAGGAAACCCGACTAACGGTTGCTGGATGGGACTTTCTTCTTTCGCTACCTCTTCTTCCTTCTTCTCTTCAGTGGCCTCAGCCTCAGGGCTCTTGGTAACATAGGTCTCAGCCTCCGTCAAATCTTTTATTGGCTACTTTTTTGGTTGCTGCCCTTCTTTATCGTGTGGTGATTCATCTGCTTCTTCCCCAATGCTTTTCAGCTACTCCGCCATCTCCTCCTCAAGGTCCTCATCAAATGTCTGGACGATCTCCTTAGTGTCTAAGCCACCCTAGATTCATCCCCACTCTCGAAAGAGCCCGTCTCTTCTCCCTCATAGACCACCCTTTCAACGGTTCGGCGCTCGTACTCGGGGTGCTCATGATATTCGTCGGCCTCCTCCTCAATAGGCTTCGAGGATTCCCATTCCTGCTCCTCTAACTCCTCCAAAATTTGCATTGTGGCTTCAATGGCCGGCGACCCTGTTGGTGGTTGTGAAGGCTGAGCTATCGCAAGGACTTGGGCAAGGGCTGCTTGGAGAGCCAGATTCATTAAGATTTGGGAAAGCTCAGGGGGGGGGTTTGGCATGTGTCTCGTGAAAGCCTCGGGCATAGTGGCAAGGGGAACAGGTGATGTTATTATTGCCAAAGGGAGGGAGGTAATGGGAGACATGGTGGTAGAGGAAGGAGGAGTGGTCACGCCAGAGGAGGAATCAATGATGACCACTGACCCGGCCAGGGGCAAAGGGGCAAGATGGATAGAAATGTCCACTGCTAATGGAGATGCGGCGACCATAGCTTGGGAGGCAGGTGGTGCAACAAGAGGGGTAGGGAGTGCCAAGGGAGGCTACGATTCTGTTGTAAACACTGTCTGCTTGAGCCTTTTGGGAGATGAGACTCATGTTCCTTTCTTCGCTTGCTCCTCGGGATCTGTAGACTGTGTAGTCTTTGTTCCTTTTCTCTTCTAGGACTTGGTGATTGGAGGAGACTTGGAGGTCTCACCAGTTGATGCGATGGCGGCGATGTCCTTCGTGGTGCTTGGCTTGCTCTTGAGCCCTTCATATGTTAGGACTATTCCTTGCCGCTTTAGGTGTGCCACCTGTGCATCGACTCACTCCTTAGTACGAGTTATGATCGGCTGGGTGATGGTGTCTAGGTCATCGACCTCTTGCTCGTCCTAGTCAATAGACAGTATTGGCAGGTTAGCAACTACCGGGTACCTTGGGTGCATGATCGTGGACTTGTCCTCCTCGACTTGGTTCGGTACCTGGAATGGTTGCACTCTTCTTAGGAATACTACCATCATGTTCATGTAATGCCTGGCAAGCACCTCCTTGTCATCTTTACAGTCGGCCCAAAAATCTTCAAGATGATATTGGTGGGCATATGCGGGACCCAGTGCTTTCCTGATGTGGCCGTGAGGGTCCATCCGTGGGCGCGCGGTGTACCAGTAAAAATGATATTCCTTAAGCTCCTTCTCAGAATTGCTGGCACATTGGGAAGTCTATAGTCGATACATGCCCTAGCTGAGGGTCATGGGATAGGGGATCCCTACTACGTGCTTATTGCTGAAGATGGCCTAGATGTGCTGGAGCTACCGGGAAAGCTCCAGGAGGATGATCCTATCATTTGGGTACTGCGGCAATCTGTTTGGCCGTTCCGTGAAACCTTGTGCCCGGATGTAGGTAAACTTGGGGAATTGAATGAACAGGAAAGCATATTCTTTTAAGAGTGCTTGGGCGCTATGCGAGACTCTCCTCTCGAAGTCTCCAGTGATCAATCTGATGATATGGCCAATGAACGCGTCATTGACCCGGTAGTAATCCTTCTTGAAATTACAGTATTGGAGTTGTGGGTATTTGGCGAATGGCTTGAGCCCTTGCCTGTGCCCCTGATCAGGCACCACAAATAGCTCATTGTATTATCTTTGACCTGCCAGAGAGTACACCAGGTAGGAGGTCATATAGAACTTAGAACTCTTCTTGACGTTAACAAACTGCTCATGGAAGCAGTTGCTAATGATGCCTCCCTAGTCGAATGAGACCTTGGTGTTAACATCCTCATTCCCCCACAGGATCTGCTCAATGTAGTAGGCCATCCAATCTTGGAAGTAGGCGGCTACTGGGAGGCCCATGATCTTGCTCAACATAGTTACCAGGTCATGGTAGTCCTCATGGAAATCGCTATGGAAGAGTTCGTGGGGAACCTTCGCAGTGCTGCCCTGTTTCTCCTTAAGCCAAAGGAGGTTGATTGATTTCTTACACCTTGACGGGTTAGCATCCCACGCCGCCTGGCATTGTTCTAACGTGGGGACCTCCATGTGTGGGAACGTGGGAATGTGAAATGTTTTGGTAATCCCTTCTGGTGACATGTTTGCGAGGATGTTTCCCTCCTTATCCACAATCATTCTGGTGTTAGCTTGATAGGCTTCTCGACAAGCCATTACTAGTTTGGGCGCTACGAGCGAGGGAGGGAAACCAGCGGCCTTGGAAATTTTGCTCTGTCGTATTAGTCTGGCATTCTTTGTTGTAGGGTTGACCTTGACCCTCTGAGTGAATTCATCTATGTCGACCTGGCTGATGTTTGTATCTGAAATCTCCTTCCAGTCCATTGAGACCTTCGATTGGAGCGGCTCACCTTGGAACTAAAATTTCATTTGATCTTTATCTTCTTTTCCCCGAGGGGTCCTTCCTGACTTCTTACCCTTATTCTTTTTGATGGAGGCCCCTAAAGTTCCTACAGCTGATTCCATATATGCTGCAAGCAAGGGCAAAGTTAGCACAATAAAATATTAAAGCATTTATGTTAGTCCATATTTTGAGCATAACATCTAAATAATAAATTAAGCATATCATAAATTTTATCCTTAAACATTATTGACCTTCGTTTCAGGGCATTTGGATAATCCAGGCCCAGAGGGCCGGACTTCCCTGGCAGGTCAGGAAAGGAAAACACAGCCAAAAGCTCCCGGAGACCCATCTTGGCCAAAAATTAATCTTTTAGGAGGTCCATGATGGAGAAGAGGATAATTTTGGATGTGGGTCGAAGTTAGCTTCTAATTTGAGTTCATTTGGATTGATCTAAGGAGGACCGGAGGTTCCAAGCCGGGAAGCTGTCAGGCAACGGAAGTTGGCAACGGCGGACAGCAAGCGGAAATCTGGAGGCGGAAGTCTGAGGGCCAGAGTCTGAGAGGCCAAAGGATAGCCATCATGAGGTTTGAAATTTAGGCCTGATGGCATTTGGAGTGGCAGGGCTCGGAGGCCGGGAGGGACGCGATGCACTAGCCACCATGAGATTTTCGTTGATTTAAACAGTGGCAGCGAGGAGCGGCCCAAGGCCCAGAGGGCGGGAAGCCGGCAGAGGTCCACAGTGGAGGACGACGGAACTGTCACGGAGATCCGGGAATGAAACTCTAGACGGTCAGGCCCCGAGGGTCCCACGGCAGCGAAGAGTTCTTCAATATTACGCGGCAAATCGAGGCTCGGGTTCAGGCAACCGGGGCGCAAAGGAAGGATTTCCAACAGAAACAACTTTTAAGAGGCGGACTTCCGCAGGCAGTAGTCCATACATCGAAACCCGGAGGGCAGAAGGCCGAGCAGGAATGTCCATTAGGAATAGGGGTGAGGATTAGAACTCTTGGATGCGGGGCCCGGCACGCCGGTGACACTGAAGAGTTGTGGCGAGAATACACGGTGGCCACAACACCGGGGCCCGGAGACCGGCGGACAGGAAAAATTTCTGAAGGGTAGGAGTTTCACCGAATTTTGAGGATGGAAGTATGGGAATCGGGGTCTGAAGGATCAAAGGTCGCCATCGCTAACAAAACTAGCCCAAGGCGGAGAGGGAGGCGAGGTTCAGGGGTCAGGCGGCATCGGGGATTTCGCTGAAAGATTGCTTAGTTAGAAACGGTGAAGAACATTGCACAGAAGCCCGACATCCGAGGCCCGAAGTCAAAAATGATGGGTCGATTCAATCTGCCAAGGGTTTAAAAGCTGACGCATCGGTGGAGCCCGAGGGGCAGGACGTTGGGCGTCGTTTGTTGTTTGACAAGGCGAACGTCCGAAAGAACTCCGGAGAAGGAACTCTAGGGTTTCGGGCCCGGAAGTAGCAAAGGATGTGGATCGGGTTTAGAGTTTGATAGCAAAGTAGAGACCGGGACCCGGCGGTGGGAAAGCAAGGCTGCCCCGCAGATGAAGTGCAACAAATATTAAATGGAAGTCCCAGAGAGGAAACCTGAAGGAACGAGCCCGAAGAGGAGGTTTGTTGCGGGCATGTTTGAAGTTTAAATTTGATGGCGAAGAGGGGGCTCGGACCCAGGGTAATGGATTGCCCTACATGAAGAACAACCGCGTGACTGAAAAGCTCTGGATCCACGGCGAGGGCACATCCACTAGGTTTGCCATTTTTTAACACATGGGTTATAGGTGTGATTTGGTGTTCTTTGATTTCATGCCACCCTAACTAATTGTTCATTTAATTAAATCCCCCAAAATGATGAAAAAAATATGGGAGGGAAAACGGGGATGGCCTACCTCGAATACACTAAGTTGTGAGGCAGAATCTACACGGGGCAACGGAGTGAAGTTGATGACGAGGATTGCGAAGCAAATGAAGGCGGTGGGCTCCAGTTGATCGCTTGTGCAATTCGCTCCAATTTGGATAATGAAAATGACATTAGCGGGTTAAGAATTTTATACCCCAACCGCCATTAATACCCATATTAATTGCTCGTACAACCGCATGCAAAAGTTGGTGAGTTTGAATTTAGGTCAGCGGTGGCGGCGAAGACTCCGGGACCCGGCGGCCAGAAAGATGTGGCGTGGCAGCCATCGTGTGATTTTTGCGTGAATCGGGAAACAACAGCGGCAAGAGGTTTAGGTCCCAGAGTTTGGGGAACTGACAGGAATCTGCCGTCAATGACGGCGGAACCGTCACGGAGTTCCGAGAATGGAACTCTGGAATGTCAAGCCCGAAAAGTCTCACAGCGGGCGGTCAAAATCAAACCACTGGCGGAAAAGACCAAGGTGGGGTCCGAGGAGCGGGAGGCCGCCAGAGGTTCACCGTCGCGGACGGTGATCCCAGGACGAAAGTCCAAAAGCGGACTTCCAGGGACTGGGGCCTGAGGGGACAAGCACCGCCCTGAAAATCCCCGGTGAATTCTAAGCGAAGGGTGGAAGTTCGGGCCCCGAGGGGTGGAAAGACGCCCGTAGAACACCATAAAGGATGGCCTACGCAAAGGGGAAGCCCGAAAAGGGAATCCCGGAGGCCCGGGCCTGGAGGGGCCAAGGCCGTTTCAGGGCCAAAATAACAAAGGGATTCCCCGAGGCCCTAGAAGGTAGCAGAAAACCGAAAGCAGAGGCATGATCAATTTATGATGGAACTTTAGAGCAACATCAACCGTGTGAAACATCAAAAAGAGAGGGGCATGCAAAACGAGGCAGGCCCAAAAGACCTAACAAGGCGAAAGAAAAGAGGGTCCCCATTCCGAACGGGGCATGTGTGCTAAGGGCACAATAAATGGCGACTCTGCTGGAGAATGCTCCAGAGCATTCTAGGGATAAATATTCATTCTGGACCCAGAATCTCTGGTTTCGCAGACCAGGAGTGGTTTCCAAAGATGAATATGGGAGAACGAGATCCTTAATTAGGTCAGCTTACTAACATCTCAGAAGTGTGTGTAGTTAATTCATTCCTTTCTTTGGGATAGTGACCAAGGTTACCAATTCAACCGAGTGAACTACAGAAAGTGCCTAACACCAAAAGTAACCTGGACATTGCCCTGCTGCCAGTCAAGCGTCCATAGCTCCGATGGAGTTGTCACTACAATCTCATGAACATTGCTCTACTGCCGGCCAGGTGTCCATAGCCCTGGTAGAGTTATCCAAACACCCGTACGGTCATTTATTCCCCTTTTTCAAAATTCCCTTTTTCCTTTTGCTTTCATATTTCACTTCTCTTTTTCCATTTATTTCGAGCGGATAAGCATTGAAGCCTATAATGGGTTTGAGACTGCAGTGGTCACTGGAGTAGACTTAATATTTTTCACTCACTAGGGTGTCATAACAACCATAGTATGGTCCTTCAAAATTTATCATTATATAATTTGTGCGAGATCCAAGATGTGGGTAAGAAGATCCAGTTAAGGGTCAAGTTCTGAGCAGAGTTCAAACAAGGAAATCATTCGCGGACAGTTTTCAAAGATTGATAATCTAGAGTGAATGTTTAGCTAGAGAACACAAAGAGTGGACAGCAAAGTGAACCACTCATCAAGCAAGCACGTCCACCACAAAGGAGCGAGAAACCTCTTTTGAAACAAAATTGTTAGGAGGGAGAAAACAAAAAGTGACGCAACAAAATGCAGACAAGCAAGAAAGCAAACTACCCTAACCTATGCACAAGTATCTACAACGAAGAGCTTGATGGAGCTCAAGCCTGGAAGTAATGCTTCAGGTGCTGCCTGTTGACTGGCAACGAGACATTCTCACTAGTTAAGGTCTTTAGATGAAAGGCATTATCTCCCAAAATCTCAGCAATTTGAAAAGGGCCAAGTCAAAGTTTGTCAAATTTGTTGTGTCCCCCTTTCTTCTCATGGGCCTTGTCCCAATATAGGACCAAATCTGCAATTCTAAAGGCCTTGATCTTGACTCGACGGTCGAACCATCTCTTCACTATGCCCTGATGTTTGGCAAAATTTTCTATTGTGCGATTTCAGACTTCTTCTAAATGCAAGAGCTCGGCTAACCGAGCTTCCCTACGATCTCCTCCCTCATAAAAATCATTGATGAACTGAAGAGTATGAATCTTTAGGTGAATGGGAAAAATAGGCTCTAGGCCATAGACAAGGTGGAATGGAGAATCGCCAAGGGCAGTCTTGTGGCAAGTGCGATCAGTCCAAAGGGTGAAACGGAGCTAGGTATGCCAGTCCTTGGGATTCTTATCTAGCAGCTTCTTGATTACAGTAATCATATTTTTGTTCGTGGACTCGGCAAGGCCATTGCCCTGAGGGTAGTAATTGGACGAGAATTTGAGGGCAATCCCATAGTCAAATGCCCAACTAGCAAACTTTAATGAAGCAAATGCGGATCCATTATCACATACCAAAGCATACGGACAACCAAAATGATTTAAAATAAAACTTTATAGGAAATTAGTAACTACTTCAGTTGTGCATTGCTTACATACTATTGCTTCCGTCCATCTAGTACAATAATCAGTAGCGGTAAGAATGTATCTATGTCCCGCAGATGATGGAGGGCTTACCGAACTAATGAAGTAGAGACCCCATTGCGCAAAATGCCTTACCTCCAGCACAGGCTGTAGTGGGATAGCAGCATTCCTCTCTCTGGTGGCAGCGGTCTGGCACGTGTGACATGAACGAACATGGCAATGGGCATCCTTGAAGACAGTTGGCCAATAGTACCCTGCTCTCAATATTTGATGCACCGCGGAGGAACCAGAGCCGTGGCCCATGCCAAATTTATTGTGAAATTATTTCAAGACGCGTTCTGCTTCTTCCTTGCCAAGGCATCTCAGATAAATGCCTTCATAGTTCTTCTTGTAGAGAATGCAACCCTGCAACATGTAGCCATTACTTTTCAATCTTAGGGCCCACTTTTGGACTCTTTGCAGATGCAGCGGACACTTATGGTTCAACAAATAGTAAATGACATCTTGATACCATTCTCCCGGGGAGACATCTTCAAGCTGGTACTGCTACACCGTGAGTTTAGGTCTAGCCTCTACTGCTGTCTCGGCAATTGTACGGGTGACTGCCTGCCCTTGTACTAGTTTCATCAGCTGGATCTCCATATCATACTCTTGGAGCAGGGTGACCCACTTAGCCCTTCGTTCACCCAATTCATTTTGTATGAGCAGCGTCTTAACTGTTGGGTCGGGGACAATGGCGAACACCTTGTTACGTAGAATGTATTGTCTAAATTTCTTTACTCCCTTGACTAGAGCATATGCCTACTTTTCAATGTTGTGGTAACACAATTCGACATCCTTGAGGGGAGCACTCATGAAGGTGATTGGATGCTCACTTCCTTCATCGTCCTTTTGGGTCAACATGCTAGCACAGGAATGTTTCGAAGCAAATGAGTAGATGTAAAATAGCTTCAGATAATCCAGGCTAACTAACACAGGTGCCTCAACAATGGCCCATTTGATTTCTTCGAATGATTGTTTGGCATCCGGCATCCATTCAATTTTGGCGTCTTGTTTGAGCATGGCATTGAGAGGCTTGACAATTTCTGCGAAACCTGTGATGAATTTTTGGACAAAGTTGATCTTTCCAAAGAAAGATTTTAATTCCTTCTTGCTGCTCGGTGGCTAAATTTTGAGTAAGGACTCGATGCGCTCAGGATCAATGGAGATTCCTTACTCTCAAATGATGTGTCCGAGCAGCCTGCCTTCGATCACTCTAAAAATGCACTTCTTGCAGTTTAGGGAAACCCTGAACTCTCTGCATCTCTGAAATACCTTGCATAAGTCGACAACGTGATCGCTCTACCTCTTAGAAAATATGATCAAGTCATCCATGTAGATGATTATGCACTTGCCAATTAGGTCTTTGAAGGCGATATCCATGGCGCGTTGGAAAGTGGCGCCAACGTTGATGAGCCCGAACGACATTCTTTTGTATGCAAATGTCCCCCACTTAGTGGTGAACGCTGTCTTGTGACGATCCTCATATTGCACCATTACCTGGTTATACCCAGAGTATCCGTCGAGGAAGGACATCATCTAGGAGTTGTTGATGATTTGTAGCACCTCATCCAGTGAGGGTACTGGATAGTTGTCTTTCTTTGAGGCGCGGTTTAGATTGCGGAAATCTACGCACAACCTAATCTCTCTATTCTTTTTCCTGACTGGGACCAAATTAGCCACCCACGTGGAGTGCCTGATGGGAAAAATAATTCTTGTTGAAAGCAGCTTTTGCACCTCCTTGTAAACGACAAGTTCCAGTAAGGCATTGATAGGACGCTGCCGCTGGTGGAATGGCCTCACTTCCATCTTAAGAGGGATAGTGTGTGTAATGATAGAAATGTCATAAGTTTTCAAATCCTCATAGCTCCATGCCACCACATCATGGTATCTTTGCAATGCATCTATGATTCCTCTTCTTTCCTCCAGTGTGCACACTTTGCCAATAAAAAACATTCCTGGCATCTTCGGCTGTCCCAAGGTTGTGTGTATCACACTGGTTGCTTATGGCCTCCTTCTTTGTTCGTTGATCCTGATCCTTGATCTGATCCAGATCAAATATGTGTTCTAGCTGAACCATGCCTCTTGGGATCGTGTTGGTTTTGAGGTTGATGACCCCCTCTATGTCCAATTCAGCCTCTTGCAGATCAGTCTCATCAATTATTTGAGCTGCGAAGACGTTGAAACTTATGATGAACTAGAGGATATGTTTATCGTCATTGAAGACTTGTAAATGGGTAACATTATCTGGGACCGATGGTGTGGATGTTAGCTCAACAGTGAATTTCTTGAGCCCAGATAAAGTGAGGGGTTGTAGAGTACTAGCTGCTTGAGCCAAGGCATTGGCTGTGTGATTTTGAGCATGAGGGATCAATTGTATGTTGAATGCATCTAGGCCCTCTAAGAGATCCCAAAACCTATTCCTATAGTTCATGAGTCTTCGATCATGATAGGAATAAAACTTCTTAACTTGTTTAACTACGAGCGCGGAATCCCCAAAAACTTGCAGCATTCACATTTTTCTCCAAAGCCATGAGAAGGCCAAGGATTAAGGCCTCATATTCTACTACATTATTGGTGCAATAAAACTACAATTGATGGGAGCAAGAAATGTTTTACCTGTTGGGATGATGAGTTTGAACCCAGCATCAGCACCTTGCCTGCACTTGGCTCCATCAAATCAGAGCGTCCAACACGTAAATGATTCCTTATTTTTATATCCAGTTGAGCTTTCACCCCCTTTCGGCTAGAAGGCAGGCCGAGTGATCTCAAAGGAATCCTTTGATTCAAGGCTATGACCAACAGGCAATTCTTGTAGTGCCTCCTTTGGCATTTCCATCTGAGGAGCAGCTATTTTTCTAACATGCGCCACTACTGCCTGGCACAAGCAACAATGAAATTCAGAGTGTGCAACATTGTGAACCCTACACCAATTTGGAAATAAGAGGTCTTGGAAATTCATTCGAGCTCCTAGGCTGAGCTGATATTTTGCACACTTTTCCATGAATTCCTGGAAGCCATTGAGTAATCCCCGGTCGTCATCCTTATCCGATTCATCATTGACTTCTACCAATGTTTCTGTGTCTGGGGGGATTAGTGTAGAATCGGTTGAAGGACTACACAACACCAGCAATACCTCATCTGCATATTCTTCCTGAATCCTGAGCTCATTTTGGTAGGTGAAAGGGCAGTAGTTCCCTAAATTAGTTTTGGCAAACAACACCTCACTGAGATTATTGTACTCCATGATCATATACTTCATACGGGGTTCACAGTCGATACAGATATGATTTGGCAGCCCCTTCCACGGCAACCACATGTGAGAAAGGTCTATGGCAGTATATCTGTTTAGTTCCTTAGTGAATTCCCTTCCCAAAATGATTCCATATGCATTAGGAATATCAGCCACTTGAATATCGATGACCTGCCGTATCCGTGGGTCTATGGCAATCTGCATCAAGATACGGTTTATTTCACCCTCGATGTTGATCTCTGTTTTGTCCAGCTAGGTCACCTTTCTCTTTAATGGTAGGGGAGTGATGCCAAGAGCCTTTCATACTGCCAAGGGCAAGACATTGGCCGATGCTCCTGAATCAAGCAAGCAGTTATTCAGATTCTTCTCAAAGATCCTAATAGTGGTCAGGAAAGGGGGAGTTTCTGGTCTCCCTTGGAGGATGCCCACAGGTGTGTCCATTTGAGCTATTTGACCTTTATTCCTATCACTGCCCGTATCTTTGGCTTGCTTAAATTGCTGGTCATTAGAAAACTACTTGACAACCCTTTCCGGCTCCTTTTCAATTTGCTTGCTTGCCGACTGATTCACGGGAACCTCCCTCATTTTCCAGGCATTATCATGTATTTCTAGTTCTTTCCTAGGCTCCTCAAAGGTTACCCTCTTAACTGGGGTTTCTTGCGTCGTGTTAGAGGATGGAGTCCCATTCAGAACCCTAAAAAAATCATTCCTTACTATAGGAACCTTGAGTAATTTGAAAGTGGATAAGTTGATTTTTACCCTTTTGAACTCTTCTGCCACATATTCGCCCATCTGCTCGATTTTGGACTTGAAAGCTTGGCCTATAGCAGAACTAGGGGTTTCGACCCTCGTTTGACTAGACAGATTTTGAGGTTGGCCTTGAGGCTGATTTTACGATTGGTTTTGAGACTGGTTCTTGTAGATGTATTGGGCAGGTATATGAGGGAGCTCGTGGTTGTTACTAGCATTTGGATCAGGCGAGGTGGTGAAATTGTTTGGTGGGGTAGAAGTTATAAAGGGTCTACCCGCTTTCCTATTCCTAAGGAAGTAAGGACTCGACCATTGATGGAACATGTGGACCTCATCTACAAATGGTTCCTCTTCATCTACTGGACCATTATCTACTGAATCAAAGAGCTGAGCCAAGGTTTGTTCATTACTTACCTCTTGCGCTTTCTCATCCTCAATAGGAGTAGGCTCGACTTCGGGCTCGTTGCGGTCGCCTCATGGGAACGACGCCTGATTGACTACCAAACACGTGGAATTGTAGGGCTCGGATGGGATGATGTCCATGTAGTTTGAATTGTCGACTGCATTCTGTACCTCCACCTGGAAGATTTCAGCAGCTGTTTGGAACTCGGGACAATCCAGCTCAGAATGCCTGCTAGTTTTGTGAAGTCGACACCACCCGGACAAGGCTGCCTCAACCAGGTATACGCCACTGGATACTTTGTCATTATTTGCTGATTGATCGAAAGACATGGGGACACCACCATTATTGGACCTGGTGTTCCACGTGCGATTCTGCCTCTGAGAAGGTCTTCTATCTGCATAATGATTGGTGTTTTTCCCTCTCTCATAATTTTGCCTAGAGGAGGTGCCTACTTCTTGATTATCTCGGTTGTCTCTATTGTCTCGACTGTCCCTATTGAGATTAGCCTGGAAGTTGCGTTGGGAGGCCTGTAATTGGTTATCTTGATTATTTAGATGCATCATCTCTGTGGACATTTTCTTGATCATTTCTATTAGCTCCTCTAGCTTATCCTTCTCAGTCGTGCCTCCAAGCGACGGGGCCAAGTTTTGGAGAAAAGCGGGTGGGGCCGCCGGCTGATTTTGGTAGGCTGGAGGAAAATCTGGTCCCGACAAGTACAATGGTGCCTAGGGCTATTGGGAATACACCTACTATTGTGGAGTAACTTTCGAATAATTGTACTGCTGCTGGAGCTACAAATAGGAAGACACGGGAGGCACATAATTCAACGGCTACCCCAGATGCGACACCATAGGCAATTGGGGTACATAGTTCATAAGAGGGGTTTGATGAGCAAATGTCTGATTAAGCCCCTGAATCTGCATCGGGTGGGCCACCGACCCCAAAGAAGGTAGCAAGCCAGAGATATTTTGCCCCAAGTCTGCACTAGCGATGGCGACCTCCGCATAGGTGCTCACTAGTGTTGTGAGTGGTGGGCGCATTCTTTTCACCAAGGCCGACGTGATATTGTCCAACGCCGCGTAGTAGACTAGTAGAGTCGCCGCATCATTATGGAGGTACAGATCCTGAAGCCTTGTATAGGCCCGATGGAAGTGGTCATTGAAGGAGCCGATAGGTTCATTGACCTCCCTTCTGACGGACATGAACTGTTGGTAAAGCTCCAAAGGGCTAACAGGAATCTTTTATTTCTGTAGGAAGGCATTTTTCATCAGGTTCCATGAGGTAATGGATCCCCTCGACAAATTGATGTACCAATAAAAGGCTTCTTCCCCCAACGAATGCGGAAAGAAGGGACATGCAACGTCCTCATGGTCCACTTGCATTTCAGTGATTGTTGTCTCGAATATCTTGATATGCTCCTCAGTTGTTCTTTGCATGTCGCGTGGATGGAACTTCGAACAAAATCCCTTCGGATTCTTGGGCATATCATTATAGACGACGCAGTGTATCGGCGAAGGGTTATGCGCTAATCAGGCCATGGAAGGTGGCGGAGGTGGTACTTGTTGTTGGAAAATAGAAATTTGAGGCTATATTGGCAATATGACAACAATCGGGGGCTGAACTTGAGCTATGGGTGCCTAGACGGTGCCTTGGGGTGGAAGGGCCAGGAGAGGAGCAAACCCCTGGCTACCGGAGGTAAGAGGTGCAAAGGGAGTTTGGGATGGTTGGGTGGAAGATGAAGGCCAACCAAGTGAAGGTGAGGGTGTGATGGAGGTAGATGGAATGGAGGAAGAGGAAGAGGGAACGTTACTTCCTTGAGCTCGCTTGGCCCTCGTGGGGGGCTGTAATTCTTCAAATTCTCCCTTGTTTGGTGTTGATCGCAAAACTCTCTAAAATTTTTCTGGGGAGAATGATCCGATCTGATCTAGCTTTACTTTATCTCTTGAATTAGTATTTCCACCAAGGCCCTCTTTCTAGCGCCAGTTCTGTTGATGGTGTTTTTATGCACTTTTCAACACAGGTAGGGCATAGGTGCACTACCTCTCTTGAAAGACAATCTCCCACAATCAAATTGCAGAACACTATCCCAAGGTCTCTCAGATGTCAAGTCATGACAGTGCTTAGATACCTCAGTAGTTTGATGTGATTTGCTAGAATCACAAGGCGGTCTTACAGAAAATACAAAGTATGGACACAAAGCATAGAGTTGGATCTTTGAAAATGGAGTCTTTAGGATGGGAAGTTGATATGCACTGGCTGTAGATTCATACAGCAATCTCGAACTCCATTTAGTTGTTAGATTTGGCTTTACAATGTGCAATGAACCTTGGTATTGGTCAGTTACTAAAAAGAAAGGGAAAAGAGTGAAGGGGAAGAAAAATTCCTAAGTCTGAAGCTTGCTATGAATAGTGACAATGGAGTTCCTACAATGGATGATTCCTCAAAACAATGTCCCACTTAACCAGGGATTTCACAGTATCATGGAAATTGTGCTATCTTCTAAGGGCTGCAGATATTTCATCCTTCATCCACCACATACATGCATGAATCAAGAATGAATGTTTGGGGCAGCTTCAAATTAAGTCTAGGCTAACTTTGCATAGCTATCTACCTTCAGCAAACAGCAAAAAATATGGACTAAGGGATCATCAACAAAGTAGAAATTTTTACAATCACCCTACAGCATTCCTAAGATTTATCCAAATAAAGTAAACAGCTAACTAAACAGCAACAAGATCTAAGCTAAACATGTTAAATTGGAGAATGAATCAAATAACATGAGAGAAATCAAGAAAATACACCAAGTCAATGATATTTCTTATAAATTTCTGCAGCATGCCTTTACAACAACTCAACTCTCACTTTTGCAAATGAGGGGAGTGCTCTATTTATAGTTTCCAAAAATTTAAATGAATGGCCAAGATTCATTCTCATTATGTGGCCAAGATTCATTACAAAATAAGGTTTCACCTACCCCCAAATAGATTTACACTTTAAAAATATTTTTTGTCTCTTCCCTATTTCGTCATCTAGTGGATGGCACTATTGCTCTTTCTCCTATAGCTAATTTTTGTTTCCTTTGTTGTAGCTACTCTTCAGGAAGGTTTTCTTCTTTGGCTGGGCTGTCCTCTTGCTCCTTTGAAGCTGTGTGCTCTATGTACTTAAGGATGACGGCCTAGAGCTTGTCTACCTCGAGGAACTCGCATCTTAACACCTGGTAGCTTCATTCCTTAGCGTCCTCTTCCATCTTTTTCCAATCTTTGTCATACTTCGAGCCTTGGTCCCTGAATAGCTCTGATTGGTCGAAGGTGCAGGCAGCAAAACTCAAGAATTTCGTTGTGATTTCTCTGGCTGTCTCATCCTTCACCTTCTCCTGGAATTACGACTTGATCATTTTTGCATCCATTTGCACCGTGGGCATATCATAGCCCATCATCATCTTGAGGTGTTCGGCGCATTCAACCTGGATTTCCTTGATCCACTCAATATCTGGATCCACTCTGTTCAGGATTTGCTCTAATCTCTCCTTCCAGTTATGGAGGTCTCTGCGCCACACATCCACCAGCCAATGATCTTCCTTTTTCAGTTCTAGCTTCTCCTCCCACGTGTTCTCAGGCATCCGACAAATGGCTTCAATTCTTGGGATGGAGGAGTCGTATATTGCAAGGAAATTGGTGCAAAGCCTCCTCGTGCTTTCCAGGGACTGCATCAGGTCCAAAAACTTGTTGGCTGTCCATACAGCCCTATTGATTCCCATGTTTCCGATGTATGTGACCCATCGGAACCAATCTTTGGTGGTTTTCTCCAAGTTCTTCCTTCTCTCCATCTTGTCTATCTATTCTTTGGAGAGCAACTGCGGTGCGGCCGTGGAGGTGGTGGGCAGGTCGTCCACTGAGGACCATTGTTGTATGTAGTTTGTTAGGGCAGCAACCTGTGCTTTGAGCTCATCCTTGGAGACCTTGTCCTGCTTTATTAGGTGTACCACTGTGGCCACCGATTCCTCAAGGTGCTCAACCTTTTGTTCCCTAGTTGTTGTCCCCAAGTTAATGGTGGAGATATTATAACTCACCCCTGTTTGGCCAATAGCAGGCATTGCAATTTGCGCTGCTCGGGAGCCGGAGGCGTCCATCGTTACCTTGGATCAGACCTTGGGCTTCTTCTCCTTCTTTTTCGTGCTCAGGGATCGACCCAAGATTTCATCTAATCTCACCCTTGGGTCCTTCAGAATAGGAGTCATTTTCTCAAGTTGTTTCTCCAACCAATCGGGCATAGAAGATTTATCCTTGGGCGCATCATGGCTACCCTCACCTTTCTCAGTTAGAGGCAAGACCTCTGCCTTCATTTCCTTTTGGGGTTCTTCTTTCTTTTGGGGAGCCTCCTCCTCTTCATCAGAGTTGTGAACGAATATAAGGCGCTTGACAGGCAGCCCGGCTGACGGTTGCTAGATGGGACTTTCTTCTTTTGCTGCCTCTTCTTCCTTCTTCTCTTCAGTGGCCTCGGCCTTAGGGCTCTTGGTAACATAGGTCTCAACCTCTGTCAAATCTTTTATTGGCTGCTCTTCTAGTGGCTACCCTTCTTTATCATGTGGTGATTCCTCTGCTTCTTCCCCAACGCTTTTCAACTACTGCACCATCTCCTCCTCAAGGTCCTCATCAAATGTCTGGACGATCTCCTTAGAGTCTGAGCCACCCTCTTCATCCCCACTCTCGGAAGAGCCCGTCTCTTCTCCCTCATAGACCACCCTATCAATGGTTCGGTGCTCGTACTCAGGGTGCTTGTGATATTCGTTGGCCTCCTCCTCAACAGGCTTCGAGGATTCCTGTTCCTGCTCCTCCAACTCCTCTAAAATTTGCATTGTGGCTTCCATGGCCGGCGGCCATGTTGGCAGTTGTGAATTCTAAGCTGTCGCAAGGACTTGGGCGAGGGCTGCTTGGAGAGCCAGATTCATTAAGATCTGGGAAAGCTCACGGGGGAGGTTTGGCATGTGTCTTGCGAAAGCCTCGGGCATAGTGGCAAGGGGAACAGGTGATGTTATTGTTGCCAGAGGGAGGGAGGTAATGGGAGACATGGTGGCAGAGGAAGGAGGAGTGGTCACATAAGACGAGGAATCAATGACTACCACTGACTTGGCCGGGGGTGAAGGGGCAAGATGAACAGAAATTTCCATTGCCGGCGGAGATGCGGCGACCATAGCTTGGGAGGCAGGTGGTGCAACAGGAGGGGCAGGGAGAGCCAAGGGAGGCTATGATTCTATTGTAACCACTATCTGCTTGAGCCTTTTGGGAGATGAGCCTCCTGTTCCTTTCTTCACTTGCTCCTTAGGATCTACAGATTGTGCAGTTTCTGTTCCTTTTCTCTTCTGGGACCTGGTGATTGGAGTAGACTTGGAGGTCTCACCAGTTGATGCGGTGGCGGCGACGTCCTTCGTGGTGCTTGGCTCGCTCTTGAGCCCTTCATATGTTAGGACTACTCCTTGTCGCTTTAGGTGTGCCACCTATGCATCGACCCACTCCTTAGTACAAGTTATGATCGGCTGGGTGATGATGTCTAGGTCATCGATCTCTTGTTCGTCCCAGTCAATAGATGGTATTGGCAGGTTAGCAACTACCGGGTACCTTGGGTGCATGATCGTGGACTCGTCCTCCTTGACTTGGTCCGGTACCTGGAATGGTTGCACTCTTCTTAGGAATACTACCGTCATGCGCATGTAATTCCTGGCAAGTGCCTCTTTGTCATCTTTATAGTCAGCCCAAAAATCTTCAATATGGTATTGGTGGGCATATGCGGGCCCCAGTGCTTTCCTGACGTGGTCGTGAGGGTCCATCCATGGGTGCGCGGTGTACCAGTCAAAATGATATTCCTTAAGCTCCTTCTCGGAATTGTTGGCACATTGGGAAGTCTGTAGTCGATACATGCCCTAGCCGAGGGTCATGGGATAGGGGATCCCTGCTACATGCTTATTGCTGAAGACGGCCTAGATTTGCTGGAGCTACCAGGAAAGCTCCAAGAGGATGATCCTGTCATTTGGGTACTGCGACAATCTATTTGGCAGTTCTGTGAAAGCATGTGCCCGGATGTAGGTAAACTTGGGGAATTGAATGAATGGGAAAGCATATTCTTTTAAGAGTGCTCGGGCGCTATGGGAGACTCTCCTCTCGATGTCTCTGGCGATCAATCTGATGATATGGCCAATGAAGGCGTCATTGACCCGGTAGTACTCCTTGAAATTGCATTATTGGAGTTGTGGGTATTTGTCAAATGGCTTGAGACCTCACCTGTGCCCCTGATCAGGCACCACAAATAACCCGCTATATTGTTTTTGACCTACTAGAGATTACACCAGGTAGGAGGTCATATAGAACTTAGAACTCTTCTTAACGTTAACAAACTGCTCATGGAAGCAGTTGCTAATGATGCCTCCCCAATCGAATGAGACCTTGGTGTTAACATCCTCATTCCCCCATAGGATCTGCTCAATGTAGTAGGCCATCCACTCTTGGAAGTAGGTGGCTGCTGGGAGGCCCATGATCTTGCTCAACATAGTTACCAGGTCGTGGTAGTCCTCGTGGAAATCACTACGGAATAGTTCGTGGGGAACCTTCATAGCGCTGCCCCATTTCTCCTTAAGCCAAAGGAGGTTGATTGATTTCTTACACCCTGACGGATTAGCATCCCACGCTGCCTGGTATTGCTCTAACGTGGGGACCTCCATGTGTGGGAACATGGGAATGTGAAATGTTTTGATAATCCCTTCTGGTGACATGTCCGTGAGTATGTTTCCCTCCTTATCCACAATCGTTTTGGTGTCAGCTTGATAGGCTTCTCAACAAGCCATTACTAGTTCAGGCACTATGAGCGAGGGAGGGAAATCAGTAGCCTTGGCAATTCCACTATGCCATATTAGTCTGGCATTCTTTGTTGTAGGGTTGACCTTGACCCTCTAAGTGAATTCATCTATGTCAACCTGGCCGATGTTTGTATCTGAAATCTCCTTCCAGTCCGTTGAGGCCTTCGATTGGAGCGGCTCACCCTAGAACTAAAACTTCATCTATTCTTTATCTTCTTTTCCCCAAGGGGTCCTTCCTAACTTCTTACCGTTATCCTTTTCGGTAGAGGCCCCTGAAGTTCCTACAGTTGATTCCATATATCCTGCAAGCAAGGGAAAAGTCAGCACAATAAAATATTAAAGCGTTTACGTTAGTCCATATTTTGAGCATAACATCTAAATAATCAATTAAGCAAATCATAAATTTTATCCTTAGACATTATTGACCTTCGTTTCAGGGCGTTTGGATAATTCGAGCCTGGAGGGCCGGACTTCCCTGGCAAGAATGTTGTCAGGAAGGGAAAACATAGCCAAAAGCTCCTAGAGACCCATCTTGGCCAAAACTTAATCTTTTAGGAGTTCCATGATGGAGAAGAGCATAATTTGGGACGTGGGTCGAAGTCAGCTTCTGATTTGAGTTCGTTTGGACTGATCTAAGGAGGACCGGAGGTTCCAAGCTGGGAAGCAGCCAGGCAACTGAAGTTGGCAACGGCGAAAAGCAGGCAGAAATTTGGAGGCGGAAGTCTGAGGGCCGAGGTCCAAGAGGCCAAAAGACGGCCGTCGTGAGGTTTGAAATTTAGGCCCGATGGCATTTGGAGTGGTGGGGCTCGGAGGCTGGCAGGGGCGCGATGTGCAGGCCGCCGTGAGATTTTCATTAATTTAAACAGCGGCGGCGAGGAGCGGCCCAGGCCCCGGAAGGTAGGAAGCCGACAGAGGTCTACCTTGGAGGATAGCAGAACTGTCATGGAGATCCTAGAACAGAACTCCAGACAGCTAGGCTCGGAGGGTCCCACGGCAGCGAAGCGTTCTTCAATATTATGTAGCAAACGGAGGCCCGGGTTCTGGCAACCGGGGCGCAAAGGAAGGATTTCCAACAGAAACAACTTTCAAGAGGTGGACTTCCACAAGTGGATGTTTGGACACTGGCACCCGAAGGGTGGAAGGCCGAGTAGGAACGTCTGTCAGGAATAGGGGCGAGGATCGGAACTACTGGATGTGGGGCCTGGTGCACTAGCAGCAGTGAAGAGTTGTGGCGAGAACACACGGCGGCCAGAACATCGGGGCCCGGAGACCGGGCGGACAGGTGAAATTTTTGAAGGGTAGGAGTTTCGTCGACTTCTGAGGACGGAAGTCCGGGAATCGGGGTCCGAAGGATCAAAGGTCGCCATCACTAACAAAACCAGCCCAAGGCAGAGAGGGAGGTGGGGTCCGGGGGTCGGGCGGCATTAGGGATTTCACCGAAAGATTGCTTAGTCAGAAACTGCGGAGAACATTACACGGAAGCCCGACATCTGGGGCCCGAAGCCAAAAATGATGGGTCGATTCAATCTTCCAAGGGTTCAAAAGTCGACACATCGGCGGAGCCCGAGGGGCGGGACGCCGGGCGTCGTTCACCATTTGACAAGGCAAACCTCTGACAAAACTCCAGAGAAGGAACTCTGAGGTTATGGGCCCGAAAGTAGCAAAGGACGCGGATTGGGTTTAGAGTTTGATGGCAAAGCAAAGACTGGGACCCGGCGGCGGGAAAGCAGGGCTGCCCGGTAGATGAAGCGTAGCAAATATTAAATGGAAGTCTCGAAGAGGAAACCCGACGAAACGGGCCCGAAGAGGAGGTTTGTCACGGGCATGTTTGAAGTTTGAATTTGATGGCGAAGATGGGGCCCGGACCTGGGGTAATGGATTGCCCTGCGCGAAGAACAGCTGCGCGACTGAAAAGTTCCGGATCAGTGGCGAGGGCACATCCACTAGGTTTGCCATTTTTTAACACATGGGTTATGGGCACGATTTGGTGTTCTTTGATTTCATGCCACCCTAACTAATTGTTCATTTAATTAAATCCCCCAAAATGATGAAAAAAAGATGGGAGGGCAAACGGGGATGGCCTACCTCGAATATGCTAAGTGGTGAGGCAGAATCTACCTGGGGCAACGGAGTGAAGTTGATGTCGAGGATCGTGATGCAAATGAAGGCGGTGGGCTCCAGTTGATCGCTTGTGCAATTCACTCCAATTTGGATAATGAAAATGACATTGGCGGGTTGGATATTTTATACCCCAACCGCCATTAATACCCATATTAATTGCTCGTATGGCCGCACGCAAAAGTTGGTGAGTTTGAATTTAGGTCGGCAGCGGCGGCGGAGACTCCGAGACTTGGTGGCCGGAAAGACATGGCGTGGTGGCTGCCGTGTCATTTTTGCATGAATCGGGCGACGACGATGGCAAGAGGTTCAAGTCCCGGAATTCAGGGAACCAGCAGGAATCCGCCATAGAGGACGGCGGAACCGTCACGGAGTTCCAGGAATGGAACTCCAGACAGTCAGGCCTGGAAAGTCTCACGGTGGGCGGTCAAAATCAAACCACCGGCGGAAAAGACCAAGGTAGGGTCTGAGGAGCAGGAGGCCCCCAGAGGTTCACCGTCGCAGACGGCGATCCTAGGACGGAAGTCCGGAAGTGGACTTCCGGGGACCGGGGCCCGAGGAGGCAGGCGCTGCCTCGAAAATCCCTGGTGAATTCTAAGCGGAGGGCAGCAGTTCGGGCCCCGAGGGGCGGAAAGACACCTGCAGAACACCGTAGATTACGGCCTACGCAAAGGGGTAGCTCGAAAAGGGAACCCCAGAGGCCCAGGCCCGGAGGGGCCTAGGGCTGTTTCAGGGCCAAAATACCAAAGGGATTCCCTAAGACCCCGGAAGACAGCAGAAAACTGAAAGCAGAGGCATGATCGATTTATGATGGAACTTTAGAGCAACATCGATCGTGAGGAACATCAAAAAGAGAGGGGCACGCAAAATGAGGCAGCCCCAAAAGACCCGACGAGGTGAAAGAAAAGAGGGTCCCCGTTCCGAACGGGGCGTGTGTACTAAGGGCACAATAAGTATGGAAATTGATAGATATTTGAAGCAACTATTTTTAGCAAATTATAGTCATTTCACCTTTTTTTTTTGGTGTATTATACAACACAATATAGCTATTAACCATGCATTCATTTTGAACAGCTAAATATCTTAATCACTGAAGTATAGGAAAACCACAATTAGACTACTTCAAATATATGTTGATAGATAATGCTCGTAGATTGTCTTATCAGCTGTTAGAAATTGCTAGAATTAATAATCTTGAGTGCCAACTGAATGCATTTAATGCAGCATTAAAAGAGATCTGTTTTGGATCATTCCCCCCATTTTCTGTGTCAGACATATATTGTCCCAGTTAATGTTTCTGGCAACTAATTAATTCTTGTGGTTCAATTTGAAAATGAGTAGTAGTTTTTTTGGAAAAGGTAAGAAAAACAAGAAGAATAGAATGTGTTAAAGTAGAAGAACAAGGAGGGAATGTTCAAGAGAACATAACAAAGGAAGGAGAATTAGAATCTGCAGCAACAGAAGGTATTGCATAGAATGCAGACCTCTAGTGCTCCAAAATATTTGTAGCAACAACACAAAGCAACAAACGAAAGCTCTGTTGCATCAAAATCTGGGCATTTTGTTGTATGAAGGAAATACATAAAAAAGATTACATTAAAAAATGTTTACATAAATTTATTCTACCTCCTTGTTTTGTCTCCTTGATCTCTATGTTTTCATCTTTGCCCATTTTAGTTGGGATGTTTTCCCAACAGTTTGGTATCAGAGTTGTGTCCATTAAAGCCCTAGATTCTTTTTTCTAGGTATTTGTAGTTTTCCCCCATTTAACAAAATGGTTGGAGGAGATAATAGGAGTTGGAAGCAACCACCTATGTTTGATGGGAAAAACTATGACATCTGGACAAAAAAATGAAAACTATTTTAGTTGCAAATAATTTATGGGAGTTAGTTGCAAATGAGCTCACAGGTGTGACTAGCCGAAATGCATTTAAAACATTGAGCAATGCTCAAAAGAATCAATTAAAGGAAACAAGAAAAAATGATTCTAAAGTCCTTATTTTGATTGAGGTAGCTTTGACAGAGGCTATTTTTCCCCAAATAGCATCAGCTAGAGATGCAAAAGAAGCTTGGGAAATCCTCCAAACTAGTTACAAAGGAACTAATAATGTTAGATTGGTGAAGCTCTAGATGCTTCAAAGAGATTTTGAGACTCTCCAAATGAAGGATAGTGAGTCTATCTTAGAATTTCACACAATATTTTCTAGTTTGATAAATTAGTCGAAGGTGAATGGAGAAACCATGGAAAAGAAGAGGATTATGGAGAAAATCCTCAAAAGTTTACCCTCAAAGTTTGATGCAGTAGTGATTTCCATTGAAGAGGCAAAGGACCTCACAACATTGATCATTGATGAGCTAATTGGTTCCCTACAAACCCATGAGCAACACCTAAATAGGTCTGTAAATTCTTCCCATGAGAAAGCTTTCAAAGCTCAAGCCAATGCAAGAGGTAGGAGGAGAGGTAGAAACAACTCCAAACAAAGCTCAAGAGGTAGAGGTAGAGGAAAATCTAGACATGGAGGTGTTGGAGAAGATAGCTCAAGAAGAGCACACAACCAAGAGGAAGCAAGGAGTTCTCAGTCCAACTTCAGACAAGCTAAGAACAACAACAACTCAAGTCAAAAGTTTGACAAGAGCAACATTGAATGTTATTATTGTGATAAGTTTGGTCATTATGCAAGTGAGTGCTGGAAAAAGAAACATGATCAGTCCAAACAAAGTGTAAATGTGGTTGATGAAAATGTCGCTGAGGGTAAACAATCAAAGGCCTTCATCATGTGAAAACTTTCTAAGCAAGGTAGTGATGTGGTACAATTTTTAGATAGTTGTAGTAACCACATGAGTGATAATGAGAGTTTATTTTCTTTCATTGATAAAAGTGTCAAGTCTAAGATAAAAATGGGGAAAAATGAAAAAGTTCTAGTTGTGGGAAAGAGGTCTATTATCTTTCGAACAAAGCAAGGTGAGAAGAAGGAGATTGACAATGTATTTTTTTCTCTTGGTATAAAGCACAATCTCATGAGTATTAGATAGATGATCCAAAAAGGCTACAAAGTGTTAATGGAAAATGGTGAATGCATCATTTATAAGAAGGATGGAAACAAGAAAATAATTGCAGTAGTTCCAATGACAAAGAATAAAATGTTGCCTTTGAGGTTAGAGATGTGTTTCTCAACTCAGTCTGTATCTGCACCTCCCAGGCATGAAAAATGTATAGTAGTATAGCAACAAGTAGCCTTCAAGACAATCATTTAAGACCCCTCCAATCTTTGGCTTCTTAGGTATGGACACTTAGGCTATTCTAATCTGAATATTTTGTCAAAGAAGGGTATGGTTAAAGGTTTTCCAACCATTGTAGAGCCCAGTGGTAGATGTGAATCCTACATTTTAGGCAAGCAATATAGGCAACCTTTTCAATCGAGAAATTCTATGAGGGCAAGAGCACCATTGGAGCTAGTGCACACTGATTTATGTTTCCCTATACAAATAATTTCTATTTTTAAGAGCCAATATTTCATGACCTTCATAGATGACTACAACTATAAGACATGGGTTTAGTTTATAGAACATAAATTTGAAGAATTTGACAAGTTTAAAGTGTTTAAGGCCCAAAATGAAAAGGAAAATGAACATTTCATCAAGGTTCTAATGTCAAATAGGGGAGGAGATTATACCTCCAATCAATTTGTGATTTTTTGTAAGGAATAATGCATTAAGAAGGAGCTAATAGTAGCCTATACTCCATAGCAAAATGGAGTGGATGAGAGGAAATATAGAATCATTGTGGAGATGGCAAGAAATATGCTTAAATCCAAGAGACTTACAAATGAATATTGGGGTGAAGTTGTAGAAACATCAATATATTTGATAAATAGAAGTCCTACAAAGGTAGTTTGTGACAAGATTCCACAAGAGACATGGACAAAATGCAAGTGAATAGTTGAGCACTTGAGAGTGTTTTGGTGTGTGGCATATGCACTTGTGCCAAAAGAGAAGAGGAAAAAATTGGATGAAAAAGGTGATAAGTGTATCTTCATGGGCTATAGTGAAGATTCCAAACCGTACAAGTTGTATAACCTAGTCACCAAGAAAGTAGTTATCATGATAGATGTAGATTTCTTAAAGAACTAGTTGAGAATAGTGAAATTAAAGTGAAATTTTGTAGGTTTGAGCAACAGCTTATAGACATTTTTACCAAACCATTGAGTATCAATTGCTTTGAACGCCTAAGAGATAGGCTTCAGATGATGGAATGCTCTAGATGATTAATTTTGGAAACTCAAAAAAGCATAAAAAATATGAATAGGTCTAGGCAAGACAACACTAGAACACAAAACACGTGCAAATAGGATAGCTCTAGAAATTTTTCTCCAAAAAGACATTGCTTTAGAAATTTAGCTCCGAAAATTTTGAATGGTGATGAAAAATAAAAATGCTCAAGGTTAAGGGGGAGTGTTGGAATTAATAATCCTGAGTTCCAACTAAATTCATTTAATGCAACATTAGAAGATATCCATTTTGGATCGTTCTCCCCATTTTCCATGTTAGACATATGGTGTTCCAGTTAATGTTTCCTGTAACTAATTAATTTTGGTGGTTGAATTTGAAAATGAGCAGTAGTTTTTTAGAAATGGTAAGAAAAACACAAAGGAAGAATAGAATGTGTTAGAGTAGAAGAACAAGGAGGAAATGTTCAGGAGAAAAAAATAGAGGAAGGAGAAAAAGAATCTGTAGTAGTAGAAGATATTGCATAGAGTGCAAACCTCTAGTGCTCTAGAATATTTGGAGCAGCAACACAGAGTAGCATACAGAAAGCTTTGTTGCACCAAAATCTTGGCAATTTTTTGTATGAAAGAAATATAGTGCCATAGCTCTAATTTTTGTATGTAAACATTTTTTAATGTATTTTTTTGTGTATTTGAATGAAATAGAAAATTTATTCTACCTCCTTGTTTTGTCTCCTTTATCTCTGTGTTCTCATCTTTTCCCACTTTAGTTGGGATCTTTTCCAAACAAAAATATAATTTTATTTTTTTATTTTAACTATTATCATCTACATTTTTTCCTTCTATAATTAATTTCTTACTTGTTTTCAAACTTTATTTATAGTTGAGATTTTAATTGAAACTTAAAACTTGAAATGTGATGACTATTTATTTGAGCTTTGTTAATGTTTTTTTTATTTGCTTATGTTATGTTATTGTTTGATGTCATATTGCACTTTTGATATGTTCATATCCATCAAATTATTTTTAATCTATCTTTTTAATGGGCTCAAGCTTTATCAACATTGCAATTTTAACTATTATTAATGGTTTTATTTGAATATATATATATATATATAAAGTCTTAGAAGAATATGGAGAGATTTCCAAATAGCAAAAATGGTCATGGAAAATAGGATTACAAATAATTAAAGTGGTTTTCCTCCAATCCACCACAACCAAGAATCAGGAAAATAATTAAAGCTTAGGATGGATAAACTAGGATTATTACTTATCATTTTGAAGAAGATGAATAAAATGAATAACTTGTTGAGGGGATATTAAATCCCATTCAAAAGCATTCCATCTTAGATGATCCACAAAAGCACATTTAGGTAGACATTGTTGATGGTTTGACAAGTCTAGGTGATGGATTTTCTAGCTATGTGTTTCGACATTTTTTATAAGGTATGAAATTTAATTATCAATTTAATGTGGTTTTATAATTTTTTAATTTCATAATTCTTATAAATGGCTTGAGTATTTTATTTCAATAGGTTACTTTACTATGAGAAGTCCTCCTAAAAGCATGGTTCAAAAATTGGGTCAATAAGAATTTTGTCCATGATGGGATTCATCGTGATACAATAAAGAATCTTACCAAAGGTTTTTTAATTTTTTACTTTTCTAAAACAAGCCATACAAAATCCATTATGAAAAATTCTCCTTGTTATGTAAAGAGCATAGAATGCAATATTTATTCAATGAGCAACACAAGATATATACAAGAAACAACAATTTGGGGAGCAATTAGTTTAAGTAAATACCTGAATTGTATACCATTAACAATGTACTATATAGTAATTCTATCACTCCCCCCTTATTACATCGATCCTACAAAAGTACCCCTAAAAGCATGAAAGTCACTTTTTTAAGGGACCCCCCCTTAAAGTTTACATTTAACAAAACTTGTTGATTACTATATATATAGATGTGTGTGTGTGTGTGTGAAAATAATTCCTTGAGGAAATAAATATTAAATCAAGTGGAAATCCACTAATTTTCCTCATGAATCTCATAAAAGTATAGCTCTGAAATGAATTCCTGAGTTATCTTTAAATTGAATTCCTAAATCACAGACAGTGAATTATTGGAAAACCATCCACCAAGTTGTTTCTTGACCTTCGAAAGGGTATAATTGTTGATCATTGTCTTGTCAAATCTTAGGGAAATCATAAATAATAAATTCTTACACAAATCCCCTTACTTGTCTCCCAAAATCAAACTTCATTAACTATTTATTCTTCAAATCTATTAGCAACAACAAAGAAAATAAGAAAGAATGAAAATATACTTTTCATGCAAATCACCATCTCAAAGTGATAAGATTACTTGAGATTATGGAAATTACCCCATCCTCTAGTTCCACCAACCTCCAAAGTGATGGCTTAAAGTACTAATCCACAAAAAATAGTACCAAATAAGGTACTACAACCTTTGATAGAGGAGTAATAGATACAATAGAATCTTGACCAATCGCTCCATTGATAAACCCATACTTCAAAGAATCCATTAGAGACGTGTAACTATCTTTATCAATATCCTTGCATAACATAGGTGGACACTCAAAAACTCAATTGTGACAAATAATATGTGTGACCATGATCAATAAATGACTTGCTAATGTAGATTTCTAAACCACAAATCACCAACCACTCACAATCTCATATGTTGCAAATGACTAATTGTCCCTCAAATGTCACTTCAAATGACCATGTGAATATTTGTAGTGCTTCACTCATTAAAAAATATTTTATAACCATACTTGATCATATGCATGACACAAAATATTTATATAAAAATAATATCAATTCCAACCAATGATGGCCCTACATAGCAACCAACCTTATACCTCCAAAAATAAAATTGTCCACACAAAAAATATTTTTACTCAAACCCTATAATAGCAATTTGTACAATCATACAAGCACTTCCAAACTAAATGCTCATCCTCTATAGATATGTCAAGTATATTTCTCCTCACAAATTGCATGAAATGGCTCCTAAACTGTGCAAAACAATTATTATTATAATCTCTCCTTCGACATCGACCCCTCTTGTGAATCTTTACTTAAATTTATTCAAGCAACTTATATCCAACATAGAATTTCTATGCAAGATCAAGATCACACTAATCACTTGTTGAAGGGTTTTATAGATTAAAATGCATCTTTCCCTTTTGCATTGGAATTTTCTTCACAAACAAGAAATTTGGGATTAATTCTAAAACAAAACTTGATAGATTATGAGTAAATCTTATCTGAACTTACATGTAATTTGCAAGGGAAATAGGGTAGAAAGAAAAAGGTGACAAATTGGATTTCAAGTAGACAAAGAGAATAAATCTTGTGGATGTCGATACAAGAAAATAGATAAGGGAAAACTTGCACTTACAGTAAATCAAACCTTCCAAAAATATCTTTCTAAATGATTTCTACACACTAACATTTTTATGCATGTGCCAAAAAAATGGAAATATAGCAATAAAGGTGTATGGGAGGATGTTATAATGATGAATTTGTGATTCTATTTTTTGTGTGGTTTTAGTTATCTATACTTAGCATCATAGGATTTATATAGGAAGGAATGGTTGGAGGATCTGTTGGTTTAACTAAATACCCAAACTATATACCATTAACAATGTAATATACAATTATGCTAATAGTATGTTCTTTCATACATTGGATCTAATGCATTACAATCTCTACTAGAAAACCTCTTATTATTCTGATATAGATAGAACTTCCATGTTTTTCATTACCTTTCTAAAGTTTCTTGACCATAATTTCTAGCTTACTTCATGGAGTTATTTGAGATGATCCTGTGAGCACCTTTTAAAATCTACAAACACTAAACCTCAAGCATGGGTAATGACTTAAAAATTCATCAAAATACACCTATGAAATAATGCAAAATGCTTCCTAACATGATAACAAAACAAACTAAACTGAAAGCATGAAAAATACATAATGCACTCTTATCTCATAGTGGATTGGTGCTACTTTGATGTGAAAAGTAGCCCTTTCCCAACCCTTGATTAAGCTCCATGATATGATATGTTGATGATCAAGATGATGGATGGGGAAAATCAGTTTTTCAATAAGAGTGACTTTGCATAAGCTTTTTGGATGAAATTGTGGAGATGGTGGAGGATCTTCTCAAAGTTGAAGCTTCTATTTAAGGATTTTCAAATGCTAAGTGTTGAAGAGGGACCAATGTGGGACTAAGATTGGACAAATGAGAGGAAGACACTTGTCAAGTTGTGAGTGGTTGATGCATGTGCAAGATTAGGGAAATGTGCCTATGAGAGGGAGAATTTGAATTCAAATTTGGCAATAAATTTAGAGAGGGGGACAAAAAAAAGAGCAATAAATGCAATGTTGGAGGGACAAATCATCTTGTCATGATTTTCAAATTTGAGGGCCATGTTGAGTGAAAATGAGAGTTTTAATAAATCAATAAATTGATTTATTTGTGCAAGTGGAGATATCTAGAGAATGCAAGTGGGTGGGTTAGGTTAGGCTAATTAGGATTAGGTTAGCTTAATGGCGATCAGGTGAGTTTGACTTTTAGGACTTTGATATTTGATTTATTTGAATTATAAAATGATGGAATATGATTTTGGATTTGATTTAAATGGATGTTTGATTTATTAAAAGGTTGATGATAATGTTTATTTGATTTTAAATAAGTGGCCTTAGGAGATGAGATTACCTAATGAATGGATGAACATGATGAATGGACCTAATTTGAAATCTAGTTTAGTTAATGAATGAACCTAATTGAATGCACAATGTTAATTTTGCATGTCTACATTTTACCCCTCTTTGAAGCAATGTACTTGTTGCATTGGTTCAAAGAATAAACTTTTCGTGATCAAAATTTTAAAAATTTCTAATTTTTTGGATGCCCCAGCGGAAAGAAGTACACTGGTACATTGCCCCCTTGAGAGATCGAGTGAAAAGATTCGATTTAAGGGTCGATCTCTCAATAAAGAGGTTCAAAATGGATGATTATGGATGATGATGCAAATGAGATGATTTTAAGATGCTTAGAATAACAAATCTATATTAGCCTAAACAACTTAAATGATGATATGATGTGATGATGGATGATGTGATATGCTATGATTTATGCAGATGCTTAGACTAACATATCTATATTATGATGATGACGCATGTGAAATGATTGATGTTTTATTTTATGATATGAATGATATGTGGCATGCTGGCGGTTTGTGGATGCAGGATGGATGCATGATGGATGCATTGGTGATGATGATGTTAGTGCAGAAATGAGATGATGACAAGAGGATCCAACAAGTCTATGATTGATTGAGACTTTATTAGAGATGATGATGATGATATATTTTCTTATCAAGGATTGGGATTTTAAAAGGGCTATTTACCTTATATTTGATTACACACATAGATACAATGCATCAAGGTATAAAGAACCAGGATGGCATTGTACCTAGTGTGATGGAATTTGAATCTACAAACAGATAGGAGTATTCTTGTTCACACTTGACATACGGAAACCTTGCTAGGACGTACCTAACAAAGCAAGTATTCACCAAGTTATTTTACAAGAACATCCAACAAGAACAATAGAAAAAAGATAATGATCATTGCCCCATTCCTATCTCTCTAAATCCTTTGTTCGGATATCATCGAGAGGTCCTTGGAATGAGCGCAATAAGATAAATCAAAAGAAAAAATCAAGCACACAAACAAGCCAATTTTCTTCATATCGCTAGCCAAAAGGATGTGTTTTGATAGGATAAGGATCCAGGGTGATATCCAAAATGATGCCCATTGTCGAAATGATATATCCTAGGACATGCATCATATAGGATGATGATGGTTTGATAAGTTGATTGATAGGCTAATGATATAAGGTTGATTGAAATGTTTGTGACTGATCAAGATTTTGATTTTTTGTTTAAAGGTTTGTTTTTTTTTGGTTTTGATTTTACGATTGAAGTTGCTTTTTCTGACTACTACGATTGTGTCTGTTTGCGTTGCCAAAGGGTGAAGGTGATGATCAGTTTATTATGGATGATTGATTATTGCGGGTGAAAGGGAGATGAGATAGATGGATTTTTTCAAATATTTGGATGTTTTTGATATTTTGAAATGTTTTGATGATGTTTTTGGGTTTTTGGATTTTGCAAATGTTTTGATTTTTGAATTTTGTGATGTTTTTCAAATGTTTTTTGATTTTGATGCTTTTTTGAATGTTTTTGGATTTTGATGTCTCAGGGGCCAACCAAAGATTTAGACTTGCCTACGTGTAAGCTCGGAGATGACATAGTTTGGATTCCAATGTTTTTGATATTTTTTTGATTTTTATGAATGTTTTTTGATTTTTTGATGTTTTGGATGTTTTTGGATTTTTCACACAATTTTGACGATTTGGATATGGACATGTGTGATGATATCAATGCTCTATTTTGGATTTTTTTGTAAACCAAGCTAAGGTTGATTGATTAGATCGATGGATTGATGATGATAACATTGTTGAGGATACACAACAATGCATGGATTGGATTGTTCAGGATTGATTAGGATTGATGATGATAACATTGTTGAGGATGCACAACAATGCAAGGATAGTGTTAAGCAACACAAGAATTGAGAAAGATATCCCTAAGATGATGATGGATTGATGATGATAACATTATTGAGGATGCACAACAATGCAAGGATAGTGTTAAGCAACACAAGGATATTTTGATGATTTCTTGATTGGATTTGATTGATCAGTATTGTTGAAGCTTGGTTTGGAACAAAAGATGTTTTGGATGATTTGATGTGATGTTGAAGGATGCATTAGATGTGACTGATAGTGATTTTTTTGATCGATGTTCGATGAAAGATGAAGACTAATAAGGAACGTCTTCTCATCAAAATGTGCCATTTGCTAGTTATTTGGATTTTGGATTGCAAATGCTTGACCAATTTGGTTTCACGTTTGCAAATGTTTGGACTACCACATAAGTTGGAGGATATAGATCAAGATTTATTCTAGAAGCAAGATGTAAATATCTACCCCCAATGTCTAGCGATGTATGGAATGTGATAGATGGATGCTCAAATAGATGTATGGATGGATGGATATGGTAAGCATGCAAAGGATTCCAAGGATTATTTTGCAATAAGATAAGGTGTTTGAATAAAGGATACTTATTTGGATAATGGTTCATGGCTCATATAATGTTGCATAGAATAGGATCCATGAAAACAGACCATGTCAAGATGTTTACCATAAGCAAGCATAAAGTGTTCCCCAAACTTTCATCAAGATCAAGATAACTTGGATGATGGACACAGATGGATGAAAATGGATTGGATAATGGTTTATGGATGAGTGGATTTATTATGGATAAGATGGATGGAATGCTCGATTTATTACAAATGGGATGAGATTCTTTCACCTGAACTAGTGCACGTAGATGTTCGATTCTACATATGATGCCTGTTTGCCAAGTTTTCATCATGGTCTTGCCCAAAGCGATGCCCATGCGGTTTTCACTAGAGGACGACTTTTTTTTCTCTTTACTGTTTTCAATCATTTTTCTGATTTTTTTGGATTTTCATTATTTTTTGATTTTTTTGTATTTTTCTGAAAGATTTTAAGCTCATGTTGAATCACAAGGTGTTGTTGATGTAGATTCCCCTATCATGATGTGCCATCGATATCCTGCCTGAAGGAGCTACTTTGCTAAGATACGTGCACTTGAATACAACTTTTGCGATTCTTGATCTACTTTATTGATATCGGGGTTAACTCTGTTTCTGTACACACATCGCAATAGAGTGCCTTCTAAATCCTTATGATAAAGGGTCATTGCCAATACATGGTCGATGTGAGAATTAGATATCATGCGTGGAGGCGTGGATGGAGTGTGTTTAGGGATAAGAGATGGATTGGTTGATAGTTTGGAACCTTTGATTCTCCAAACTTGGGAGGATGAGCAATGATGGGTGGATACGAAAGTATGTGTGGAATAAGGACCAACTGCTTGATACACTTTGTACGTTGCTTGAAAATCTTGCTTTTGCTTTTACAGACATCTTTGATGGATACTTTTTCCTCTTTTATTTTGCCCCATAGTTTATTTGACTGATGGAGTTTGATAGGGATGATCTTTTTTTGTATTCTTTGGTATCCATTTGTATTTGATTAGTCCATTATGCTTCGCAGCTTCTTTTGATTTGATAACATTCTTCATACTTTGATTCAAATATTTCCTTTGATGTTGGTCCCAATTCGTGGATGGGGTGATGGGTGGATGAAGATTCATGACGTGACTGGTTGTTGTATTGGCATTAGTTTCATCATAAGCATTCTTTGTGCTCCCTATGTTGACATTTGCACTAGATAAAGTTGCCCCTAGTATAGTGGTAGTAGCACCTTCGTTCCTTGATTTTGCTTGTTTTGAGATGTCTTGTTTAGTAAACATGCTCTAAAAAATGACCACTGTAGATGATATTTCAATTTGTTGCTCCGTTGACTCTGGAATATCCTATTTTGTCCAACTTGTTTCCTTGAGTGGATAATGCTAGATATCTTCATACATGTTATCCCCAGTTTGGATTTGGGATATATCTGATCTTGATGTTGACAAATCAGTTTGACTGTAGGAATCAATAATCTACTCTTTTTGTGTAATAATATCAGGAGTAAAGGGATCTTGTTCTGAATGAGGATCATCGACATGTCCATCCATAGAAAGCATCTCATGGGTAGATGGAGGAATATGTTTTATGGGGATATGATCATCATTTGTGACATCTTGTATAGATAGGAGAGTGTCTAGTAGATCATTATAGTATCTTGAAGATACAAATTCTTGATCTTGAATGATTTCAGAGTTACTTTTGGCATGCTTTGGATCAAGTTCTTGACATGGATCGGTTTCAAAGGATGGATTGCTTACAAAGGTTTCTTAGATGTCGTCATTAGACATGGTAAGTGGTTCAATATCCTCAAGTGTCAAGTTCAGGGTTCCTTCAGTATCTATAACCATGAGGTCAAAGGGAGTCAACATGTCTTGGAAAGGACCATTGCTAGACCTTAGTGGAAGATTTTGATCTTGCTTTGGAATAAATTCTTGAGATATGTCCTCTAACTCATAAGGTGATGTAGAGACATTTTCAACATGATCATAGGTCAATAGATCGTGCATTATGTCAATAGGATCAAATAATCCTAACACTCCTTGAAATAGATCACTAAAAGTGGTTCTTGATGTAAGGTGAGTTGATCATTGGATGGGGTGGAAACCTCTTCAATGTGCTCATTGATGGATATTTTTTAAACATTGTTTTCAACAATTGCGATGGAGAGATTGTGAGTTTCTTCAAGCATTGAGTCAAGTGATGTTGAAATTTCTTCAATTGGATCATTTTTGGGTATCGTTGGTGGAATTTGATCACGATTAAGAAGTGACTCTTGACATATGTTTATTTGATCATTGTATGTAGTAGAGATAGCTTCAAGGTGCTCAATGATGGATTGATCTTGATCCTTGTTTTCAACAATTGTCATCTTTTGTGTTTGTGCTTGTGTTTGTTGGGAAGCTTGAGAGGCTTGTTGTACTTGTTGAGCTTTTCTTGCTTGTTGTGTGGCTAGATATTGTCGGATAGCCTTTTGGTAGGCTTGGTGAGCCTTTAGTGCAATGTCATATTTTCTCGCTAAGTTTGGTTTTGGTGGTAGTGGTGGCGGATTCAGAATCATGTTGGATGTAGTGACAAGTTGTTAAGATACATTTGGAGTGATCATGGTAATGAGGGGTTGAGATGCGATGGATGATATAGTGGTGGTTGGAATGATTGAAGTGATGGGGATGGTTGGAATGATCGAGGTAATAGGTCCTTGGGAGACCACATTTTGATTTGGGATCAATGTTGTTGTTTGATTAGATACCATTCCTTGGTGCGATGTCAATGGTATATTTGATGTGATGGCTGATTGGTGTTAGGTGGATTTATTTAGATGGAGTGATTGGTGCTAGGTAAAGGGGGAATCCCTAAACCAAGGAATGATGGTGGAAATGTCTCTTGGCGTAATGAATCAACTATTTTGGAAAGTGCCACAATTTGATCTCACCAAATTTGTTCTTGATTTTGATCTTAACTCCCTTGATATAGTTGATTTAGCTCTTGTTTAAGCAGATTTGGAGTGTGTAGTTGTGTTTGATTTTGGACAATGTTCTGATTTGGGATGACACTCAGATTTGGCATGATGGGTTGAAATTGACCATTGTTCATGTTTGGAATATTCGTATGATTTGCAAATGTATCCATCCCAAATTTTTCTATATTCATGTTTCAAAAACTTGTACTTGGTACATTCTCATTTGGCATGTAGGGATTTGGTGGGATGACATTTGTTTGAAGGCTCATGCATTGATTGTTTGGTTGATGGATTTGTAGGTTTGGATTTAAATCTCCAATCAGGAAATGTGCTCCAATCTTTGATTTGGGCATACTGACACTTGTCTTTCTATTGACATTTGTCGAAGGTAATGGTCCCATGTATGGATTGTATAAGTGTGAGTTTTGATAATCAATTGGAATTGTAAGGCTTTGAAGATTCAATTGATTTGGATTACTCAAGATGTATGGATCAAGTTTGTATTCCATGTTTTCCTTGTGTTTCGACCTTGTTGTAAAAGTGACCTCTAGGGATCTTAGGAACAATGATGAGATGAAGGATGAAAGGGGGTGAATGATATGAGTGTTGAACATTTAGGGACTTTGGATCAATGCTAGACTTAGGGCTTGATTTTGATTGTTTGATTTGGATGATGAACTTGTAAGCCCTAAGATGTTGGATGTGATCTTAGGATGTACTTGTTCAAAGGATTGTTGATTTAATTAGAGTTATGAGAAATGGTGCATTCCCATATTCCTAACTAAACAAGATGATTTTTGTTTTGACAATTTACCCAAGTCTAGAATGATGTTTCCAAATATCTAAGGTTGTTTTGTGGTATGGATTTTGATAAATGTTTGAAGTTTGGATGGTGTGTTTTATTTTCTCCTAAATGAACCTAGGAAGGACTTGTTTATAAGACCAAGATAGTGAAGAACATTCCTTTCTCTAAGAGTAATTCAAAATCAAAAGACCAATGTTTGCATGAAAACCATATGACCAAAAGATGCCAAGCACATGTTTGGGGTCCAATTGATTTAATCTTTACTTAATGGATTCTTTTTTACCAAAAACAAATACTTGATTATGTTTCAAACTGAATGTCCAATGTCACAACTTCTTTTCATCCCACAAAGTGCTATGTGGAAGTTCCAAGAAATCAGGACAAGGGTTGCCTAATGTTGACCTTTGTAAGAGCAAATTAAGATGTAAACCCAGTTACTTAGAAACCTCTAAGGACATAATCCCCAGGGTAAGCATTAGTTCTTGGGTTTTTTCAAAGGTATTTTCTCTAACTAAGGGGTTTGAAATTTTGATGATGATGTTGAATGTTGGTTTTCCAATGTTTTCAATAAATGCAGTGTGTTTTCAAACAAGCAATGTAACATCCTTGCTCAATTGGTATGTTTTTCTTAGTGGGATTGCCTCATTCCCTTCATAGAAGAGATTATTTTACATGCAACCAAGGAAGAAATATATAGGTATGTTAATAATGAAGTCTTAACCTCTATATTTCAACCAAGATTAGACATGGCAAGGAACTTCTTGGAATCTAAGTTCCAATGCACCACTTCGATAAACTCGTTCAATGGATCAATAGGCCACTACAAAACAAGGGTTTTAGTTCAGACTTTCCATTCGTAGGAGTTGACCCAATGTGGGAAGAGTCCCCTTTCGGATCCATCTTGTTAGAGTCAACCGCGTGATATTGGCATTTCTTCCAATATCCACATTTATATCCTGGTTGGAAATACCCTTGGCTTTAGAGTGTTATCGGTTGAGTCGTTCCTTTGGGTGAGTACTTTTTCCCCAAGGCAGGCCCTCTAGGATAAAAAAAATCAAACAAAGACAAAATCCGTAACTCGATCAATCTTTGACAGCACAAAGAAAGAGAATGTACGCAAAAATGCCCCTACTCACACTCGCACAAGATGTTCAATTTTAAAACCAAATCAAAGTGTGTATGTGCAATTATGTACACAACTTAATGTCACCAAAATCATTTTGATTCTCAAGATTTCCGTGAGGCGCAAGAGAAGTGCATACGTCTTTTGATGATATTATTTTGTGTAAATAATTACAAAACAATGAAAGCACACATTCATTTTATCCTTCGAAGAAATTATTTGATTTGTTTTAAGCACCAAAGGAAAGATGAAGATTTGATTTGTTCAATTTTATCCCAAGAAGTAAAGTTTAGTCAGTTTCGAAGGTTCAATTTTAACCCTTTGCAACGAAAAATTGAAGTGTTCTTTTTAAGAGCCCAAAAAGAGATGTGAGTTGATTCAAAATAGAAAATTAAATCGTATAATGGATGCCTTAAGCATTAAAAAATAAATTTTTGATTTCAAATTTTTAATGTCTGATTTCTTCAATTTCACTCTTGCTGGCTTTCGCTCAATTGCAATGTTTGATTCTAATGTCAACTTTTACCTGCAAAATAAAAACACAAAATTAGACTTTCCTTAAAAATAACAACTATGTTTAAGATTAAGAATTACATTTTCCATGCAATGAATAATGTTGATAATGCTAAAAAAAGTTATATTCTAAGCCAAATTAAAGGCAAGAAGTCAGACTGTTTTAGACAACAAAAGGTCAATGTTGTACGCTTTCAGACAGTATGATTTAACAACTTCAAATGTTATCTTTATTGCAAGGTGGACTGGACAGCTTTTTATATGCTGGATAGCATGAAAGAGCCATCCCTCAATATTTATTGCCTTTTAGAAAATGTCTGAAATCTAATAATTTTGACAACTGCGGGGTAGGGTTTGTTGAATATTAAATCTTATGGTATAGCTTTTCGTATATCTACTCCATCACCAGCAATGGAGCTTTAATCATTGTTGTAACGCCACTCCAACCTTGCCTCGGGCCTACTGACAACAAGCTTGATTTGGTTGTGAGAGCCAGCGACTAGACTGCACTGGCCTCCATTTCCATTCCTGCCCTATCAACCTCAGCGCCTTTAGATTCCCTATAGCACAATCCCTAGATTTAGAGATAAACTGCAAATACCTATTCTAAATGGAAATTATGGAGCACATCAAATATCTTTTGCTTCTTTTATATGGCAAGCTGACACAGTAAAATCTAATGATAATATCTTATCATTTCTAGTCTTTATTTACTACCAAAATCTAGCAGTCATGCCTACAATAAAATATTGGTATTCCTTATTAATGGCACTCAAAGTACATCACAACACATAGCTGCTAGGCTCACTAACTTCCCACCAATCCACATCTATCCACAAGAGGTGTCTAAAGCAACAAATCCTTTGCCAGCAACCTTCCAGCCTGTGCACAAATGGAAATTTTGGAAAAAGTGAATAACGCCCACTGAAAGCATGAAGGATAGAAGAATTTTGTTAGATGTTTTCCCTAAAACCACCTCTATTAACATGTATGCAAAATGGGAAGCATAAAAAAAAAAAAATGCAGATTGTATGAAAGATTTCCCTTAAAGAATGCGTCCTCATGGAATGTGAATGATAGCAGGATCTGTATAAAATGGATTTATTCGAATATGCTTTAGAAACTTTTAGGAAAATCCAAGAGCAGGTATAACGCCAGATTTTTCAACCTTTTACTAGCATTTGCGCTGCAAAATGAAAACATCATTTATTGTGAAGATCCTATGCATCAGAGAAATAATGGATGATGAATGTAATTATAACTTTCACTATCACGCAAATGACTTTTATATCATTCAAGCAAATGAAAATTTCAGGCTTAAAGTCACGGAATAAATGTAACTGATAGGCTCAAAGCTATGCCATGAATGCATTTTGAAAGCTTTAAATATGAATTAGATAATAGTAGGAATGATAGTGGTTATCAAGAAAATAGATGATATGAGAATTCCTTCAATATAAATCCAGCACACGACATGCGGCATACAAGGATATGAATAGAAAAAGTTTAAAACGTGACAAGCTTAATACTTATCTATGGTCCAGTGCAACCCATGAAGTTAATACGCAGATTCTTTTCAACCATGTATGCAAAGAATTATTAATTCAAATTTTGGTCAACTGACATCTGCCTACTTCTCATTAAGGAATTTAGAGGGGTACTTGTTTGCCTCACCACCAGGCCACCGTAATATCGTCAAAAAGATAGGAACGCATATGATCAACACGCCCACAGATGCGAAGGACTATTAGGCTGAATTATGTCATATCCCAGCTTCGTACACCCTGCAAATGAAAACAAAACTACAAGAGTTATCTGTATAGAGTATTTTTTTAGCGAATACAGGAAATTGATGTCATTTTCCATGTCCAAGCTTTAATGAAATCATGATCTCTCTCACCAGACTTGGCTTTTTCAACAATGAATTTTATCTGATGTTGTCACAAGACAAAGTAGAACTTCCTTCAAAACCAACTTTCAACATGTTTCTTTGAGAACTTTTAAAGTGAGCTTTACAAGACCGAGAAACTCATAAAGATCTAAGGGAGCACAAGACTGTAGCACAAAGCAGATGGATATTGGGGAGATACTGATTAGAGTTGGCTGTTGTAAAGGAAGTGTGAATGCAAACAAAACAGCTTCATGCATCAAGTAAAATTTTGAGTTTGAATTGGGTCTAGATTATGTTAACGGTGCTAGTATTTTGAGCTTCTAAAACTAACATATTGACTTCAAAACTACAAAATAACCAAGATGTATTAATAACGATATCAACCAAGTCGTTAGCTGAATACTCCTATAATGAAAATAGGTTTTTGGGACTTGATGATGATAGTGAAATCCCTACACATGTAAGAGTGCATTTGATGTTATCTGTTCACGCATGGAAGAGTGATTAAACTATTCTCCAACTGAGCAGGTACCTTCTCTGTAATAAATATTGTCCTTTATGAGTAGATTAAGTTTTATTCAATGTTCAAGAATGGGATTTGTCCAATAATCAAAAGAAAGAACTATCATATTTCCATCTCCAGTTGTATCATTATCTACTTGTCAGCTGGGCTATGCATCTAGCAATAATAAAAATGAGTGAAAAAAAGAACCAACTGTGCATTGTACTTTTGGAATGAACATTTATAAAATATAATAGATTCATAGAACAAAAAAGAACAGCTGCTCAAAAGAAAAATTCAATGATGTAATATAAGAACAAATTTCTAATACAGAGGTGATCTCAACAAGATGATTTTTAGGAGAACTACCAATTCAATGTTCATTATGCAAATGAAATAGATTATGCTGAAACAATACAATTCTGAGTCTTATTTAATGCACAAAGCCAAACTAATATAAAATAGTAATTCAAATGATACAACGTGAAAGCAAGGTTTCACAAAGCTCAAGCCCTCCTTCTAGCACCATATGTGAGCACCTTTTAAAATCTGCAAACACTAAACCTCAAGCATGGGTTAATGACTTACAAATTCATCAAAATACTCCTATGAAATAATGCAAAATGCTTCGTAACATGATAACAAAACAAACTAAACTGAAAGCATGAAGAATACATAATGCACCCTTATCTCATAGTGGATTTGTGCGACTTTGATGTGAAAAGTAGCCCTTTCCCAACCCTTGATTAAGCTCCATGATATGATATGTTGATGATCAAGATGATGGATGGGGAAAATCAGTTCTTCAATAAGAGTGACTTTGCATAAGCTTTTTGGATGAAATTGTGGAGATGGTGGAGGATTTGCTCAAAGTTAAATCTTCTATTTAAGGATTTTCAAAATGCTAAGTGTTGAAGAGGGACCAATGTGGGACTAAGATTGGAAAAATGAGAGGAAGACACTTGTCAAGTGGTGAGTGGTTAATGCATGTGCAAGATTAGGGAAATGTGCCCATGAGAGGGAGAATTTGAATTCAAATTTGGTAATAAATTTAGAGAGGGGGACAAGAAAAAGAGCAATAAATGCAATGTTGGAGGGACAAATCATCTTGTCATGATTTTCAAATTTGAGGGCCATGTTGAGTGAAAATGAGAGTTTTAATAAATCAATAATTTGATTTATTAGTGCAAGTGGAGATATCTAGAGAATGCAAGTGGGTGGGTTAGGTTAGGCTAATTAGGATTAGGTTAGCTTGATGGTGATCAGGTGAGTTTGACTTTTAGGACTTTGATATTTGATTTATTTGAATTAGAAAATGATGGAATATGATATTGGATTTGATTTAAATGGATGTTTGATTTATTAAAAGGTTGATGATACTGTTTATTTGATTTTAAATAAATGACCTTAGGAGATGAGATTACCTAATTAATGGATGAAGATGATGAATGGACCTAATGTGAACTCTAGTTTAGTTAATGAATGAACCTGATTGAATGCACAATGTTAATTTTGCATGTCTACAGATTCAAACAAAATATTTTTGACTCATCTATAAAAGTACATCTATGTTGAGGTTGACCTTTTTAGGAATTTAAAAGAGACCATGTACGAAAAAATTGGCCATTTGCATCATATCTAATGTTCCCTTTACAGGTATGTGCAGGATCATCGTACAAAAAATAGGCCCTTAAGTGGCAAAAAATTCAGAAAAATCAATGTTAGGAAACTTGACGTAAATATTTGAATAAGTTATCTATATTATTTCAAAAATATGTAAGAATAGAATTTGTAGAAAATTGAATGTAGTTTCTAAAATACTAGGTTTATTTAAAAATAAATAAAATCTATTTGGTGAAAATTTGAAATTTCAATGCATTAGTACTTAAATTTCATGGAAAAAATAAGAAGTAGGTGTAAATGGACCACCCTAACCATAATAAAATGATAATATTTTTTGGTAGGAATTTATATATAAGTAGAGGACTCATGCTGGATGTGATACATATTTTTTTGTAATTTTTTTCCAAGTAAATAATTAATTATGAATTTTTATTAGAACTTTCAAAAATATAAAAACTTCGTTATGTCTGACCACCTTAACTTGGTCAAAACTTCATGAAATTTAATTTTTCTTTTTTTAATCCTATAGTATGTGAAGCATAGAATGTGACGCATGTTTCAGATTCAAAAAATATGACATTGTTTGAAAGTTATAGATGTTTTTCAATCAACCTATCGATCAAGACTTTAGTCGTAATTCTAATAGAAAATGAATAATAATTATTTATTAAATTCAAATTAAATCATAATTTATATTTTTGTAAAGATGAGAATATCCTCTAAAAACCCTTTTTGTTTCATTAATTTTGGGTGAAAAAAAAGTCGTCAGCCACATACCCCCATAATATTGCCACTTTTTGGCGCACCATGATCCTGCACATACCCTTACCCTAATTTACTAAAGGCTCAATTTAGAAGTCCTTTACCTTAATTTTCTAAAGACACAATTTATAAGTCACTCCTTTGATCATAAAATTAGAGATTGTCCTTTTAGAATTTCCTTCCAATAAGCCTTCCACTTGGCTTGTTCAAACTCCTAAATGTCATAATCAATACATTTTTCCCTATTTAAAGAATATTATTCATTATCCTTCTTTCCCTATAATATCATGTTTGTCTTGTAGTCTATCCAAGTATTTGCAAGGAGAGTATATTGTAGAGAAAAGTAGGATAAAAATTGTCAAAATTTAATTGTGAAGCTTTGCTTGAGTGAATTTGGGTGAACATGTAGTATTTTTTTATTGAATTGGATAAGTATTTGAAAGAAGGAGAGCATGTTGTAGAGAAAAGAAGGATAAAAATTGCAAAAAATTAATTGTGAAGCTTCTCTTGAGAGAATTTTGAAGAACTTGTGGTATTTTGTGATTGAATTGGATAGTAAAGATATGTGCTTTGATTTTCATTGGTAATTTTAATGTCCTCAAATTTTAAATGTGTTGAAAACCTCTTTTGGAAGTAGGGTATCATAATTTATGGATAAAAAATGTAGTGCTTGATATTAATACTTGCGGGAAGTTTAAAGTCATTGGAATTTTTTAATTCTTTTTATAGTATAGATATCAGTCGGGTGTCCTTCCTCTTATAAACTGTAGTGTGCTCTTGGTAAACCTTTTTCACATGACTCATGGCACTGGCACGACATGCCCTTTGGTACCATGAGTTTTGGGGGAGACTAGAGCTCTTGAACTCTTTCTTGCAATAGCATGCTTTAGCCAATCGATCTAGGCCTCTCACCCCAAAGTCAATGGAATTTAACCTTAAAGTTCTTCCCATATTATTTGGCCAACTAGGTTTTTTTTATAGCAATCATGATGTAGGTACCAAAGAGGTTGTTATTTTTCTCTCTCCTAAACTTAAAGCATATATATTTTTTTGATTAGTGATGTAACCCTAGATGAATTGAATAATTTCAACCTTCTTCAATATTAAAAATATTTTGTTTGGAATTATTAATGTTTTTTCTTCCAATAATGTTGATAGTTTTTTGCACAACATTCGATCATTAATTTAATGCTTACAACTTGAGTTTTATGTAGATAATTTAAGATGGTCGACATGGCTTATGATAAATATAACTCTCATCACATGTTTTTGGATATATGGTGAAGTCAAATCCTAGTATTTCATATGTAATAAATTGGGCCTCTTTTATCCCAATATTGGGTGTTGTTGAACTCAAAATCACTTGGTTTAAATGAATCAACTCTAGGGTTACATTTTATAGAGTGTATAATATTTTGATTGTGTTATATTTCTTTTATCAATTTTTTTCTCCTTTTGGTGGATCCTTTGTTAGAATATACTCTTTCCAATTAAAGTCCCATCTATTTTTTCATTAAATGGAAATTTTATCATTCTAAGGCTAAAAATTCATTATTTTCTCTCAATACCTCATTGTTGACTCATCTTCCCATGCTGGCCCCACATTTATCATGTGTGAAACTTTGAGCCTAACAATTCTTAGTAGAAATTTTGGATTTATTTGTGGAATGGAGTTATCCAATGCACCTAACTCTTTCTTCAAATATATGATTTTCAGCTAACTTTGTTTCAACATCCTCCATATGAGGCCATCATACTGGATGTCTACCCAAAAAAAACTAATCTTGAAGCCAACCCCTTTTCTCTTTCACTATACTTGTGGGTGGTCAAGATTTTTCATCAAAATAAAATTAATAATAATAATTTAGCTAAAGGTTCCTAGATTAAAACTCAATTACATTTCTTGAATACAGGTGAGAAAGCCACTAAAGGTTTCTTTTGTAAGATCTCCATGCTCAACACCTATTTTACGATATAAAAAGCCTCTATATAATTTTCTTGAATGAGAGGAAAAAATGTAAGCATGTCTCAAGGATTTTCCTTATTAGGTTTCCTCTACTTAAAGAGGTTTTTCTAATCAATTTCTCTCTATGGCTAAACTTTACGAAGCTAATTTATATAGGTCAATAATAAATATCTTTGTTTTGATTGCTTTTCTTGTGAAGTTTACAAAATCTTTAGAGATTTTGTAGGTGAGGTTATTCATAATGTATATATTGAAGCTCTTTATTCTAATTACTTCAAAAAAATAAAACCAAACAAGTATATTAAATTCATACATAGATTTGGTGATCTTTAGGATATCTATAGGGAGAAGTTAATTACAATATTGAATACTTCTTAGAACATCACAACCAAGGCTTTGAAGTGAAAGTAGTGCCATGTTCATCCTCATACTATGCATCTTCAACAAGATTTATTAGTTCTAGATATATTTTGAATAATTTTAAGGCAATCTTGGAAGGTGTATAACAAGTTTGACAATATAACCAACAAGTTATTTTTCGGTAAAATTATTTTTTCTAATGCTTGGATTGATTGGCCCTTTATCCTTCATATGTTTTAGGCTTCAAGATTGGGAACTTATTTTGGGCAATAAATTGGCATGCTCTTTCTTGATGTCTTGGCTAGTGTCATTATCTATAGTCGTCATTTTGATACTTATTTTCCTCTTTAGGTCTATTTAGTATGCATTTGCTTTGGCTTCTGTTATCTATGTGGTTTTTGTAGAATACTTTTGATACCTTTTGGCCTATTTTATGTCATATGTTTTTCACAGAGGTATCTCTCTATCCAACTCAAAAACTCAATTAGTAAAAGGTCATTTTTTAATGTTTCACTTCTTACTCTTTTGGAATAGAGAAAAATAAACCAAGCTCTCTAATACTTAGATATTTTTTGAAAACCTTCAAGTTGTATCATTAAATGGAATAAAAATTTATGTTACAAGCAATATTTCCTCTAGAGCACAATTTCGATTAATTTTGATGAGTGAAAATAAATATGACAGATAATTTTAAACATTTGTGGGAATTTTTATTTCTTTTGAAGATTCTCTATCTACTTCTTGGGAAAAAAAATTTTATACTAGAGAATAATTTCTCTTAACAACATCAAGTTTCCAGAGTCCATGATAATCAATTTTAAATTTTCTAAATTGAAATTGTGTACATTTTTATGAATCAATGTTTTAGATCAAACTTCATGATCTATCATCAAGATAATATGCATGCAACTAGAGAGATGCAAAATAAAATGATTTTATTTTTCATCTTTCTGGTGGCATGCATATATTTAATTTTTCATCTCTCTATTTTGATGCATATTATCTTGATGATGGATCATGGAGTTTGATATGAAACGTTGCTTCATAAATATGCACAGAGTTTCAATCCAAAATATTAACAATTCAATAATTTATCTTATTGAGTTACTGAGCCTTTATCTCGTATAGGGGTGTTTTAAATGTATTCAAATATTATGATGACTTCCCCAAAAAATATAATTTCTCCAAAAATCAACTCATTTTCTTCAAACTTGGCCTCTTCATTCTTATTATTGTCAAAATCACCATCATTACTACTATTGTAGTAGGAAACACCCTCCTTAATACCATTGGAGTTCACAAAGATCTTCACCATTTCCACTAGGTTTTGTCTATTATCACCCACTCCATAGTTTGGATTGAACCTTGTTACAAGCATAACATGTTCATGTTATTATTCCATTATTTTTCCAACGTAATATATGCACGCTATATGTAAAGTATATTTTTTATGGCTTGATTTTATATTTTTAATGATCCTCCCATTTTATTCTTCAAATTTATATTTTAAGGGTTGGATATCTATTTTAGCTCCTAAATTCACATTTCTAACATATAATAATAAATAGAAATTCCATTCTTGTCATTTTTAGACTTCTATTTTAAGTTGAATGAGTTGAGGTATTTATTATTATTTATTTTAATATTGTCTACATATTCTTCCAATATATATAACCACTTATTCAAATTTAAAAAAAAAATATAGAAAAATGTGCAATCCTCAAATCTCAATTATGAACATATTTTTAAAAAAATCATTTGTGTGATGTGTGTTGATGGTGTTTTTATGCACTTCTTAACATAGGTAGTGCGTAGGTACACTACCTCTCTTGAAAGACAATCTCCCACAATCGAGTTGCAAAACACTATCTCGGGGTCTCTCGGGTGTCAGGTCATGACAGTGCTTAGATACCTCTGTAGTTTGATGTGATTTGATGGAATCACAAGGTGGCCTTACGGAAGATACAAAGTGTGGACACAAAGCATGAAGTTGGATCTTTGAAAAGGAGTCCTTAAGATAGGAAACTGATATGCATAGGCTGTAGGTTCAAACAGCAGTCTTTGACTCCATCTAGTTGTTAGATTTGGCTTTATAATGTGCAATGAACCTTGGTATTGTTTAGTTTCTAAAAAAAATGGAAAAAGAGCGAAGGGGAAGAAAAGTTCCTAAGTCTGAAACTTGCAATGAATAGTGACAATGGAGTTCCTGCAATGGACAATTCCTTAAAACAATATCCCACTTAACCAGGGATTTCACAGTATCATGGAAATTGTGCTATCTTCTAAGGGCTGCAGATTTTTATCCTTCATCCACCACATACATGTATGAACTAAAGATAAGTGTTTGGGGCAGCTTTAATCAAGTCCAGGCTAACTTTGCATAGCTATCTACCTTCAGCAAATAGCAAAAAGTATGGACTAAAGGATCGTCAACAGTGCAGGAATTTTCATAAACACCAAATAGCATTCCTAAGATTTACCCAAATGCAATAAACAGCTAACTAAACAACAAAGAGATCTAAGTTAAACATCTAATATTGGAGAAGTGAATCAAATGACATGAGAGAAAACAAGGAAATGCACCAAGTCAATGCTATTTCTTATCAATTTATGTAGCATGTCTTTACAACAACTCAACTCTCTCTTTTGCAAATGAGGGGAGTGCTCTATTTATAGTTTTCCAAAAGTTAGATGAATGGCCAAGATTCATTTCCATTGTGTGGCCAAGATTCATTACAAAATAGGGTTTCACCTACCCCCAAATAGATTTACAATTTAAAAATATTTTTTGTCCCTTCCCTATTTTGTCATCTAGTGGATGACACTATTGTTCTTTTGTCCCGTAGCTAATTGCTATCCTCCTGGCTGTAGCTACTCTTCAGGGAGGTCTTCATCCTTGGCTGGGTTGTCTTCTTGTTCCTCAGAGGCTGCATGCTCTATGTACTTGAGGATTACGACCTGGAGCTTGTCTATCTCGAGGACTTCGCATCTTAACGCCTGATAGCTCCATTCTTTGGCGTTCTCTTCCAGCCGCTTCCAATCTTCATCATACTTCGAGCCCTGGTCCCTGAACAGCTCTGATCGATCGAAGGCACAGGCAGCAAAACTTAGGAATTCTGTGGTGATTTCTCTGGCTGTCCCGTTCTTCATCTTCTCCTCAAAGTATGACCTCACCTTCTTGGCATCCATTTGCACTATGGGCATATCATAACCCGCCATCAGCTTAAGGTACTCAGTGCATTCTGTCTAGATTTCCTTGATCCACACAACATCTAGATCCACTTTGCTCAGGATTTGCTCCATCCTTTCCCTCCGGTTGACAAGGTCTCTGTGCCATATGTCCACCAACCAGTGGTCCTCCGTTTTCAGTTCTAGCTTCTCCTCCCACACACTCTTCGGCATCTGGAGGATGGCTTCAACCCTTGGGAAGGCAGAATCGTAGATCACATGGAAATTGGTGTAGAGCTTCCTCGTGCCCTCCGGGTCAGGTTCAAGAACTTATTGGCTATCTGCATGGCCATGTCGATTCCCATGTTTCCAATGCGTACGACCTGTTGGAACCAATCCTTGGTGGTCTTTTATAAGTTTCTCCTTCTCTAGTTTATCAATCTGCTCCTTGGAGAGCAACTGCGGTGCGGCCGTGGAGGTGATGGGTAGGTCATCCATTGAGGACCACTGTTGGATATTGTCTGTTAAGGCAGCAACCTGCGCCTTGAGTTCATCCTTGGTGACCTTGTCTTGTTTGATCAAGTGCACTACCATGGCTACTGATTCCTCCAGATGTTCTACCTTTTTCTCTCTGGTGGTTGTCCCCAAGTCGATGGTGGAGATGTTGTAGCTCACGCCCTCCTGGCCAACTGTAGGTGTTGCTATTTGTGCCACCTGGGAGCCGGAAGCATCCATCGTTATCCTGGAATGGACCTTAGGCTTCTTCTCCTTCTTAGTCGTGGTCAGGGATCAAGCCAAGATGGCTTCCAATCTCGACCTCAGGTCTTTCAGCACTGGGGCTGTCCTTTCAAGCTATCTCTCCAGCCAATCGGGCATGGCAGATTTGTCCTTGGGTGCATCATGGCTGCCCTCACCTGTTTCAGTCAGAGGCAAGACTTCGGCCTCCTTTTCCTTTTGTGGCTCTTTCTTTTCTTTAGCAGCGTCCTCCTCCTCATTAGAGTCTTGAACAAATACGAGGTGTCTGACGGGCAGCTTGGTGGTCAATATCTGGGTGGGATCTTCTTCTTTCGTTGCCTCCTCTTCTTTCTTTTCTTCAGCGGCCTCGGGTTCGGGGCTCTTCACAATATGGGTCTCGGCCCCAGTGATATCCTTTTCAAGCTGCTCCTCTGGTGGCTGCCCCTCTTCACCATGTGGCAACTGTTCTGCCTCCCCAACATCTTTCGGCTACTGAGCTGACTCCTCCTTGATATCCTCATCGAATGTCTGAATAATCTCCTTATCACCCAGGCCATCCTCTTCATCCCCACTTTCGGAAGAGCCTGTCTCTTCTTCCTTGTAGGCCACCTTGTCGATGGTTCTGTGTTCATACTCGGGGTGCTCATAGTAATCATCGGCCTCTTCCTCGATAGGCTTCGAAGCTTCCTGCTCTCATTCGTCCAACTCTTTGGAAATCTGCATTGTGGCCTCCATGGCTGGCGACCCTGTTGGCGGTTGCGAAGGCTGAGCTGTTGCGAGGGCTTGGGCGAGGGTTGCTTGGAGTGCAGGGTCCATTAGGATCTGTGAGAGCTCAGGAGGAAGACTTTGCAAGTGCCGGACCTAATAGCCTTGAGTATGGTGGAAAGGGGGATAGGCGATGGTATTGTTGCCAGTGGGAGGGACATGATGGGTGACATGGTGGTAGAGGAAGGAGAAGTGATCACGCTAGAAGAGGAATCAACGTTGATTATTGATCTGGCCGGGGGCGAAGAGGCAAGGTGAACAGAAATATCTACCACCTGCGGAGATGAGGCGATTGCAGCCTAAGAGGCGGGCAGTACACCGGTCGGGGGAGGAAGGGGCAAGGGAGGCTGCGCCTCTGTTGTGATCACTGTCCTCTTGATCTTCTTAGGAGATGAGCCTCCCATGTCCTTCATTGCTTGCTCTTTGGGGCCCGCAGACTGTGCTGTCTCTGTTCCCTTCCTTTTTTGGGACCTGTGATGGGGGGAGACTTGGAAGTCTCACCAGCTGATGGGGAGGCAGCAACGTCCTCCACGGTGCTTGGCTCACTCTTGAGTGCTCCATACGTTAGAGCCACCCCCTGTTGCTTCAGTTGTGCTACCTGCCCATCGACCCACTCCTTAGTGCGAGCTATAATTGACTGGGTGATAGTATCCAGGTCCTTGACCTCTTGCTCATCCCAGTCGATGGAGGGGATTGCTAGGTCGGCAACTGCAGGGTACCTTGGGTGCATAAGGGTGGACTCATCCTCCTCAAGTTGATCAGGCACTAGAAACAGTTGCACTCTTCTTAGGAATTGTACGGTCATGTGCATGTAGTGCCTTGCGCGAACCTCCTTGTCATCTTGGCAATCTGCCTAGAAGTCTTCAATATGGTACTGATGGGCGTATGCCGACCCTAGTGCCTTCTGGACATGGCCGTACAGATCCATCTGAGGGCGTGCAGTGTACCAATCAAAATGATATTCTTTAAGTTCTTTCTTAGAATTGCCATCACACTGAGAAGTCTCTAACCGATACATACCCTGGCCGAGGGTCATCGGGTAGGGGATCCCCACCACGTGCTTGTTGTCGAAGACCGTCTGTATGTGTTAGAGCTGTCAAGAAAGCCCTAGGAGGATGATCCTGTCATTAGGATACCTTGGCAACTTGTTCGGCCGTTCAGTGAATCCCTGGGCACGGATGTAGGTGAACTTGGGAAACTAGATATATAAGAAAGCATACTCCTTCAGGAGTGCCCTGGCACTGTGGGATACCCTTCTCTTGAAGTCCCCGGCTATCAATTTGATGACGTGGCAAATGAAGGTGTCATTGACCCGGCAGTACTCCCTCTTGAAGTTACGGTATTGTAGTTGAGGGTACCGGTCAAAAGGCTTAAGCCCTCGTTTGTGATCCTGATCCAGCGCCATAAGTAGCCCACTATATTGTCTCTGACCTGCCAAGGAGTATACTAGGTACGAGGTCATGTAGAACTTGGAGCTTTTCTTGACATTTACGAACTGCTCGTGGAAGCAGTTGCTGATGATACCCCCCAGTTGAATGAGGTCTTGGTTTTCACGTCCTCATTTCCTCGTATGATCTGTTCAATGTAGTAAGCCATCCACTCTTGGAAGTAGGCGGCTGCTGGGAGGCCCATGACCCTACTTAGCATTGTCACCAAGTCATGATAATCTTCTTGAAAATCACTGCGGAACAGCTCTTGGGGAACCTTTGCAAAGCTGCCCCGTTTCTCCTTTAACCAGTAAAGATTAATTGATTTCTTGCAGCCTAATGGATTGGCATCCCACGCAGCCTGACACTGTTCCAAAGTGGAGACCTCCATATGTGGGAATGTGGGAATATGGAATGTTTTAGTGATTCCTTCTGGAGACATGTCGGCAAGGATATTCCCCTCCTTGTCCATGATTGTTCTGGTGTCCGTTTGGTAGGCTTCTCGGCAAGCCATTACTAATTCAAGTGCTATCAGAGACAGAGGGAAGCTGGCAGCTTTGGCGATTCCACTTTAGTGTATCAACCTGACATTCTTCATTTTAGGGTCGACCTTGACCCTCTGGGTGAACTCATCTATGTCCACCTGGCTGATATTGGTATCTGAGATCTCTTTCCAGTTAGTCGAGACCTTTGACTAGAGCGGTTCACCCTGAAATTTGAACTTCATTTGATCCTTGTCATCTTTTCCCCGAGCGGCTCTTCTGGATTTCTTGCCCTTGTCCTTTTCGGTGGAGGCCCCTGAAGTTCCTGTAGCCGATTCCATATATCCTGTAAGCAAAGGGCGAAGTCGGCACAACAAAACATCAACAGCATTAATGTTAGTCCATATTATGAGCATATCATCTAAATAACCATCATAAATTTTATCCTCAGATGATATCGATTTCATTTTAGAGCATTTGGACAATCCGGGCCCGGAGGGCCGGACTTCCCTGACAGGAATGCTGTCAGGGAGGGAAAACATGACCAAAAGTTCTCGGAGACCCCCGCTGGGAAAATTTTGGTATTTTAAGAGGCCCATGATGGAAGACAGCATGATTTAGGACGTGGGTCGAAGTTAGATTCCGAATTTGAGTTGGTTTGGATTGATTTAAGGAGCTTCAAAGGTTTTAGGCTAGAAGGCAATTAAAGGGGTGGCTGCTGGGGGCGGTGAACAGTAGGTGGAAGTCCAGATGAGGAAGTCCAAGGTCCGAGGCCCGCGAGGCCAAAGGACGACCGGCAATGAGGTATGACATTTAGGCCAGGCGACACCTGGAAACCTGGGGCCCGGTGGCCGGGAGGACGCGAGCTGACGGCCACCACATAATCTTTGACCATTTTGAACTGCGGCAGCAAGGAGAAGACTAGAGCCCGGAGGGCGGGGAGCCGACGGAGGTTCGCCGCCGAGGGATTTTGCAATGTGGTTCAGTGGTGACGGGGAGAACCCCAGAGTCCAGCCCAAGGGAGGACGTATAGTGACGGCTGCCACGAGGTTATGGCAACTCACGAGCGATGGTGGCGAAAGGCATTCCAGGACCCGGGAGGCGGAACGATGCGAGGTGCAAGCCGCTGCATGTATTTTGTGATGATTTGAACGGCGGCGGCGAAAGATGGTTCGGGGCCCGGCGACCAGAGAGATGGGAGACGACGGCCGTCGTGAGGTATAGGCAACAATCTGGCGACGGTGACAGTGAAGGTATCTCCAGGGCCCGAAGGTCGGGCAGCCATAGGGGTTCCGCCATGGACGACGGCGGAACCATCACGGAGTTCCAGGGACGGAACTCCAGACGGCTGGGCCCGGAGGGCTTCGCCATTAAAAAAGGTAGCAAATTTGATGCGGAGGTCCGGGAGGGGAAACCTGGAGGTCTGGGCCCGGAAGGGCGGACTTCCGTCAGGAGCTTTGTAGTTCTAGATTCTGACGGCGATGGAGGGTTTCGGGCCTGGCAAGGACCTTTGCACTGCGCGAAGAACGCCCACAACGCGGACAAGTCCCGAGTTGGCGACGAGGGCAATTCTGATGGGTTCTGAGAATTTTGAAGACATGGGTTATGGGTGTGATGGGGTGTTGTTTAATTTTATGCAATTTAATTTATTGTTCAATTTAACGTAATCCCCAAAAATTATCAAAAATGATGGGAGGGAAAAAAAGGATGGCCTACCTCGGATACGCCAAGCGGGGAGGTGTGGAATCCACCGGGGATCGATGGAATGCGACAGACTTGAACGATCGAGACGCGGGGTGAAAGTGGTGAGCTCCAATTTGATCGCTGCTCCAATTTGCTTCAATTCACAATATGAAAATGACGAGCGAATTCGGTCCTTATATAGTCCAGGCGCCATTAATGCAATCATTTAATGCAGGTATGGACACACCAAAAGGTTGGTGAAATTCAAATTAGGTCGGCGGTGGCAGATGAGACCCCGGGGCCTAAAGGCCGGAGGGACGCGAGACAACGGCCGTCGTGAGATTTTGCGCTGATTGGGCGACGACGGCGACGGGATGCTCGGGGCCCGGAGGGCGGGGCGCCGTCGAGAGTTTGCCGCCGAAGACTTCGCCTTGCATGGGTGACGGCGGTGACGAGCACCATCCCAGGGTCCGAGAGGCGGGCGGCCGCAAGAGAGCTGCCGTCAAAGACGGCGATCCCGGGATGAAAGTCCAAACACGGACTTCCGGAGCCCAGGGCCCGAAGGAGCAGGGGCCATCCGGGAAATCCCCGATGAATTTCGAATGGAAGATGGTAGGGAGGGCTCCGGAGGGCGAAAAGATGCCCGGGGAACGCCGCAAAGGGCGGCGAACGCAAAGGGGAAACCCGATAAGGAAACCCCGGAGGTCCGGGCTCTGGGGGGCCCAGGGCCGTCCAGAGCCAAACGAAGCCAAAGGAACCCACAAGGCCCCGGAGGGCAGCAAAAGACCAAAATGGAGGCACGGTCAATTTTTTAGGATGAAACATTGGAGCAACATCGACCATGCGAAACATCAAAAAAGAGGGGCATGCAAAACGAGGCGGCCCCAAAAGACCCGACAAGGCGAAAGAAAAAGAGGGTCCCCGTTCCGAACGGGGCGTGTGTGCTGAGGGCACAACAATGTGCATGCATAGTAATATGGTAAAAGTATTATTGAATCCCCATAACTCCAAGTGATCCTCTAAAACCAAAATTCCTATTGAGAATGAGAGAACAAAATAATGATTATACTATGCAACCTTGACAAGAAAGACATTGATCCACACAAATATCACACAAGCATATGATATAACTTCTCTATTGATTGATTGTGAATACAAGAATAATTTGATTATTACATTGAATTTTCATGCTTGTAAATTATAAAAAATAAATCCCTTGGTGAGGGTTACATTATATTGTTACAAGTGTCTTAATCTCATGCAATGGGACAAATAGGCCTATATTTAGCCAAATCTAATAATAAAAATCACTTCTAAGTTTAGAATATGTAATTAAAGTAATATGAGACCTAATAGTTAATGGATGATTAATTAATTATCAAGTGATTATCCTAATTACTCCAACACCCCCCTTAATATTAACTTAGGGTGAAGCTAAAAAACATGATGAGGAATGCAATGATGGATGTATAGATGGGTCCTGAATTCAAGTCCTAATGAGGCACCCATGTACAAAAAAATAAATGTCTCATAGTTAGAGAAAAAGGATAAAATCACATTGGAAAAATCTCCCCTCCAGAAGAAAGAAGGAAAGGGATTGTACTAGTGAAAGAAGGATAGGAGGACTCAATGTGACCCCCAAGGACTTCTTCTTTTGCACAAGTGCAATATATGTCCCCCCAATAGGAGAGAGAATATGATGATACGAATCCCCCCATAAAGAAGTTGCTCATATGTCAATCATGAATGCCTATAGATAGAATATGATCCACTACCTACAAACAACATTTTTCCCCTTAGGAAGAAACAAATCCACTCTTAATTAGAGAAGTCAATCCCAAAAAATGAATAAATCATGAATCCAAATCCAAATGACATGTTCCTCTAAAGTGTGCTCATGTGTCAACATGTTGGAAAGTGATTATGTCAATCCAAAATATTGTTCAAACTAATATAGAACAAGCTACAAAGACATTGAAGATGATGGTGGGCTAACATTGATGATTTGGTTGTCAACAAAGAGGAAATGAATATCCTCAAATTAATACTCAAAATATGAAATATAGGAATCCACAAACAAGGATGGTATATTTACAAGATACAAATCAAAAGTAGCTATTTATTGAAGATGGGTTTCCAACTGCACTGAATCAATAGGGGCCAAAGATGTGGCAATTTCAAATTGATTAGGAAAAATAGAAGATGATTATGAAGTATTATTAGAAGAGTAGGAACATGAAGAAAAATCATTAAACCATTAAAACATGCAAGACATGTAATATACTCAAGATCCTCTAAAGTATTATCATCAAAGGGTGTGGAATTTTCATATGCAAGAGGGATGAGACAATCTACATTAGGATCCTCTAGGTATGAAGAGATAAGAGGGTTTCCATGAATCTCCAAAAGTAAAGTACAAAGTGTGTGGGATATTCAATGTGTGATACATCACACATAATGTCATGGTCAACATGAGAAATTATAACCCCTACAATATGATCTTGGGTGATACCCCATACTAATAAGCTCCTTGGTGTATCTGGTGTAGGTTTCAATCTACACAAATAAGGCAAGATATCAAGACAACTGAGATGTGTAAGGATTCCATTTCACTAAGACTCATAATTATCCTTGTCCATGTTGATCATAGAAGAATGAACAAAAAACTCCACGATACTTCCTCAAATAATAAAATTAGAGACTAAAATACTCAATACTATTAGAGAAGAAAAAATGATGTCATCCAACACAAATAGATCCTTTGTAGGTGCCAATATGTCCAAGTAATAAAGAAGAATTTGAAATCAAAGAAATGGAAAAAATGAAGCTAGGGTAGATACTAGATTCTAGAAAAATTACATGAATAGATTTGAAGAGCTCTAAAATACCTTTCCAATGCTAATATAATTGTCAAAATTAGAAATACAAGCAAAAAGTTATGAGCTCACAAGTGCAAAATGATGATGTAACTCTGGATAAGAATAATATGAACCAATAGAAAAATTAGATAATGAAACCTCCACCATTGGAATGTGCTCAAAAATAATATTTTGATGATATATTATTTTCCCAAATTTGACACTGTATGCTCATGTTATGCGAAAAGGAAAAAAAAAAATCCTTTAGATAAATTAAGGCATACAAGGGGGATAAAGATAGGCCTTACGAATATTTACAACACATTGACATTATATTGAAATCAAAAAATATTCACCAAAATATTCTCCTTGCTGGAAAAAGTTTGACAATTGTCAGAAATCTTATAGGATTCAAAATATGTTAATTTTAAGCTAAATATTTTGCCATTGTCGATGTGAGGAATATTTAGGGAACATTTTAAAATTTCTTCCATCACATTTTGTGCTTCTCTTCAAGGTTTGCGGTTTGATGACATCGGATTTTCTTAAAATATTTGACTTGGTAGTCATTATTTGAAGTCGATTGGTGGGGCAAGTCATTAGTGCCAGCAAAAGGTTGCTAATAGGCTATGAGAATTCACAACTATGTAGGTTGGGGCCCACATGGTAGACCTACTTCATGCATAGGGCCAAGGTATGATGTACCCTTTTTTTATTTTTTTAAAAGCTTTTTTTTTTCTTTTTGCAACTCTTTTGATTGATTTTTTTGAGAAAAACCTAAAAATTTAATGAAAAACCAAAAAAAAACTGAAACCATCTTCCTAAAAAAATTAATGCAAGGGTACATGTTTGTATGGTGACTATACAGATTGTACAAAAATCGTCTTGGATGTTGTGCCCCAAAATTGTTTTGCCTGTTTTGCAACTACTTAGTCTTGAGAAAATTGATATGTGTTTTTGGGGTTTTTGGTCATTATGAACTCAACATTGATGTCTATTTGGTTTAGGATGATTTGATTTTCCCTCAAGACTAGATCTATCAAAATTTGAATAGGAAGTCATAGATCTAGTGCTATAGCTATATAGGAGTTGACTATTGGATCCTCACAACTCTCAGTGATCCTCTACAACCAAAAAACCTATCACACATGATAGAACAAAGAAATGATTATGTTATACAACCTTAAGAAGAAAGAGATTGATGCACACAAATATCACACAAGCATTTGATATGTTTTTTGTATTAATTGATTGTGAATACATGTAAATTGATGATTACAATGAATGTGCATGCTTCTAAAACCATAAAAAAGAAAAACCTAGATGACAATTGCATTTGATTATGACAAGTATCATAATCTCATGCAATGAGACATCTATAACTATATTTAGTGAAATTTAATAATAAAAAATATCTCCTAATTTTAACTTAAGTAATTAAAGTAGTAGGGTAGTTAATAATTAATTAGTTATTGATTAATTATCAAGTGCTTATCCTAATTACTTCAACAAATATATTATTTTACAATGTATTGACATTGAAATGTGGCAAAATAAATAATGAATAAAATTATAAAAAAATTAAAAACTTGTAGTACTCATTCTTCACTATATTTCTAGCAAATAGCTTTTAAAAATACCTAAGCTATGAAAAAATGGCAAGGGAAACACCAAAAATATTAATTTAATTTAGCAATGAAAGTATATTTTAGGTGAATTGTTAGCATTTCACCCTCTTCACCTTCATCATTTCTATAAAAAATAGGAATTTAGAATCATTTTATTTTAAGAATAAATATCCAATTTAACCTCCTTTTGTCCCCCATTTCAATGCATTTACCTAATAGGAGAAAAAAATAGATAAAATACTTATGATATGATTGACCTTTTAGATTTTACTAAATATTAGAGATGATAGGATTATCCCATATGTTTCTATATGACAATTAAAAATAGATGAGTCACTATGGACTATTTTAGGAAACTAATCAACCTTGAGCCTATAGAATCTCAAAGTGTATCACAAGACCTTATTGTGTAAATTTTTAGTTTCTAATACTTTTGAACCTCCTAAAGTGTATAATAAGTGTCATGTGTGCAAAATTTATTCAGTTAGATTTAAAACCTCAAAGAAAATTCTATTTAAAAATCACAACTCATGTCTGAAAAATTAGAAAATCAATTTGAAATAACATTGTATAAATTCTCAGTAGATGAAATATAGTCAAGTTTATTATCATGCTAATTCATATAATAAATAAAAATAAAAGAAGAGATGAATTAATTTCACTAATACAGTGTAAAGATAACCAACAAAATGCACCTAGATTGGAGGGTTTCTAGGAAAAAATATATTTCAAAGTTTTTAACATATAATTATAATTATATTGTAGTGGTAAATTAATATAAGGAAATGGAAATGGTTTTCAAAAGTTGGAACACAAATTTGTAAGTCTTAGCCTCCAATAAGGAAGATGTGGGGTACTTTAACGTTTATCAACCTTTATGTTTGTGCAAAACCCTGTAGGCTAAGAAAAAATTCTTCTAAACAATGAAAGTAAATATTGTTTTAATTTTTTATCATTAGCAACAATAATAGATTAGAAAAAGTAACTTACATGCATGAACTAATGTAATTTTAGATTCAAACTCTCAATGAGATAATTTAAATTGAATATAATTTTGTTACACATGCTTATAACTTCCATGAACACAACCACTCCAAATATGACATAAACCATTAAAAGTATCTTATTCATCATTTATTATTGTAATCTATTTTATGTACTGATCAAAACTACCATGTTTTCAACTTACAATTGCATGATAATGTTCTAATTAACGTGAGTTTACAATTAAGTCCCTAGAGAGAGAATCTATAATTGCACACAAGTGTTATAATTTTGATTAATGTATGATTTTGAGAAAATGAGATACATACTTTAATGACATAGAGCAATATTAAAAAATGTGAATCTCAGCTTCATTAAATTTACTATGAATATTATTTAATTATTAATCACTTAACCTTGTAAATACAAAGATTTAAAATATATAAAAATATTATTCAAATAAAAGAAATGGTTATGACAATCAATGCTCCTTAACCATCGGAAGAGAACAATAGTCCAAGAAAGTATTTTATTTCATTTTACATTTATTAGCTTATCTGAGGCTCACCCAAAATCCTGTTTGATGTTCATTCTTTTTCAATTTTGCCACAGGATTTCATTTCACGAACCACACTATCGAGATGCAGCACTAGACCCACTGAAATGCCACAGTCCATATCATAATTTTTCCAATTCCACCCATTCTTATAAAAAAATAGTTTATTGCTTTCTGTAACCCAAAAAAATAAAATGTACACTCCCGAAACTAAAATACAAAATATCCAGAACTGATAAAAAAAAACAAAAACTGAACTCATACCAAAAGTAATATTAATAAAACCACTATGGTAGAATATGCATCTATCTATAACCTCAGCCACTGCTGAAGTTTTCACTCTAATAGATTCCTTTGCATTATAATCCCTCTCACAACTATGCTACGAATGGCGGGCTTCGTTATATCTGAAACTCAAAAGCCCCATATGCATGTCTTTATACAAATTTTTTTTTAGTGGTCAACATAATTTTAGTTAGCTTTGGTATTTAGAAGGCCTCTATTATGATGGTAGTGATCATATGAATTTGATGATTTCTTCTGTACGTGGTCATGCATTTTTTTTGCTATCTACAAATGCTTCTTGATTTCAACGTCGTGTGTCCTTTGATTAAGGTGTACTGCTGGTTCATGTGCTTTGGATGTGCATAAAAAACACATAATTCAATTCATAAAAATCAGACCATGATTTCTTGTATTAGTTCAGGCGATTTTACAAAAGAAACAAAAACTCAAATCGAATCAAAATTTCATATATTAGTTTAGTCCCATCTATTTTACAGCTGTAGGAAAATTGACTGTCAATAATTCATCTTCAGAAAAGTCACGAGCAACAACTCACCGTCATGACAAATTCATCTCATGAAAAATTCACCACCAGCAATTCATGATGGTGAATTTGTCATGACAGTGATCCACAATTAATTGTTGATGGTGAAATGTTAGACAGTGAATTTGGCTGATAGTGTGTTTACCGCAATGTAATGGACAAGAAAAGATTTATGGTGTCTAGTGAGTATGTTCAGATGTACGTACACTAAATGTTTTTAATCTTGCTTGTTATACCTCAAAGCATATTATGGTCCAAGACCTAAAGCAGTCATCGCATTTAAGATTGTAGATACTTTGCAGTCGTATCATAGTCCTTAGTTATGTTAGAAACAAAATTGGGAGGGAAAACATGGCAATACCTCTTGTATTCAAAGTTACAACGAATGTTAGAAGACTATGTTGGAATATGAAATTCCAACCTCCATTAATCCTCTTGCATTTCTCTTATGTATATTTTTATGGAGTATGATGTATAACATATTTGAAGAAGCAATTAAATACTAAAAATTGGGCACAAGTCATGGAGAAAGAGATCGATGTTATAAAGAATTACTATATATATGGATCTTTTTATTGAAATTTTCATTAAAAAAGATGCTATGGGATTAATGAAAATTAAAGAAAAAACAATTATATAATTATAAGGGAAAGTTAGTGACAAAAGGTTTTTCACAATCTAAAATTGACAAGAATGGACCATTTGTTCTAGTAGCCTATTTTTACATTGTAATAATAGTGTTCATATTACAAGTATATACTTACCTTTTAAAAAATAGATTTACTAGGTCTAGTAGTGAGCCCACATTCTATATAAATGTAAATGAACAATGTAAAATTTTAATTTTTTGTCTGTAAGTTGATTATGTATATATACAGTTTATTTGTCAATTAATTTATTTGAGTAAGTCATGAAGAATAAATTTGAGATGATTGATTTGGATCTCCTGAAACATTTTTGTAAAATCTGCCCCTTGACACTACAGTTTTTTTTAAACAATTTACCACAACTACCAACATAATCGACCAAGCATCCTTCATCTAAATTTGAAGTGCTGATATCAAAAAAATTGCATTCACCATGACGTTAACAAATCAATTTCACCACTTACATGCTTAAATTCAAAAGTGCTAAGCTACTACAACTGGGATCATTCCTAGACCAAGATGTAAAACTTGAGGGTTAATGGTTACCTTGCCTACATATGTTGGAAGTTTGTGTGTTCTCATTGATGTCAAAAATTCTATGTTGTTGGAAATTGTTGGAAGTTTGTTTAGAGATGCTTTGATTAGCTGCATTATGTTGTCATTAGTAGTTTCATTGGTGGAAATCTCTAGTTTTGATTTGATAAGCATGTGTGTGGTCAAGTTTTTGTATTGGACGTGATTTGGTTGTGATGTGGAAGTGTTGCAAATGATGAGAATGTGTTTGTGGTGCTATGTTTCCAAGTTCTTTTGAGAAAATTTGAATAGAAGAGGAAACAATGTGTTAGAGAGGTTTTTAGTATGGAAAAGTAGTGTTATGGTGTTTGATCCACATTTATTTTGTATTGAAGATATGCTTATGTGGTTTGGATATGTTGATTAGAGGTGTTCAAATCTATTATATCTAGAGTTTCTTATTCTAGATCATTGTGCAAAGAAAGTTGTGTTCACCAGTGTGTGAACTATGAAAGCAGTGTTGTTTGAGAGAATTGGTTTTGCTCCACATTTCTTTGTAGAATAATTTTTGGTCTTGCATATCATAAGGCATACTTATATTGCTCATACCTATCTTCAATTTGAGTTTCTCATGATTTGGTGCTTTGTAAGGTTGGATTCATGTGTAACAGTATACGGAAGGCTAATTGGGTGTATAGGATGAGTATATTCTTCAAGTGAAAGGTGTTGCAAAGGAATTATTTTGGATTTCAAGATGTTGATGGAATATTCTAGACTGTGTTCAAGTGATATGTGTTGTCACGAGTCGTGCTTGATCAAAGAAAGTGTGTACTTAATTGTTTACTAGTGTTAACATAGGTTTGGCTAGCCTTAGGTGTTTATACTAATTACATATTTTCTTTAGTGTTTTTAGAAGTGTGGTGTAGCGTGTATATGTGGATTTAAGTCAAAGTTAAGGTGTGATGTGGTCCTCCACTCCTTTCCACCTCAAGAATGTTTTGGTACCGACCTAATTTAAATTTTCATGTTTAAGGTGCATAACTGACCTTGAAGATTGTTGTGGATGGCATATATATGTGTTAAATTTGTAAAGAATTGATGTATGAGGTGTGTATGATGTGAAATGTGACATCAGGTGTGAAAGTGCAAAAGGAAGTGCAAGCTTTAATGTGTCTGACTACTAGAAATAGTGAATAGAAGGTGTCTACATTCTTCAAAGAGACTAAAAATATTCTAGTGATGTTGTTGTTGATCTTCTATGTTGCTTTGAGATGGATTTATCATTGTAACAATCTTCTTTCTTCTTTTCCATAATCTAGAAGTGATCCATTGGTAGTGAGCCTTTTGTATTTAGTGTTGCAATTATTTTATATTTTGAACTAATCCTCATTGTGCTTTTTCCCAAGTCTTGCATTTTCCAAGTAAATATTGTGTTTTAATGTGTTTGGTGTTGTTATGGTTTTTTTTCTATTATTTACCTTCATGATAAATCATTTTAAAGATTAAGGGATAATAAGGATTTGAATATTTATGAGGGTTTTGATGTTTTAATGTACAACTAATTCACCCTCCCTCTCTTAGTTGTCTTGTGCATTCAACAACTAGTATCATAGAAATGTTCCTCAGAAGGAAGCTTAACCACTTCAGGTAGATCTCAGATGGCTCACAAGAAGGAGGTTCCTCTATTTGATACATTGATTATGCATTTCGAAGACTAGGATGGAAGGTTTTCTTGTCTCCATAGGATTTGGAGTCTGGAAGTCTATTGAAGATGGATATACTATGTATATAAATAGATCATCAACTGAAGATGACATCAAAGCCTATGGGAACAATTGCAAAGAAAGGTATGCTGTTTTAAGTGGTCTTTCTAATACAAAACTTTTGAAAGTTATTGATCTTAAAAATACTAATGAGATCTAAAAAAACATGGAAAGTATCTATGAAGGAGATCACAAATTCAAGCAAGTAAAGATGCATAGTATAAAGATCACATTTGAAAACATATGAATGTCATAGGATGAATATATTACAAGCTACATTAATAAAGTAGATGAAACTATCAATTCTATCAGAGGTCTTGGTGGAAGGATAGATGAGGATGAAGTGGTAAAGAAAGTATTCAAAACTCTTCCTAAAACTTATAGTCATAAAAATTATTCTATTCAAGAAGCTTGGGATTGAAGTAAGTACTTTAGAGATCAGTTCTATGTTGCATTAACTTCTTTTTAATTGAGTTTGGCACAAGTGATGCAAAGAATGGGACTACTTTCAAAGCTAGAAAAATAAAGAAGAATGAGTAATTAGATTAGGATAATCTTGATGATGTAGAGGAAAATATTTTGAGGAGATTGAAAAAGGACATTGCAAAATATAGAGGTAAGTTACTTTTCAAATGTTTCAATCATGGAAAAATAGGTCGTTATGCTCCAATATTTCTATTCAAAGATTCAAATTATAGATAAAAGGAGAATAAAAGTAAATCAATTAAGATAATTTATTATATTAAATAAAATACCAATATATTTGATGATGAATTTAATTATTTAGATGGTGAAGATAATAAATTCTTGTTCATGGCTCTAAATGTTAGAACTAATTCTGATAACTCTAAGAGATGTATAAAGGAAAGTGCTCCAAAAGAAGGTCATAATGTTTAAGGAACTATGGTGAGTGTTTTTCATGCTAGAGAGGAGAAGAACTTCTAGATAATTTAGTATGGATTCTCAAATCACATGATAGGTGATAAGAGTAAGTTTTAAAAACATGAAAATTTTGAAGGTGGTTTAGTTAAGTTTGGTGATGATACATCTCCTAAGATATGTGGGAAAGGTTAAATCAATTTTTATGGAAAGCATAATACAAATGATGTTCTTTATGTTAAGGGTATGTGACATAATCTTCTAATTGTAGGACAAATATATAGGAAAGGATATAACCTTGTGTTTAAAGAAAATGGTTGTGAGATCAAAAAGAGCTCTAGAACTTTGGATGTTTTAGGGAGAAGGAAAAATGGAAATTTTTATACACTTAAGGGTGCAAATGGTTAGTTCTTTATGACTCAAATCAATGAAATTTGGCTATAGCATAGGAGAATGTCACATCAATTTTGATATCCTAGCACAAGGATCACTTCAGTTCAAGTTGTGAGAGATCTTCCAATGATTACAAAGCCTATCAATGTTGTTTGCAAGAAATGTTAGATTGGGAAGCAAACTAGAAAGGATTTCAAAGTCAAAGAACAATATACTACCATACCTTTAGATCTTGTGCATATAGATCTTTGTGGACCTAATAGAATAAGAAGTTTTCAATGTGGCATGTATTTCATATTATTAATTGATGATTATTCTAGAATGAATTGGGTTACTTTTCTTAGAGAAAATTTAGAAGCTTTAGATAACTTTAAGGAATTTAAATATGTGGTTGAGAATGAAATGGATATGAAAATCAATTGTTTAATATTTGATAGTGGTGGAGAGTTCACCTCCAATGGTTTTAATAATTTTTATGAAGGTCATGGATTAAAGAGGCATTTTTAATCCCCTAGGACCCCTCAAATTAATGGAATGCTTGAAAGAATGAATAAAATAGTTTAGAATGTAGTAAAAACAAGGGTGAGAGAAGAAAACCAACTAGAAGTTTATAGGAGAGAGTCAATTTATACTACAACCTACATAATTAATAGAGCATAAGCAAGGAGAACTAGTTTAAAGACTCCCTATCAATTACGGTATTGAATGAATCCTACTATCAAATAATTTTGATTATCTGGAAGCAAGTGTTATATTAGAAGAGATGAAGAGAACTTGGGGAAATTTGATACAAGATCCGATGAAGGTATCTTACTTGGATACTCCACAAAAAAAAAAATTTATCAGTGCTAAAACAAGAGGTTTTAATAGGTTATTGAAAGTGCAAGTGTCAAAGTGGATGAAGACTTGTAACATAAAAGTTTAGTAATGATAGATGGATATGAATTAGATGAATCCTCTTGCAAAGAAGAACAAAGGATAAAGATAAAATAATGGTTGAAGCATGCAAATATTAATATTCGATCAAAGCTATGGAAGAAGAATTAATGAACATTGAGAAGAATCAGACTTGGGAACTTGTCCCAAGACTGACAAACAAAAATATGATTGGAACTAAGTAGGTATTTTGGAAAAAACTAAATGAGAGTGGTGAATTGGTGAGAAACAAGGCAAGGCTTTGTGTAAAGGCTACTCACAAGTGGAAGGAATATACTTTGAGGAGACATTTTCTCCTATGGCAAGAATGGAAGCTATTAGAATGTTTTTGGCTTTTACATCATATAAGGATTTCAAATTTTACCAAATGGATGTGGTCTATATTTTTGAATGGTGAGTTGGAAGAAGAGGTATACATTGAACAATCAGAAGGATTTTAGTTATCAAATAAACCTAATATGGTTTGTATATTGAAGAAGGCATTGTATGGACTCAAAAAATCTCTTAGAGCTTGGTATGCGAAATTGGATAGGTACTTTTTGCAATAGGGATTCAATAAAGGTATCACAAATAGTAATCTTTATTTCAAATTCAAAAAATGCTAAATCTTTATTTTGGTTGTGTATGTTGATGATATAATATTTAGATGAAGTGAAGCTATGTGTAAGGTATTTTCAAGAAAAATGCAAAATGAGTTTGGATTCTCAATATTTGGAGAGATGAATTTCATGATTTGACTAAAAATCAATCAGATAAAGAAAGATATCATCATTTCACAACCAAAATATGTCAAAAAAATATGTATACACACACATATCAAGGGACACCCTTGAAGGTATCTCCAAAAAAAATAAAAGTGTCAAGGAAATGTTGAACAAGTTTTGAATGGAAGACTCTAAACTGGTATGTACTCCCATGGTTACTGGTTGCAAGTTGAACAAGAATGATGAATTTCCTAATGCTAATTGGAGAAAGTATAAATCAATTATTTGGGGACTACTATACCTAATTGTTACTAGACTAGATATAATGCATGTAGTTTGACTCGTGGCTAGATTTCAAGAAGATCCTAGAGAGTCACATGTGGTAGCAGTGAAGAGAATGTTTAGATATTTGAAGGGAACTCTGAAATATGGCTTGTGGTATCCAAAGGATATTGATTTCTCTCTAATTGCTTATATAGATGCAGATTGGGTAGGTTTTATGGATGAAAAAAATGGTACAAGTGGTTGTGCATTCTTTATTGGAAGAAAGATGATTTCTTGGCTAAGCAAAAAGTAGGATTCAATGTCATTATCTACTATAGAGGTTGAGTATATTTTTGCAACATCTTGTTGCACCCAGGTGTTGTGGATGAAACAAAATTTGAAGGATATCAAAGTAATATATGATGAAATGATTTCTATCTTTTGTGATAATACAAGTGCTATTAACATTCCAAATAATCTAGGAATGCATTCAAGGACAAAACATATACCAATCTAATATCACTTTTTGTTAGAGAAGGTTATAGAGAATGAGGTGAAGCTATAGGTTGTACCTATAAAGGATCAAGTTGTAGATATTTTCAATAAGCCTCTTCCTACTGATACTTTCGAGTATCTTTCGAAGAAGTTAGGAGTTATTCCCCTTCCATATTTCAACTAGATGCATTATGATATGCATTAGTCTAGTTGATCTCAAGATTCATTCTAAGCTAGGGGTGGTTTAGCCAAATTGGTACTTTTCATATTATAATTTATAACAAGAAACAAACTCATATAATTATATGCATTTAAGATCAAGGTGTATTAATATGTTTTGGTCCTTATAACATACATTCTTTAGGATTAAGAGGCTACTTATTAGTATGAAGTGTTTGATTTAAAGTAATTCATTGTTGTGTGCAATGATTTGGAATATGTGCAATTTGAGTGGTGTTTGAACATTGTATAGCTTGCATGGAAACATTGGGTAGTTACTTTTTTTCACTTTCAAATGTGATGTCTCCTAGAGGCACATATTCTTTCATCAATTTCCCTTGTTCTAATGAACTTGGAATAATTTTTTCATTGAAGATCACATATTTGTTGTGTGTAACCTATTTGGTGGTGGGATCCCACATTTTGTTATAATATTTCACATCTATGTATCAAATCAAGAAACATCTTTTGGTTTTGAAATCAAGCTTCATTCATTTTTTCTTGAGAAATGTGAATGAATTATTCATACCCAAACACACATAAATGGTTTTATGTAATACTCTTTCCTAGCCACTCCTCAAGAATTTTAAAATCTAACCAAGAGGATGGGCTTTGATTAATTAAATGTATATTTATGTTGATGGCCTTGACCAAAAATCGCTTTCCTAAATTGGTATTTGAGAGCATTCCCCATGCTCTTTCCAAAATAGTATTTTTCATATTCAAAGTTGCTTCATTTTGTTGTGGTGTAAAAGGAACACATTTAATACTATGAATACCATTATTTGCACAAAATTGATCAAATTTTATAAAAAAAAATTATTGAACACTATCTATTTTTAAGAACTTAATTTTATTAATGATTTTGTATTCTACAAGTGCTTTAAAATTTTTGATCATATGAATTTCTTCATATTTCTTTTTCAACAAGTAAATAAAACACTTTCTATTGTAATCATCTAGAAAAAATGACAAACTAGTTTGACCAACTAGCTAATATTGCCTCCATTGGGGCAAAGACATCCAAATCCAATGAATCCAATGGTCATAAATTATTCTCATGTTCCTTGGTATAAAATATTGTGCTCTTTTACTTTCCATATATTTAATTCTCACACAACTAGAAATATACCTATTTCATCCCTAAATGTTGATCATTTTTGTGCAAAATCTTGAAGCCTTTGTTACTCATGAGACTAATCCTTTTATTCCAAAGATCCATAATGTTGTATGTATTTTTTGTTATAACTCCAACTCCAACCTAACTCTCCATTAGATAAAATGTGTATGATTTCATCCCTTTTGGATTACCAAGGATCCTTTGGTCATATTTCACATACTTCACTAAAAATTAATGTTACAACTTTGAGCATCCAACTACTTAGTTGAAATCTAACTCCTTTTGAGTTGAGGGAAATGTATAACATCCCTCAGCATCCATCTATTAGAATTTTTAAATTTCAATAGAATATTTCCTTTTTCAACAATATTTAAAGGGTTCATCATCACTAAAATAACCTTTTCCAAATCTACCATCTTGATAATTTTATAATAAATCCCTACACTATGTGGCATGAAATGATTCTTTGAAATAAAGAACCCAAATAGTTGTTATAGCTTCTCCTATATATAGAACAAGAGAACCTAAACCTTCTTTATATTTTGTATTTAATTAATTTTCTTTTATTGAATTTAAACCTCCTTGAATGGCCAAAAATTTATTTTCATTTGACCTTGCTTACCATGATACCAACAACTTATATTTTTACCTTTATGTTTTTTATATTTTCTTCACCTAAATATTCTTCTATAATTATTTTTACCTCATTCTTATGATCTTCCTTTACTACCATTAATAAGGCATCCCCCAATTATGTAACTTTAATTTTCCTTATCATGTCCTCATAGAGAAGAATCCCAACAATGTCATCAAATTTTAGCTTCTTTTCTCACTAGACACTAAGTTTCTAAAAGTCATAACAAATTATTTCTATCTTTCAAGTAAAGAGAACAATACTAAAATTTTCTTGATCTCATCATCCAAATTTATTCTCACAAAAAATAGTTGACTAATCAATGTATTAAATTCATTCAAATGGTTTGATACATTCCTTCCTTCATCTTCAAATTGTATAATGTATTCATTAGGAAAAACTTGCCAAATGTGAAAGCCATCTCATACATATAAGACAATCAATACCATAATACTTTATTTTTCATGTATGTTGCAAGATTAAATATAATATTACTAGATAGTGAGAGAAAAATACTTTATATTGCCTTCTTCTCCAATTTGTCTCAATGTTTATTGAACATTATAGTTGGCTTCTTGACTTTTCCTTCCAATGTGATTCCCAAATCTCTTCAAACTAACAAGGATTCTAGTTGTAAATTCAAAATTCTATAGTCTTGGCATAAGAAATGTTTAATCCTATACTTGTTTTCTTCCTCCATATCTCGTAATTTATCTCCAACTTAGATACAAAATATTAAGTTACAAACACATATACAAGAATTCAATTATTATATATCATAAAAAGAAATTTTAAAAAATGCATAAATGAAACTAATGTACTTGGTTCACCATTAAAGACTACATCCATGAGAAAATGAGATGATCCAATCTCTTTATTAATGCAACTTTTTTCATAAAAAAACATCAATTAGTTACAGGGGAAAATTCTCTACTTTATATAAAATTTATCGAAACATATGAATAGACAAAAAAGGGTGGTGAGAGAAAAATATAAAGACACACTGGAATATAAAATTCCATCAATGGACTTCACATATGGACAATATCTTCCGTGATCAATAAAAATATATGATATCATATACATCATTAATGTATAATAAAGCTAGAATATCTATTTTTTTAAATATAGGTGTTGTCTTTCAACTTAGACGTAGGGAAAAAAATGTAGGAGAAGAGGGATATTTAAGCCTTATAAGATAATCACATAAGTAGTGAAATGATAGATTAATTTTTCCCCTTTGCATAAGTATTCTTGTTTCTAATATTTTTTCCTTTTGATTCAAGAGAGGAATTTAGGCACTAGTCCACTAAATGACTAGTCGTCAAATATATTCCATAATAAAAACACAATACCTTCACAGTCCAAATATTGCATCCATAAACAACTACTAACTATAACACAAACATATTTAGGTAAAGAGAACCATTGTGATTGGGTGTCATTTCTTAACTCTCATTTATTTCTTGTTTGTTGATATGGATCTTATTTAGTCTCTCTTAATGCATATTTTTTATATAATTTTTTTTTGCTATTTTCAAGTAGTTTATTTAATTCCATTATTTTATTTGAAAAATGGGTGAGGGTCTTTTTCATCATTTATAATATAAAAATATGGACTATTTAAGTAGTTCAAAATCAAATTTTTAGTCATTATATTTACATAAATTAACAAAAACCCACTTTTAATGTTAACATTACTAAATATTAGTTTAAAATTTATCAAAATAAACTCCCATGCATGTCCTAATTGTGTAAGCATTTCGATCAACATATATATGTTATATTTTGATAGTTTGGGTAGAAAAATCATATTTTCTTTTGGGATTTTCAATAGGAATGTTTTATTTTTAATTGGTTAATAAGATAAGAAATTTCTTATTAACATAATATATATATATATATATATATATATATATATATATATATATATATATATATATATATATATATATATATATATATATATATATATATATAATTGTCTCACATCTCCATCATCATCATCTTGATGATGGATCATAGAGTGCAATTAAATAACTAATTCAAGAAATCTTGTGTAGTTGAATCCAAAATCATTTCCAATTATAATTTATTTTAACAATTTAATAAAACATTTGCTTAATTTAAAAAGATAAAATCATAACATAATTTGTTTTAAAAAATTGATAAAAAATCATTTAGTTTTGTAGAGAAATTGATAACACGGTTTTCTTTATAATTTTAATAAACTAAAAAAATAATTCTACAAATTCATACAAATCTGTAATGGATTGTAAAAATATATAAATTAATTTAAGAAACATATCTGCGCGGTTTAATTTTCCTTTATCCCTAAAATTCAACACATTTGGATCATCTTTATGAAGTCGTCCTCAAATGTGAAACAAATACATAATAAATTGAACTCATTAAAAAAATATATATTTTAATGCTCAAATCTTTCAAATTACATTTTCCATTATCCAGAGAATAGATAGGTTCACAAATATAAGTTCTCATCATAACTCAATGATTCAATCTAGGTGAAATAGATACACATAAAATATTATTTTCTTTTTGGCAATCCATAAATAAATTCAAAATGTTTAAATATATAAAACACTGAAATTTTATTGGAATGTATGCTTGGTGTAGGAGGATGTAAATAATTCAATCATCAAGCCAATCTAAACTAAAATGGGCTTCTATAATTTCTACTTCAAGTTTAGGGATAGAAATTCTCTTGGCTTTTAACCACTGCTTCCCGATCTTCTCATCACACATAACATGTTTCAAGGAGCTTAGCTCACAAACAGTTTTCAGAATCCTCTTCAAGCTTGAACACTCTCTCATATCAACTTCAATCAATTTTTTTAGTTTCCCTATCTCCTCTGGAATTTCTCTTAGACACTCACATAATGAAATGTCTAAATATTCCAGAAATCCAAGATTTCCAATTGATGCAGGAAGCTCTTTTAGGCCTGGTAATGTTGATAGCCTTAATACTCTTATATTGAATAGATTCCCAAGGCTGTCTGATAAATATCTTACAAGATGGAAATTAGTGGTGGACCACAGCTGAGCATTTGGCATATGAAATATACTAGAGGGTAACTCCTCCAAATCACTACAGTGATCCAAGTTAAATGATCTCATGTTTGTAGTATTGAAGTTGGGTATATTTCCTATCTCTCCACATAAGCTGAATGATAGATTCTCTAACTTATCGAGTATTTTTTTGTTGTTTTCAATAGGGAATGAATTCAACCTCTCCAAGCGAACAACTTTGAGCTGAGTGAGTGAAGATAAGACATCTAGACCTTTCAATGTGGCCCTTTTTGAACCATAATTGAAAACCATAATAATTTTTAGATTTTTCATGGTTTTTAGAAATGGGGGAAGAAAGTATTGGGTTGCACTGAATAGTAATACCAAAACCTCTACCTCAGGAAATACCATTTCATGCCATTGAGTTTCCTCCATTGGTCCTGTATAAACATATCATTGATGAAATCCGATTAGAACATTTTATTTTGGCAATGGGTATTAATTTCTGGGTTAGAAGTCATCATATCATATAGGAAAATATGAAAATTAAAGCTATAGTTTAATAAATAAAAATGGTTTGCTATGCAAGAAATAAGGAGGTCGAACATGAGAGAGATAATGTTAAATAGACCTATATATGAGAAGCTAACACACATCTAAGCTAACACACATCTAGCAATAAATTTTTAATAGGAGAATAGTTTATATTCTCTGATTTGGATAAGAAGGTAGAGAATCATGAAAATAAAACATCATGCTTTTATATATGAGAAATGGAGAAAATAGAGTAATAAGTGTTAAAAAATATAATAGATTACATTCTATGATGTTTCAAGTAAACATTCATTATATTTTTGAACATAAAATAAATAAAACAATTAGTTGATTTTATGATTGAAATAGAGAAAATTTGAGAAAAATGATTTAAGGTGATGTTGTGAATGCAAAGCAAGATACTTGAAAGACTAACATAGAAAAATCATAGTGATATTTTTTGACTTAGAAATTGTTCTCAATAACCCACCTGTGTGAATTGAGACCATTTGAGCATTAAATTTTTTATTGCTATATAATCTCCATCTCTCTGGAATAGCATGCTCCTCCTAGGCATAAATAACCTCTTCCTATGGAGTAAATTATCTTGGCATCCCAAGTACAAGGATAAATCTCGTATTACATCATGTTGATAAAAGTTCAACTCTGATGCATTTCCATGAGTGAGAGTCCTTTTGTTCCTATTTATCACAAGAAACATGTTAGTTCCCAATGCTAAAAAAATATTTAATAAATGAAACATGTGTACAATGAAATGAAAATTTACCTTTTATTATTAGTTAAATTTATAAGATTTCTTTTTGCAAGTTTAAATAGGATGTCAATAGCATCTTGCCACTCTATCTTTCTAATATTCACCCAAATTTGTAGTAGTGCATCAATAGATATTTTTTTACCCTTAGGAAATAATCCCAAGTCTAGGAAACATTCTTTGACTACATCATCTAAGGAATCAATACTCGACTCCAAACATCTAAATATCCCTTCATTGTGATAGTTAGATATAATTTCTCCATTGGAAATCTTGTACTTTTCCCTCTCCCAAGCTACATGGGATCGTCCATTCAAAGAGCTTCCTATCACTTTTAGAGCAAGTGGCAAACCACCACATTCTTCTTGCACCTATAATTCATGAAATGGGATAAAAATTATCAGAAGATTTTATGCATAGTAATATTACATATGTAATTTAAGAGGTATGCCTTTAAATGATCTATTATCAACTTTATAATTATCTACAATCTTATTACTATATATAGAGTATTCAACAAAAAAAACATTTTAGGTATATATATATTTTTTTATATACTTAATTAAGTGTTTTAATATAGATTGCATTTTTCATGTATTGTCAATTGTAGGTTAATAAAATTTGATGATTTTTTATTAATTTCTCTATTTCAAATGAAATATTCAAAAAAATTATATAAAGAAAACAATAGCTAGATTCATGTAAATCTACAATTATAAAAAGTTTTAAGAAATTTACCTCGTTGACTAGATTTACATCTATATTACTTGGAATTGTTGTTTCTCCAAAAGCCGAAAAGCAAAAAAGGGCTAGAGCATCTTGTCGTCCCAACAATGGCAATTGATACACTTCAATAGAATGGTTTGTTGCAATAATGGAACTATCTCTTGTTGTTATAAGAGTCTTGTATCTTGTTCCTTCAAAGATTAATTTCTCTAAATCTTCTTTTGACCAAACATCATCCAATATCATTAAGGTTGGATCTGATTGCATTAGAAGTTGTTGTTGTAGTTGATTATGCCCATCTTCAACATTTTCAAACTTGGGTTCGTTTATTTTCACAATCTTCACCCACATAGTTTCCAATATTCCTTTGAGGTCCGAAAACTGGGATATGGTGAAAAAAATCACATTATTTTTAAAGTAACCTAATAATCATCAAGAAACAAATGTATTTCAGATGGTAAAATAGATACTATATAAAAAAAATGAAATCCTATAACATAAGATCGTATTGAATAATATATTAGATAGGAAGCTTGAAGAAGAAAAACATGTTGTGCTCATTCAAACTAATGAGAAGTTAAAAAGCTAAAGTCCTTAAACATTACTTCAACTAAATGTTAGTGTAAATTTCTAAAAGTGATATTGATTATTTTATATTTTCTCTATGAATAAAGATGTCTAAATATTTTATATTTAGTGAATATTTTAAAATTATTTCTTTAAGCATATATTTAAGTAACATTATTATGAATGATATTCACATATGAATAATAGAAATTGATGGTAAGCAATTCTAAAAGTTAAATACTAAAATTTGGACAACTTTCCCTCTTTATACTTCTTCTTGTTTATCATATTTATTCTAATTTAATTGATGATTGTACTAGAAAAAACTATTAAACAATATATTATCATGCAATAAATATTTTTAAGAAAAATATAGAATAATTATGATGGTAAATGGAGTTTTATCGATGCCTTTTCATTAGAACTTTAGGTTTCTTTTACATAGAGCCTTGCATGGTAGATTCTTTTGGTGGTACATTTTAGCCGTATTCTAAAATTAAGCGCTATTTGGTTTGAAGGCTTATTTTGAAAATCCATTCCCTTCTAGAACACCTTCGTCTTACGTCTATCTTGGCGAAAAAGGCACATATGTCAGTTGAAAGAGAATCCAGAATACCACATATAATACAACAATTGATTAAAAACAGAGGAGTGAAGGGAAAGATACCTTTAATTTGAGGATCATTGCAGAGAGCCAATGCGAGAGTTGTTTTCCCACCACCCCCAACGCAATGCACACCAACAGCAGACACATCTCTCTCCAACAAACGCTCTTTCAATTCCACAATACTTCTCTTCAAACCCACAAAAAACTGAGATGTTCCGGGATTACTAGTACCACAAGAGACAACGGAACCCTCTGCCATTTCAATTCTTTCAACAATATCAGATGAAGCCATCGTTTCGAAACTTGTCGTTGGGACCGATAACTTCTTAATATTACACATGCCCGGGAACAGGTTAATATAGAAGAATTGGAGAAGCCAACGTTGACAATTTCTCAAATTTTCATTTATATTGGGTTCGGGGAAATTAGTGAGAAAGAGTTTGATCTAAGCACATACGTCTTGATTGCTTGCCTGTCAATGGGGCAGATGAAGAAGTAGATTGAGCTTTACGTGCACATCACGTTTTCCGACCAATCGTTTTGAGACGGCATATTGTAAAACCTACCAATTGCCAGAATAAATTTTCTAGGCCATTGATTTTCTTGGCCGACTTTTTAAAGTAGGTCAGGGATTTGAATTTCGAGCACATCCTTTTGAGTACGCAGCACGTTGTGAGACCATTGTGTGTGGACCTGAATGTAGAATGTAGAATTTTCTCTTTTAGATGTTTCAGAATGAAACCCTAGGATTTGGATTGGTAATTGTGATATGTGAACTTTAGTGAAATTGCCGGCTTCGTGCCTTAATCTCGTTAGTGACGCCCACGTTACGTAGTATGTGTTTTGTGCTTTCGTTTGTCCGACATAGGTATCTGTATTCAGCCGGACACTGCCGATTACTCCAGCTTCTATTGAAATCTGGGCGATTCTAGACTTTGGCCTGCAACGGAACGACGGATTTAGTTAAATAAGATTGCGTGTTTTCCAAGAATTGAAGTTGATAGAGATAGTTGTTTGGTCAACGACGAACATATGCATATGTCGTTAGTGATTAACTGCCGATTACTTTCCTTTAAATTTTATAAAATTACAAATTTATGTAGAAAAGTCTATATATTAGTTTTTTAAATTTTAATAGTGATATATAATTTTAATACACGATTTAATTATTTGGTTAAGTTTATTAAATTAAATTTTAATTTAAATATATACTCTTTTATTTTTTAATGTATACAATTTGTTCATGAATAGAAAGCAAGGGGGAGAGAGTCCGACGCACCTATGATTGAGCCTGGAATCGATATAATCGATAGCGGTGGATGTTCCTTCAACAACGAGCGCCTCTCATTCGGTTGTTCGATTCTCCATGAAAGGGAATTTGAATCCTTGATCGACATCGGAAGCAATGGAGAGAAGCACCAAGTTGCACTGGCAATAGGTTATGCCATATCACCTACATAGCTTTTGCTGTATCTCGGATTTCTCCAAGAGATTGTAGATCCATAGATTGGTGCGCAATCGGATCTTGCATTTCCTAATTAAGGTTCACCAGATCATGGGTCCTATCAGTTGGAAATTCATCGATTTTCCCGTGGGAGGACGAGACTTGGTCGGAGAGAAAGCTTTCCGGATTTTTTCCGAGCTATCTTTACACTGGATAAACAATTATCTGATTGATGTGGTTTGGTAACAACTCATTTTCGTTAGTAATGGTGATTGGTTGCGGACTTCCCGTTAGGAGCCTATGAACAACTACTGGCAATGGGAGGTGAGTGGAATCGACATCAGAAGTCGGATCATCGAAGAGTTAAAGTGGGGCGGGATCAGCTAACCATGAATCCGGAGCCGGGTTCATACTATGTACGAAACATAAATGGCGTGGGAGAGACCTAGAGATATAATCCCCCCTACCCGGAGGCTTCTCCTCCCATCCTACTCGACAAGGAGAGGAACCTAAAAGGAGAAGTCCTATGCTCCTTAGGCAGAGGGCGATGAAGCCAGACAGAGAAGGCCTATCTCCCCCGGGGTCGGTGGTTGGGAGGAGGAGCTAATTTAGTGAAGCCAATCTAAAAATGGCAGAACCGTACTAGTATTTCTCTCTTTGAACGAGGAGGAGCAGGAACAGGACCCCACCGGCTAGGGATGATCACGGACAGGGTTCATCAGGTGCTCTGGGCGAACGAACAGCGGCGCTGGATGGGAATGTTAATGATAGAAGTGAGGGAGGGAAAGAAGGGCCGATGACTCAGTCAGTGCGGATATCCACGATAGAGAGGAACAAGAGCAGAAGGAACCGACCTTTTGATAGGGCGGGTCGAGCCGATGATGGCCCTTTAAGATCGCTGGTTCCATTAATTGCAATATGGGATATATAATTTTAATACATGATTTAATTATTTTTGTATGTTCATTAAATTAATTATATAAAAAATGTTGTATATTATTTTATTACTAAAAAGATAATAGTGTACTAGTTTTAAAATGATTCGATGATAATAGGTATGCCTTCAAAGTTTAAATAGGATTAACTCTAAAGAATAAACCAAAAACATAGAAAAGACAAAGTCTAATTATTAACTAACAAAAATAAAATCATTGAGTCGTAAGAACAAGAACAACATTAGTAGGAGGGGGATCATATTGATCATGTTTGCATTGTAAATTACTTGACAGAAAACTTTTATGAATAGGCTTTTAGCCAATAAGAGCACCCCCCTCCTAATAATATTCAATAGGCTATTACACATAAATTGGAGAGATAGCGAATTCCAAGTGAGGGAACTTGCTAAAATTTGGTTTTTTAGGAGCACCATGCCCATGAGAAGAGGCAAAAAGTGGCTAAGAGAGTTGAGACCAACTATAGGCAGCATGATCCTTTGAACCTTAATACTGAGAGCCTTGACAATTTGATCCTCAATTTACTCTAGCATATTGAACATGACCATTTCTATGCCAAAGAGGTGAGGATGAGTCAAGAGCTATGACTATGGAAATCTACAACAAGCATTAACCTTGTCATCAAAGGAAATCATAGCTTTATTGTATAAAGTAAAGGCAACATCATTTGAGCAATTAGATAAGAGAGTTAAATTTCTATCTTTCCAATTATTGAAAATAATTTTCACCCTAAAAGCTCATGAAAAATATAGAAAAATTTAAATGTTTCACCTTTGGGAGATGAGGCTTAAAACACAAGTATCCCTTGTATGGTCTATATTTATAACTAGAATTTCATCTTGGCCAAGATAGAAAAATTGTGATTCTTCTAACAAAGAGATTATGAAGAGTTGTGTTTCTTCTAGCAATGAATTTGAGAGCATGAACACAAGTGGATTTAGTAATAGGATGACCTTGACTAGATATATAATTGGATACCACCAAATAGGTGTATTGTTAAGGGAGAGGTTATTATAGAGGTCATTACTATCCTAAATAAGCCATCAACACCTTACAATGAGGAGAGTATAACATCTAAGACATTTCTAAGATTTCCATCTAGTATGAACTCTTAACAAAATACAATCCCTAATGACAATTTGGTAGGAATCAATCTCTTCTAGAGCTTTGATGACCTTTTAGAAAAGAGACAAATTCCTTGTCAATAAAGTGATAGAAGCCCAAAATCATAAGCATCATGAATGAAGAAAAATAGAATTCCCAAGAAACATAACAAAAAGCTTTGTTCTCATATGTAGGCTCCAAAAAAAAAAAACTCAAGAAACCTCTCAAATTTTAGAGAAGAGGCCTTAGAAGAACCACAACATGAATAGTAGTAAACATGGGTCATGGCTAAACTATTAGAGAACACCTAAAGTTTTATATGAAAAGAGAGGCTAAGTGATCCAATAGCATACATATGTTTCAATTATGGAAATGATAGCTTGCCACAAGATAGTAGGAAAGGATTAAGAAGAAAAGGGAATGTGAAAAAAATAAAATATTTTCCATGATCATATCCATTTTCAACCAAAATATTCTAACAACCCATATTTTGGAAGAAAATATTTACTATCCAATTGAGTATTTTGTTATTGAATACTCAAGCTGGAGGTTTGTTAGAATATATCAAGTTAAAGAAGTGCTTGTTTTATCTGATTCTTTTTCTCGAGAATAGTGATGAAATAACCATCACAAAATTATCATTAACTAACTAAGTAGATGATTTAGGAAAAGTTATACCTTTGATCAACTCTTGGGCTCCACCTTGTGGGAAAAAGATATCCAAATCCTTCAATAGAAAAGGTGTAATATGTAGGATCTAGAGAGAAAACCTAGTAGATAGACTAGAAAATCCTTAAAGGATTTGATTGTTGACCATTAAAAGTGATGCAAGATGAGGCATTGGTGAAAATAACTTGAATCAACTAAGAAAAATAGGTCCCAAATCCAAGTGACTATAGTATTGAAAGAAGGAAGGTCCATCAAATATAATCATAAGCCTTGCAAAAGTCAACTTTTAATGAACACTCAAAGTTGCCAAGAATGATAGGCCCATTCTATCCCTCCCTAGATAGAAATGAAGTTTCCAACAATGTATTGGAACTTGATCAAACTAGACTTCTTATGCTAGATCAATTAGGGAAGTATTATCATTAGCCTAAGATTAAGAGCTTTAGCAATGATCTTGTAGGAGACCCTTTACAAATTGATAGGCTACTAGATACATATTTTTAGTAGGCCACTAATTTTAATTTTTGATTTAATATTTCATAAATTTGAGATAGATCATGTAAAGGTAGGTTTGACCACAGTATCCCAAATTTTTATATAAGTGAAACAATAATTCATCCAATCTACATGGATTATGATTGGAAATAGGGAAGATTACCTCAAAAAAGTATTCCTTAGTGATAATTTGATCACAAAGAATTCACTAATATGTGGAATATTATAAAAGAACCACATTTATAGATTATTTTAGAGAAATATCCCAAGAAGAGCATACTCTTATGTAGTATAAACTTATTCATAATGTAAACTAAGGGCCTAAATAATATCAAGAAGCTCAATAATGGATTGATATGTTTGATGAGCTTGAAGATCTAAAAAATCTAGTTAAATATATTATATGAATTCTTAAGATAATGAAACCATGATTTTATTTGTGTACCATAAGTAGGGACCATTTGTAACCTATTTTTAGTAGCAAAATATGACCACTTGAAGTTGAGATTCTATAGTGAACTACTATAGCTCTATATTGGTGACCTCATTAGAGAAATAGTGATAAAAGGAAAGATGGAACCAAAAGACATGGAGAAAGAAATAAGTTTGATTGATAGTGTCATTCCACTATGCTCTTATCTCATGCAATGGCCATCATTCTAGATTCGAATCATGTTGAATATGAGTTAGCATGACCTTGTAAGTGAGAAACTTATTTAGAGTAAACTAACTATTTATGACATTAGGTTTGTTGAGTTTCCACTCAATACAAAATTATATTAGATAAGGTTTAAAACAAAATTGTTCAAGAAAGGCTCCACAAGAAAATATTTACAACTCAAAAAAGAAAAAATTTATTGAGAGAATAGCATGGCTCTATTAATCTATTTAAGGACCATTTTTGTTTCATCTCTAATGTTACTTAATATGTACCACACATATGAATTTAACAATGGTTAAGATTGGTATCATAAAGTCTTAATTTATTGTTCATAAATTACATTGTCTTTCTTTTTCTAGCTATCCAACTGTGATGAACAACACCCCATATTTATTGTAAGTTATCTTTAGTATATTAAATTCACTACAAAAAGGACATGTGTTCATAGGTATTGAACCTAATATATATCTCTAGAGAGTAGATGTCTCAAAAACATATTTGATGCATAAAAATTAATCACTCAAAAACAATCATTATCTATGTTAGAGAGATCCCATAACACTTGCTTGGTGGGATCACATCCCTGGTTAACTTTGTTAATGCCATATACGAGAGAGTGTTAGAAAATAGTTCTTAATATATGTTAATTAAATAAAATAAAGATTAGTTGTTAGTCAGTTTCTTGTTGTTGTTACATGGTTATTGAGAGTTAGTTGGTTGGAAGGATTTATAAAGACATTGCAACATAATGGTTTGATGTTGATTTTTGTTGAATAAAGAAATATTAGATTTGAGTCTTTATTTCAAATTTTGACATTTGGTATTAGAGTAAGTTTTAAAATAGGCCTCTTGAAATTTCACTTCACTTGAGTTTAATTTTCCAAGATGACTAAGGTAATGGATCGTGGATTCCATTATCCTCTACAACCGCCTTATATGTTTTTGTGCTAATGCATTTGTTGTAAAGTCAAGTAGTGCACATAAATAACTAGAAGGATATAGAAAACCTCAGGTAAAATTTGGTGTTTGTAGCATATATCTTTCTTGTATATAAATTGCTAAGGATTCTCATTGGGATCTCATGCTCCTCATAATGAAATTGTTGACATATGCCATTCATGCCCATCATCTTTCTCTCTCCTATTATGTACATTTTGTTGATTATTTAGAATATTGAGAGGGGGGATGAATCAATATTCTATTAAAACATTTAGCTATAAACCACCCAATTTTTAAAGCACATATAACTACAAATCAGAATGAAGAGATTGAAATTAACATAACACCACAAATCACATCAAAACCAAAATTTTATGTGGAAAACCCAAAATGGGAAAAACAATATTGAGGATTAACTCACAATATAATATATTCGAATAATATAGAATATTACAAGGCTCACTTCTAGGACTTGCTATCCTTAGAAGGCTCACATCTAGAATACAAAATGAGATGGCTAAGTGCAAAGATACAAAAAGATATGGCTCACTACTAAAAGTATGAACTAATAGAATACACATTCTATGTGTTGTGTTTAGTTCCACTGAGGCTTAGAATGTGAAGTAAAGCTTGGCACAATAGTCACATAACAATTCTGCTATAATAATTGACTTCTTGCACAATAAACTGATTGTATTTTATAAATCACTTAAGCTTGCACATTCTCAACATTCTTCATATCACCTTTTGCACATCTCTCACATACATACTCTCACATTTCAACTCCAAAGAGTCTCATATATATGCAAGTATATTTCATACATCAATTAGATCGTCCTAATTAGATGTAACCAAACCAATCAAAACTAGCTCAGATTGTCAAAACCCAATAAGACTTAAAAAAAATTTATTCATGTGGTGCATCATATCAAGTTAGTGTAGATCTATAAGGGATCCAACTAACATCCATAAATTATAATTAATATTCTTAATACATGTCATATATTAGGTCAGCCAAGAATAGGACCTAATCACAAAAACTCCAAACCAATGCACACTTCTCAAAGTAAATAGCTTCTGGATCTAATATTACTTTAGGTTTTTCTCATATTAACATCAGAGAGACTACCATGTGAACCGCAACATCAAAATGTTATTCTTCAGAAAATGCGGAATCTCCCACATAGATATACTGAACATAAAGACAATTGTAGTGTAAATAGTTTAACTTTGTCATTTGTAACTTTTTGTACACAACACATAACTTCTCAAGATCTTGGATATAGTTGACTGAATGATTTATAATAGTATGGTTAAGAGAGTAGAGTCATATCTCTTCTTGTGGTGGATTTCAAACTCACAAACCAACACACTAGATCATTAGTAAAGAACACTTCTGGTATATATCAACATCTGGTATACCAAATATGCTTCCCATAGTGTTTTCACAATGTTGACATCAATGAAAAAAATGGAATAGCCATATCAACCTATATACACTTTATGCTCATGTTAACGTGATCCCATATTTCCAACAATATCCCCCTTTAGCATTGATGGTAGCATGCATATCAAAAAAAAATTTATCCCAATATAAAGCAATCAAATACTCCCCATTTCAAGGTTAATGTTTATCCTTACAAAATTGTTCTTGATAAAAATGTTTTTCCTATATCTATCTCTATCCCATGCTTTGACATCAATGGAAAAGGTTATGAAGGGGTCTAGTATAATTCCTCAAATGTATGCATCAAAATTTGACAAAAAGAATGATATGAAAAATATTAACCTGAAGAAGATCCTTTGAGGTGGTTCAATCTATCCTCTCATGTAGCTTTCCCTTCTTCCCATGATCCTTTTACACTTGTATGAATCTTGTATAGTGGTTCAATCTTGGTCAAAGACTCTATACCTTCTTTCATAGTGTTGGGACTGAGATTTATTTATAATAGATTACCAACATTGTTGAGAGCACTGTATCCATGAATATGCCTATGTTTTACCAAATTTATGAGTGCCACAAAATAATTAATCACTTATGTTCCTTTATTTTGTAGGGAAAATATTTTTTCCTATAGTTGCATATTGTAGGACCATCTCTGAATGTCCCTATCATCTGCCATGTTGTACACATTTTCTTGAGTACTCAATCAAATTTTATTCTTTCTTATTTCTTCTCTTGCATTTAATGTCTTATTGGAATAATTCAAGTAGAAAGATAACATCTCTTGAGCTTCTATTTCATAATCTTTAATGACCTTTAATTCCTTCTCAACTATGCGATGTGCATCTACACATTTCTTCTTGATTTCTTCTAAATTTTTTTCTGTAGGACTATTTCCTATTTGTACTTCCAGTCCAAAGATGTATGCTTTTATAGATTCAATCATACTCCCAATATTTTCCATAACGGATAAAGATGAATTAAAGCTAGCACTAGGGATCACTTTTTGTAACTCTTTTAATGCTTCTGAAATATTTGTGCTTTCATGCACATGTTGAGCTCTCTGTAATTCATTTCCTTCTAGTTCTATGACTTATTTTTTGATATGAAACAAAGGAAAATGGGATGATTCTTTCGTATGGTTTAGAACATTGAGCAAAACCCACTTTTACAATTATCTCATTGAAGGGAAACTCTAAAAATCTCAATCTAAAGTATGGAAAGGTGAAAGAAATCTTGCAATAGGGCTATCCTAGAGTTTGATTGTAAACTACTGAGGGGTTGACCACCAAGCTAGGGCTTGGAAAGACAAATAAAATGCAAGTTGTAATGCTTAAGCCTAATGTAATGCAATCTTTCACTAAATGACCTAGAAAAGCATGTAGAATAGAACAAAAAAATGCATGATGAAATTTGTGCACTTGGAAACCTAAAGATGATTGGATGAAGGCCTAAAATGTTGAAAATACTAATTTTAAATCCTGTTGGGACTCATATGCCATTCTGGGTGATTTAGTCTGAGATCTAGGTTTCTGTGCAAAAACTAAAATCTGGTAAAAGGGTGTATGAAAATGCAAAAGCCTAAAATGGGACTCTATGCCAAAACTAGTGCATCAGTCCATTTAGGGTTTTCTAAACTTTCAAAGTCTAAATATGCTCTTTAATGTATTCCCTAAACTTCCCAATTGAATTCCGAATCTGAAACCTTGATTTGTAGTCTCTAGAATTCTTCCAAGTATCTCCAATGCAAGGTGACAACTTTGACATCTTTGAACACTTTGAAAATTTCCTCCTAATTTTCTCTTCAATGTGTCTTCAACCGAGGTAGACTTCCAAATCACACACTAAAGAGAGGGAATTTTTTTGGTTTTTTAGTAGATAGGAGTTTGCCTTGGTCAAACCCCATTTTGGTAATCAAACCTTGAAATGAAATGAAATAGGAATGGAGAACAATGAATGAACAAAATATGATGTTGCAACTCACCAAACCCTAGCAATGAAGTGTTGCAAACGTGCATGAAGTGGCTCCAATGGATGTAGATATTGACTCTTTCTTGAATGTGATAGAGCTTGAATTGAATGCTAGCTTGAATCATAAAACCCTACATCACAATTGCTAGCTCAAAAACAAACATGAAGCATGAGGACTTTGACATGATGCTTGATTCTTGGATAATGCTCTAAAAAACTTGATAATCTTCCCCTGAATGCTCTTGAATTCTCTTGAATGCTCTTGTAAGCAGTTGAATTTTGTTTTGAACTCAATTTTTCTATATGCATGAATACTTGAATGATTTTGTGAACTCAAATTTTTTAGATGCATGAATACTTGAATGCTTGGGGTGAAATTGAGTGAAAGAACCTTGTATTTATACTTTCTTATGCAAAAATTTCTGAAATTACAACACTACAAGCCAACATCAGATCTAGGAGGATAAAATCATGCCAAAAATTTGAATTAATTTTAATTTTGGGCCACGCAGGACTCATACACCAGAACTGGAATATGAGTCCCATTAGGTATAATTTATGGGACCATTTTAAAAATTCTTAGAAAGTTGTAAACTTTAGATTAGGACCCAAAACTCCAGGTGGGACTCATACACCCAAGGTGGCGTATGAGTCCCAAATCACTAAGTTTGGGCCACAAATCCTTAAAATACTTGAATTATGATTGGATATTGATTTATGTTTGGATTATCCTTGAAAATATGCATTAAATGGGGCTACTGGATTGAAAATAAGGCTAATTAAAGCATAAAGAAGCCCAATTATTTATGAAAACACTAGGGAAGTGTGAAAGTATGGTACAACACTTTATAACACTCTAGATAAGGAATGATTAAGTTTGTTTAGTTCACAAGGTACCAAGATCTAACGTGAATGTTTCAAACACATTAGAACACTAAATCAAGAAAAAATGTTTCAAACACATTAGAACACTCAATCAAGACAACCTTAAGCTCAGTTTAATAAGGAGAGCCCAAATGAGCAAGGAAAAGTAAAGGGATCCTTTTTGTTGTTGCCACATTTAGTCCCCACTTTAGTGAGAGGATGGAAGTGCTTCAAAGTCACACTAAAATATACAAACACACATCAAGAGGGGTCCATGTACATCAATTCTAGTAAGATAGGATGACAATGATCAAGAGGGGTGATCAAGCCCCTAGGATCAAGATCCTATGACAAACAACCATAGGCAAAAAATAACACAAATGAAAATGATATAAAGGGAAATAACAAGGCACAAGAATACACTACCAAAGACAAGATACAAAATAAGAATAAAGGAAAAATAGGGGTGGATAAAGCTTTGACCATTTTTCCATCATGATGTGGATCAAATCTAGGCTATTTGTCCAAAAAATGCATGCTCACTCTGAGGCAAATTAACTTTAGGCTGTTTGTTGAGTGAGTAATCCAAGAAGGTGAGACACATACACACATTTTTGGTAGGCACTCACACACACACATGTGAGTGGCTAAGGGAAAGTCATGCCATGGATGGGCTTCCCATCAAGCCATGTCAAAGTTATACCTCTTGATAACTTTGATAAGGTTCCACACAAAATAATTTTTTTATTCTTGAGGCAAGAAAAGCTTTGTATGCTTAGAACTCATGAATAAATCAAATAGCTCAATAGGCATGCAAAGTGTGTTATGCAAGGTGGCCATATAACTTAAAATATAAATGCAACAATAAGGAACATTCAAAGGAGTATTATTGGCTCCAAATTCAAAATAATTCAAAATTCCTTTCAGGTTTTTTATTTAAAAAGACCTTATGTTAGCTTGTGATGATGTATTATTGGGTTATTAGGGCATAAGTTTTTTTCTTCTCAGTTCAACCCCAATTCACCTAATTCATTCAAGCATTCAATCATCCATTCAAGTATTGAAGAATCATAGCATTGTTGAATCAAGTATCTTTGAGTAGCCATTAACATAGCTTTAGATTTCTTCAACAAGGATGTGGTGAGTTTAGGAAATTTTAATGTTGTTTATTCACCATTCCTTGCTCATTTAATTTCATTCCTTCATTAAGGGTTTTATTACCAAAGTAGGATTTGACCAAGAAAAATCCCTATACTCTAACCCTTAACCATTTCCCCCCTTTTGCATGTGTGTTTGCAGACTTTTGTATGTATATTTATCAAGAAAATAGGTGTCGAAAGGTGGTCAACAAGTCAAAAAAGTGTTACAAGAAAACTAAACCCTATTTCAAGCTTGGAGACAGCCTACAGTCGATTTTCTGCATATTTGACTATCAACCTGTCAAAAATACAAATGAAAATATGGAGCTACAAAATTGAACTTTTATTTCACAGAATTTTGGAGGTGGAATGATTCACCATTAGTGGTGAATGAGTCCCACCTTAGGGTTGATAAAGGTGATTTTGTCATATTCTAGTTCCCAACTGTTAGCATATTTTAGGCATTTTTGTCAATAGCAGGACTAATTTGCCATCAATGTTGAATGAGTCCCATTGGTGATTTACATTGGTCTCTACTAGATTTGAGGGAATTCAAATTCATCATCCAATTCCCAGGTGCACTCTATTTGACCTTGTTCAATTATGTTTGCATTAGTTTCCATTTCCATTGTATTTTCTACATATCACATTGTGTTTACAAACATTGCATATAACATTAGTTTTGCATTCATAATTAGTAAATTACATCATTTAGTTGCATCTAAATCATTGTATTTAGTCTTCATTACATCATACAATCCTCTATTTAAGTGAACCACCACTATTTTGTGGTTCTATCTCTCTCATTTTAGGTGAAAGATCCTAAGAGTTCAAGAGAAGTGCATAGAACAACATTAAAATTGTTGGTTCATTTTGGTGAACTTGCATATAGAACACTTTATGTTTCTGATTTCAATTGCATCTTGCATCCTAGGTGTCCTTTGTGCAAACATCCAATTAGGTTTTCTTTTGTTTTTGCATCCTAGGGTTTCTAAAATTGCATTAGTGAAAGACTCATATAAACTTCATTTTTACATATAATATCATTCAAAAATTGAAAATTTTCATCTGTATCCTCATTCTGCATCTAAAAAGCATTAAATTTACTTTAAATTTTTTGAAAAAAAATAAGAAAACTCATACTTAGACTCATTTCGCACCCTGGGCGAATCGGTCCAGTTGCATTTTTTGTATTCAAATTTCTGGTATTTTCACAGTTTTTCCTACATTTTATTTCTTGTTACTATCTTCTTGTTTTAGTTTACAAAATTTTTATCATTAGAATTTTTTTATTCCTATTTTTCATTTGCATTCACCCCATATTTTGTGGTACTTGTATGAGTGTTCGATGCCCTATTGATAATTCTTTAGTAAGACGAAGTTCTAGACTCATGGCTTCCTGTGATAGAACTTTTGTTGTGGACCTTGGGATCTCAAGAGCTCCTACTCCTAGTATGGAAAATGGTTCATTAAGCATGGATACTACACTAGTATTCCTTTACCTCCACATCCAATGCATGTTGACACAAAAAAAATTCCATTCCGTAAAAAAGAGTCATTAGTATTCATAAGGATTTTGCACATTTGCAACAAGATTTAAGTCTTGAAAACATTTCCACCACTGCTATACCTACCATAGAAAACCTTCATCCCTCGATTGAAAGTGATGATGACTTACAAGTTATGAAAATAATAGCTAAGATATACAACAAACATGTTCCTTCCACATCACAATCAACAAACATTGTTGTGAGCCAAGGAGGATCTCACCTTTCTGCTCATTCAACCATAGAATCCATACCCTCCTGTACCACTCCTCAAGTTACAACAACCATGCAATAGGTTAGTTATTTGAATCCTCTTGCTATTCCAACTAGTATTCCTAGTTCTTTTGTGGCATCAATTGTTCCATCTTCTACCTGCATCCCTCTTAGTGTTCCTTTCACTTCTCCTAACATTAAATACACTCCATCACCATTCTATCTTCCACCTCATACCACTTACCCTAATACCATAATTACACAACTCTTTAACATCATTTCATCCATGCAACAACAAATATTCACCATTAGCTAAAGTTAAAATGCTCCACCCACATATCATGTTCATAGTAGCCCATTATCTCTAGAGATCTTGAGAACACAGATGGCATAGGGAATTGATATGCCTAGTTTTGAGAAGTATGGAGGTAAAGTATACCCTACTAATCATGCTAATGCATGTACAACACTGTGCAGTGATTTTGTCCTCGATGATAAAATATTAGCCAAAATTTTTCCTAGGACCTTAAAGGACACTACATTAGAGTGTGTTTTCAAACGTACCCAATCATTCAATCCGATCATTTAATGAACTTGTTAATGCATTTATAAGTCATTTCCAAGTCCATACGACTCCCAAAAAGACAATTTTTGATTTAATGAGAGGTAAACAAAACGTAGATGAAGAAGTAACTGATTTCATTTCACATTATCATTCATTATATGCTCAAATTGATGTCAAGATTCTTGATTCACATCTGCAAAAGATTTTTTATTGAAAACTTGCACATCCACCTTTAGGATAAGTTAAATATGATGAAATTTCCTTCATTCATGCATTTATGCACAACCCTTTGCGACTATTAGAAATTGAGCTTTAAAGTCCACTTCTAATCGAGCTAAGAAATTTGAGAAAAACAACCAAAACAACACATAGAACTTTAGATAGCCAAATAGAGGATTCTTACAATTCAATTTTCCTTCTCTTCAACCAACCCAACCTATTCAAAGTCAAGTGGCAATTGTTAAAGTAGTGGTGCCCTTTACCTATCGGGACCTGAAGAGACAATTTACCCCCTTACCTAATACTCTCCATAACAAAATGAATCAATTGCTCCAACAACAAATGATCACTTTTCCTACCATTAAACCACTTGATACCACCAAGACTTTACCACCCACATTTAAACCAAATTCTTATTGTCATTTTCATTGCCAAAATGGACACGAAAATGAACAATGTAAGCATCTCAAACACCTAGTTCAAGACCTCATTGATTCTGGTCATTTGTCCATTGCAAGTGTCAATGATCAAAGCAATAAGTTGATTGCACCCCCTAATCAAAATTTACAATTTTTTACCAACCATATGCCTAAACACAATGTTTCATTTGTCAAGGCTAGTGAATCTTCAAACACTCATGTGATGAACACTGATACAAATAATGAGCAACATGATATTACCCCAAATGTTACCCAAGTCAATCCTATGGATGAAATTATGGGTACAATAGACATTATCCCTCATAAGGGCCCAATCAAAAAATCTATTGATATTACTTTTTCTTCTCATGATATACTTAAAAAGCTTCATGATGGTCCTCTTTACATAGCCAATAGAATCTATGATAAGCCCACCAATGTGATATTAATAGATCCCACCTATGGTGTGAATGTGATCACGGAAGAGCTTTTAGTATTGCATGATCTCTATCAAAATGATTATAATAAACCAACTACATGGATTAAAACACATACTAGTTTTATATGCCTTACGATCAGATTGATCATACTCCCATTATAGATAGGACTAAAACTTTGGATCTAACATTTTATATTATTCCATAATTGGATTAGTTTTTCTTGTGACTAGGTAATCCTTGGCTTCACTTGATGAAAGCTATTCCTTCACTTTTTCACAAATGTTTGAAGTTTTTGCATGGTGATGAGATATTTACCATACACCATAGTGGCTTTAATCCATTGTCATCTAAAAGTAATTTTTCCTTAGAATCCTTTTGCCTTGAACCTATGGAACCCATCACCCCTTGAAAGGACTTCCTTTTCATAACATATCAAAATTTCAAAGCCAAAAAAATAGTTGAATTATCTCTTTGTAACATGTCCTCATCCACTTCCATTAATCCTATCCTTGATGAGACCATGCTTCAACCTGAGTCCAACATTGAACAAACAATGCAACCTCATGAGAACCCAACCATAGACACTTCCCCTTCATTGTTTAAATTCCTAAGAGAAAATGAAACAAATCCTATCATGCCTCCTCACATTAAACAAGTTTATAAAGCCAAAGATAAAGTGATTTATCCATCTTCTTTGGTTTCTAACATTCTTCCCCCTCCGAGAGAAAAGGACCCTATGGTGGATCAACCAACTCTTACCCCTCAACAACTTTAAAATAAAATTAAGATAAACTATGATGCTAGGGAGCATAGGCATCATCGCCATTTCCTTTCTCGTCAAATGTAAACTGAAAACAACAAAGAAAATAAAACTCCACATTTGATAGAAGCAATAAATGATCACCCTCCTCCACCTGACCCACCACAAGATAGTGCAATCCAACCCTCACAACAAAATAATCTGATCCAATAGCCAGTCGCACCCTTAAAAGGATATGAAAATCATAGTAAAACCTTTCCTAGGAATTGGACATTCCAACAGGTGACTAATATCTCTCTATGGACGTTCATTTACTTGTCAAACCAGGGGACGTATACTTTAAATGGCAAAGCACAATATATGCACTAAGAACTAGTTTCAGTCAAAACTTAACAGAAATAAATACTTGAAAGGAATTCTATCTATGCTATAGGAAGGTAATGCAAAGTTCTTTTAACTCAACTATTATTTGATTAAAACATAAACCATAATAGCTATGACTGAAACAAAAACTATGAACTAGCCTTATGCTGCAGAAACAGGCACAAGGATGGACTCCCTATGCTGCATGAGCAATACAAGACTGAGTTTGTATGAAAACTTCAAAGATGAAAGCTAACTAATGATCAACAGAAAAGAGTAGCTAACTAACTAGCTATAGATACTTACTAAGTGGATCCCCTTAGCAAGCATCTACTGATTACGCAGATGTTGAACTCAAAACTTCATCAAACTTTATTCATGAAAACAGAATGGTATACATTGCTTTGTTGATATAGAAACTAATAACAAACTTTGTCTCTTGTCAAACAGATTCTGCTTTTTATTATCATATTGATTCTTACATGATATCTGCTAACTTTCTATTACTATGCTTCTATCTTACTCTAACTATCATCTCCTTCCTCACTCACGCAGGAGGAGTACTTTATTTAAAATTAGGAGAGCAACTAACTAACTAACCCTATCAAAGAAAGACGTGGAAGTAAAGTGTATCCCAGAATCAAGTAACAAACTTCATAAATGAATTTATGTGTTCAACCCGATTTGGAGAGAATATAGTGCTCCATTCTCTTTCCAGATTGTCTTTCATTTAAAAATATTTCCCAACAGTTTCGGTCAAAGATTCTTCGCCAGAGCTTTCTCGAAGTTGTGCAGGAAATAGACTTTACTGTAAGGCTGAGATCGGCTGCGCTTGACTCGATCATACTTCTTCAACAACCTACGAAACAAAAGGTAACAGATGTGAAAGAAAAGGAACATGGTACATACACAATATCCATTCATTAATCACATATTTAAATTTATTTCATCATTCAAAAACTACATGTGATATACTAGTCATTTAGGGAGTCAATGGGGTAATAAATGTAGTCAAGATAACACAATAAGCTGTAGGAACATAAAAGTGTTTTGCTACAGGATATCCCCATAAAAGGTTTCAAAAGAGTTTTAAACAACTATGAATAACAAAAGTAAAGGCATTAAAAGTTCATCATAATATCCAAACTATGAGCACATTTTACACTCATCACTGCCCCCTACTTAGCCTAATGCTAGTCCTCTAGCATTAACTTTCCTGGTGGTTTCTCTAAAGTCAGTGGTTGCTGCATGACTCTGAAATGGAGTTCCAAACCTATAATAAAATCTTCTAAAAGCCTGGCACCTTTCATACCTACGGTCTTCTAAATCATCATTAAGATTTGTAGCCTGGTGAGGATAAAGGGGCCACATTAGCATAGGAGGTCTGAATTTCAATGGAAACCATAGTTCAAATCTCTTTTGAAGTCCCAACTGTATATATCTACTTGATCGTTTAAGAGCTGCTGTGAAATTTAGGGGACTGTGAAGTTAAGACCTTCTTAGCCCAACAGTTAATCTTTCCCACCTTTTCTCGCTTCTGGTGTATGACAGTCTCCAAAATGAATATGACTATGCCTAAAATTCATCATATACCTATTTCCTAAGATCAAATATTTTCTCTCTGGCTGTAACATTATTAATGCCATATGTCAAAGTAAACCAGGTTTTCAACATTGCATGGGGATTTAAACTTTGAGAGCGTAATGGAACAAGCTCATTCCTTTTGGCTCCCTCATATGTTTCCCATTGCCTGCCATAATTTACTTCATTTGCTGCCCATGACATAAATGATCTCAAATGGATATCACCAATATACAGAAGAGGATTCCATTCTGTTTCAAATTGAATTAAAAATCCATGTAAATAAAATTCACACAGAGAATTTCTTAACCAATTAGGGGCTGCCTGGTATGCATCATAAAATTCTTTAGCAGTGTGAAGTATAGGATCTTGATTTATGGAAATTCTCATTAGTTGGAACCATAAGAACTGTTCCTTAAGGCATAGAGCATAAACTCTGGGTGGTGGTATACACTCCATAATCTGACCAGTTACTGTTAACATTTCATCCATTTTTGCTTTTAACTCAGAAATTTCATGTTTCTGACTTTCAATTTCCTTTTTCAGTTTCTTCCTTTCTACCTCCCATAGACTTTGTTGCATGTCAGTCTGGACTAGGTGCCAGAAAGTCAAGTTTTGCAATGTAAATGTTTCCCAGTTAGCTTTGACATATTCCAGAAACTCAATCAAAAACATCTTCTTATCAACAACAATGTATTTACAAGTTACAGGGTGAAATATAGCTTCACTAGGCACATTCAATTGTTCAGTTTGTTCCTGCTCTTGCTGCAAGATGAATTCTTGTTGCTGCAGTGGAGAAGACTGTGCTTCCTCTGAGAACTGCATAGCAGTGGTATCCAAGTCATCAAGACTTGGTAAGACTTGCTCCATTTCCTTTGTCTCAACTTGTTCCTCTTCAGGAATGAATGAACTCTATGCAACATTTTTAGACACATTCTGAGAAACATCAAATTTAGATCCTACAGACCCTTCTGAAATTACAATAACCTCTGGTTGAGGTGAAGCAGGGGAGGTCTTATACTGTTTCCTTGTGGAAACTCTTCTTGGCACTGGTGCGGCTGCAGGAGGTGTTCTGGTAGCCTTCCTCTTTCTGGTCTACTTAGAGGGCTCTGCCCTACCAGAGGATGATGGTGAACTGGTGTTAGCAACAACTGTTGTTGTAGGAGAGATGGCTGTAGGGGAAGGTGCTATAGGAGAAGAGCATTTCCTTTTCTAAGAACAAGGGTCAGACTTTGGGGTTTGTTCTACCCCAAACGAATCACTTGCCTTTTTTTTTCCCTTCTATCTCCTAGTGGCAAACCTAGTTTGTACCCAAGTAGAAGATTCTGGTGGGGGAGCTGCAGGACCAGGTGCTATAGGAGTAGATGACCCTTGCCCTATTCTACTGGTAGACGCAATATCTTTCTTCTTTTTCTGAGGCCGTGGGGTAAGTACCCTAGGGGTTGTGGAATTTGCAAGCTCTTTTCTACAATGAATTGTTGCCAAGAAAGAGGTGAGACATCTCTCAAAGAGTGTTCAATCAGTAATTTGATAAGGCCATGATGAGCAACAAGATTATCTTTCCCTTGTTGGGTTTCATGGGTACTTTGTTCCAAAACATTTAACAGGAAATTCAGAACATTTACAACTAACCCATGCCTCAGATGACTTAATAATTTGAAATGATAAGAATGCAGGTAGGAGAAATGACCTTCATAGGTTAAATAACTGATTATGTAAGCAGTGTATTTTGAATAAGGAGGCAACGATACCCGCTTGCATCCTTGCTTGGAAACTTCTAAAGGTCCATCAGTGGGTATTGAAAACTTAGCCCTTGTAGCGGTAGCATCTGAAGAAAAATTTTCTCCAACGGTTGGAAGCCCGATTACTTCAGCAATTCTGTCTTCATTGAGAGTATGGTTTGAGTTCCTTTTTAGTGAAAACAAGAACCTTGAAATATAATCTTCTAGACTTTCATCCTCCTTCTGCTGAATTCAGAATATGTCATCACCTTTATTGGCACTCTTACAATATTCCTTATACTTCTCAAGGAATTTCATTTGCATGGCTGCCCAACTATCAACAACACCTCTTCCCAGACTCATGAACCATCTGAGAGCTCCCTCCTTCAAGGTGGAAGGAAATAACTTCAGTTTATGAGTGTCTAAGTTGTAGTCATAACTGTGATAGAGGACATCAAACTCAAACAAAAAAGGTTCTGGGTCCTCCATAACTAGGCCCTAAAACTTGGGAAGCAATAAAGAGGGAATATTTTTAAGATTGTTAGTATCTCACTGGGGAACAACGAGAAACTCAAATGCTGGAGATGGATTAGGTGGATTATTTTCCATGTTTGGTTGCTAGAATAATAGAGCGAATGGATTTTTCTTAGGTTCTTCATCAGCTGGGTTAAACGGTAGTTCAACAAACAGGTTTTCAGGGAGGAACCTTCCCAATGCGTCTCTTCTTCTTCTATGCATGCAATACGATGAGTGGTGGTTTGAAAGATTTTAAAAATTTGACTAGCAAACTAAACTAATACTAAAAATGACTTCTGACAAATCCTTAGCTTGATGCCATCCCCGGCAATGGCTCCAAAAATGGTCGCGCCCACAAAAGGATATGAAAATCACAGTAAAATTCTTTCCTGGGAATTGGACATTCCAACAGGTGACTAATATCTCTCTATGGACGTTCATTTACTTGTCAAACCAGGGGACGTATACTTTAAATGGCGCAACACAATAGATGCACTAAGAACTAGTTTCAGTCAAAACTTAACAGAAATAAATACTTGAAAGGAATTCTATCTACGCTATAGGAAGGTAATGCAAAGTTCTTTTAACTCAACTATGATTTGATTAAAACATAAACCATAATAGCTACGATTGAAACAGAAACTGTGAACTGGCCTTATGCTACAGGAACAGGCATAGGGATGGACTCCCTATGCTGCAGGAGTGATACAAGACTGAGTTTGTATGAAAACTTCAAAGATCAAAGCTAATTGATGATCAACAGAAAAGAACAGCTAACTAACTAGCTACAGATACTTACTAAGTGGGACCCCTTAGCAAGCATCTACTGATTACGCAGATGTTGAACTAAGAACTTCATCAAACATTATTAATGAAAACAGAATGGTATACATTGCTTTGTTGATATAGAAACTAACAATAAACTTTGTCTCTTATCAAACAGATTCTGCTTTTTATTATCATATTGATTCTTACATGATATCTGCTAACTTTCTATTACTATTATTCTATCTTACTCTAACTATCATCTCCTTTCTCACTCATGCAGGAGGAGTACTTTATTTAAAATCAGGAGAGTAACTAACTAACTAACCCTATCAAAGAAAGACGTGGAAGTAAAGTGTATCCTAGAATCAAGGAACAAACTTCATAAATGAATTTATGCATTCAACCCGATTTGGAGAGAATCTAGTGCTCCACTCTTTCCAGATTGTCTGTCATTTAAAAATATTTCCCAATGGTTTTGGTCAAAGATTCTTCACCAGAGCTTCCTCGAAGTTGTGCAGGAAATAGACTTTACTACAAGGTCGAGATCGGCTTCGCTTGACTCGATCATACTTCTTCAACAACCTACGAAACAAAAGGTAATAGATGCAAAAGAAAAGGCGCATGGCACATACACAATATCCGTTCATTAATCACATATTTAAATTTATTTCATCATTCAAAAACTGCATGCAATACACCAGTCATTTAGGGAGTCAATGGGGTAATAAATGTAGTCAAGATAACACAATAAGTTGTAGGAACATGAAAGTGTTTTGCTATGAGATATCCCCATAAAACGTTTCAAAAGAGTTTTAAACAACCACAAATAACAAAAGTAAAGGCATTAAAAGTTCATCATAACATCCAAATTAATAGCACATTTTGGGCTCATCAATAGCCACAACTCATGATACATTCTTCCTTGGAAACTACTCTTCATCCTCCCATTGTGATTAACCTAGATGATGATGAGGAGGAGGAGATCACTAAAATTGATGAAGAAGTGCAAAACAATTTAAATTCTTTATTTTCATCATCCATGAGCTTAAATGATAAATCTGCTACACCAAGTGGAGAACCTAGCACTTCCCCCAGTTCAACAATTGTAATTCTTCCTTTGGACAATCAACTACCCTCACAATTTACTGAACATGATTGGGAGGTAGATGACTTTTTAGATGGTTGACTTGCATTCACCTTTCTAGCCTCTTTCATTTATTTTCCTTTTCCTTTCTCTTTTCTTTGATTTAGTTGTATGTGTGTATCGTGTTCCCTTGTAATGTGCATTTTATTTTCTCTCTTTGTGAAATTCTTATATTTGTACCTCTATTCTTATATATGTCATACATTTTGCATTTTCTTTTTCACTTTTGTTTTGTGTTCTCCTTTTGGGAGATGATGCAAAGCATTGAGACACCCTATGTCTCTTCCATGTTGACCTAAAATTTCCCTTTTCCTTTTCCTTTTTTGTCTTTTCTTGTGTTTTCCTTTTGGGGATGATGCAACACATTAAGACCGAAATGTCTCCTTCATGTTGACCCAAAAGCTTTTATTTTTCTTTTTCCTTTTTTTTGCTTGTGTTTTCCTTTCGGGAACAATGCAAAGTGTTGAGACCACAATGTCTATTCCATTTTGACCCAAAACAGATTTTTTTTTCTTTTTTTTCTCTCTTTGTGTCATTCGTCCAGTTCTATGTGTATTTGGGGAATGATGAAAGTTCAGAGCTCTTTAATCAAAAAATTGCAGCAACGAACATACTGGCCCCAAATCCATAGATCTCTTATGTGTTTGGTGTGTTCCTTTCTAAAGGGCAACCTTTGTTTCTATTGTTTTTTCTTTCATTTACATGACATAGCCTTACTTGGAAACACATGACTTGGCATATGGGCTTTCCAAGTTGGCTCTCATGTCTTGTTTTCTTTTTGCATTCTTCCTTTTCTACTTTAAAGTAATTGCTCATAGAACGGTGTGTAGTAATTTATTTAAAGTGGGGGAATACATTGGCATCATTTCATTTGCATTCTTGTTTCTTAGTGTAGCTTTGTCAATTCATACGATGCTTTCATCACTTCGTGGATGACATTGGGTGTGATATCCTTCATAAGTGTGATCTATCTTATGATATTACATTCCTCTTAGTGGTCTGATGCAATACATTGCATCCCCTAAGTTGTGAATATTCTATTGTTTGATTTGTCCTCTCTTGGAGACATTAGACACAATTTTCGCCAAGTGATAAACCTTGCATTAACTGAACAAGACTCCTTTGAACATCTTTTTCATTTTACATTTTTACATTTTTTGCATTTTACATCTTTTCTACCTTGCATAATGCAACTTGCATGCTTGTGGTACCTTTCTTTTTATTCATGAGTTCTAAAAATATAATGTTTTTCTTGTCTCATGAAGCATAAACTATCCTTTTCCCTTATGGCACCTTGTTAAAGTTATCAAGAGGTATAACTTTGATATGGCTAAGCGAGAAGCCCATTTAGCGACATGACTTTCCCCATAGTCACCTATGTGTTTGTGAGTGCATACTAACTAGTGTATGTACTTCACCCTTTTGGATCTTCTCACCCGATAGACCACCATGAGTTTTGTTGCCTTAGAGTGAGTATGCATTCTCTTTCCCTCACAAACAACCTAAATCTAATCCAAAACTAGTTGGAAAAACAATCAAAGCTTGGTTTGATTCTTTGTTTTCTTCTCTTTCTTTCTCGTGTGTTCCTTTATTCTTATGTTTATTTTTCCATGGGATCTTCATCCTAGGGGCTTGATCATACCTCTTGAACATTGTAATTCTATCTTGCTGACATAAGTAAATTTGGATCCTTTTCAATAAGCATGGCTACTTTAGTGTGAGTTTGAATCAAGTTCATCCTCTCACTAAAGTGGGGGCTAAATGTACCATAAAAAAATGGATCATTGAAATTTTCATGGTCTTTTAGGTCTTTCTCTTGTGATTTTTACTTTTCTTGCTTTGATTTAATGTTGTAATGTAACTTATTCATTCACATCAAGTCCTAAATATTCCAATTATGATGTCTTGTGAGGGTGTTGTGAAGTGTTGTAACATATTTCTACACTTTTCTAGACTCTTCTCATTAAAATTCACCTAAAAATCACCTTTTCATCACTTGTGAAGTCCTATTTTAAAGTGTTGTAAAGTATTGTAACAAGATTTCACACTTTTCTAGGCTTTTTATCACTATTTACACCTTCCTTATGCTTTATTTGACCCCTTTATGCACTCATAAGACTTAATTAAGTGTATTTTTTAATGTAAACCTAACAAATAACATTAAATGTGACTTAATTCCTAACACCCACTTACAAGCCCAAGGTGGTACCCATTCGCCATGGGTAGCGAATGAGTCCCTCTTCACTCCAAATTCAAAATAATTCAAAATTTCTTTTGTTTTTTATTTAAAAAGACCTTATGTCAGCTGTGATGATGTATTATTGGGCTATTAGGGCATAATTGTGTATAAATAATTATTTTTATTCTCATTTCAACCCCCATTCACCTAATTCATTCAATCATTCAATCATCCATTCACTCGTCCATTCAAGTATTGTAGCATCATAGCATTGTTGAATCAAGCATCTTGGAGCAACCATTCACGTATCTTCAGATTTTTTCAACAAGGATGTGGTGAGTTTAGATCATTTTCATGTTGTTTATTCATCATTCCTTGCTCATTTCATTTCATTTCTTCATTAAGGGTTTGATTACCAAAGTGGGATTTGACCAAGGAAAATCCCTATACTCCAACCCTTAACCATTCTCCACCTTTTTCATGTGTGTTTGTAGACTTTTGTATGCAAATTTATCAAAAAAATAGGTGTTGAAAGGTGGTCAACAAGTCAACTAAACCCTATTTCAAGCTTGGAGACAACCTACAATTTTTTTTTTGTAGATTTGACTTTGTCAACCCGATAAGAATATAATTGCAGACCTAGAGCTTTAGAATTGAGCTTTGATTTCAAAAAATTTTGGAGGAGGATTTATTCACCATAAGTGGTGAGTGAGTCCCACCTTAGGGCTTAGAAAGGTGATTTTGTCAGATTCCATTTCCTAACTGCTAGAAAATAGTTTCTAGGTGTTTTTGTCAATAGCAAGACTGATTCGACATAAGTGGAAAATGAGTCCCATTGGTGATTTACATTGATCTCTGCCACATTTTAGATCATTTCAAATTCATCATCCAATTCCTCGGTGCATTCTATTTGACCTAGTTCTATTTTTTTTATATTAGTTTTCATTTCCATTACATTTTCTGCATATAACATTGTGTTTTCAAACATTGCATATTACATTAATTTTGCATTCATAATAAATCAGTTACATCATTTAGTTGCATCTACATCATTATATTTAGTCTTAATTACATCATAAAATCCTCCATTTGAGTGAACCACCATAATTTTGGGGTTCTATCTCTCTCCTTTTAGGTGAAAGATCCTAAGAGTGCAAGAGAAGTCCATAGAAAAACATCAAAATTGTTAGTTCAACCTTGACACCTTGCAACATTCCCAAAAGGAAAAGAACAAGACCAAGAAAAGATAAATGAAAATATTTTGGTTCAACATGGAAGAGATATGAATGTCTCAATTCCTTGTGTAATCCCCAAAAATAAAAACACAAGACAGAGAAAAGATAAATGAAAAGATAAGAGATTCATGATATAGAGAAGAATGTAGGTACTGAAAGGTGGAAAATATATGCTAAGTTATGGTTTAAGACATAGAACACCATTTTTCTCCAACTAACATTCAAGGAAGCCCTAGAGATCTCAATGCAAAGGAGAAAGAGATCTTGCAAGAGGGTTGTTCTAGGGGCTAAATGCTAACTAATAAGGGGTTCACCACCAAGTTTAGACTTGGAAAAGATAATGAAATCTAAGATGATTTAAAAAACCCTAACTCAATGCAATGACCTATGAAATGACTTAGAAAAGTTAGTGAAACAAAACATAAAATTGAAGATAGGAAAGTGTGGGTCTAGAAAGCTGGAAATGACTAAGAGGAGCTCTAGAACACTAGAAAATCTATTTCTAATGTTGGGTGGGACTCATTCACCAAGCTAGGTGAATCAATCTAGTTTTTGGAAAAAATTTCAGGAACATGAATCTACCAAAAGGGTATCTGAATTTGCAAAAAAAATGGATTTTGACTGGTATTGAGACTCATTCACCAAAAGTGGTGAATTAGTCTAGTTGATATTTTCTGAAGCTTCAAAGGTTGATCTTACTCGTCTCTATATGATTTGTCCTTCTTGAGTGATTTATAGATCCTAAACCTTGATTTGCAACTTGTAGGTGTTCTCCAAGTTTTTCCAAGGCTTGATGATGACTTTGAAAACTTTGAATGATTTGAAATTTTTTTACCAATCTTGCTCCTTAGGAAATCAACAACCAAGACATGTAAATCACGCACAAAGGAGAGGAGAAAATGTTGTGGGGTTAGTGGATAGGGGTTTTCCTTGGTGAAACCCCGTTTTGGAAATCAATCTTTGAAATGAAATCAAATAAGAATGGAGAATGATGAATGAACAAATGACAATGTTGCAACTCACTAAACCCTTGATATAAATTGCTGCAATTATGCTTGAGATGGCTCCAATGGATATATACTTTGAATCTAGCTTGAATGGTTTTGATCTTGAATAAAACACTTGCTTGAATAACAAAACCCTACATCACAATTGTTAGCACAATAACAAACATGATGTATGAAATCCTTTTCATGATGATTGATGCTTGAATGTTCCTCTAAAATGCTTGATAATGTGCTCTTGAATGCTCTTGTGAAGTCAAAATTGCTACAAGGATCACTTGATTGCTTGTTAGGTGTAAAATGAATGAAAGGAACTTGTTTTTATACTCAATTATGCAAGAATTCTCAAAATTACAGCACTTCAAGTTGACATCAGATCTAGGAGAATAAAATCTCGCCAGAAATTTGAATTAATTTTGATTTTGTGCCACATGGGACACATTTTCCGAAGGTGGTAAATGCGTCCCACTAGGCATATTTTTTGGGACCAAATTTTAAAAATGCTTAGAAATGTGTGAAATCAAGTTTGGGATTACAACAAGAGGTTGAATGATAATTTCCATGGAATAGTTTAACTCTTGTTGTGTTTGTTGTATTGGATTATTTTGTTTTGAGGTGGGAGTAGGGTCATCATGTATTGCTTCAGTCAAGTTTGGATTTTGATTTTCTTTATTTAATTCTTCATGTAACCTATGAGGAAGGGCATGACATTAATGTCTACACTCTCAAGCACCTCTTTTTCTTTTAGTATTTTTTTCAAGTTGTCTTTATGTAGGAGCGGGTTGATAAACCATAGGTTTCTTTTCTTCCCTAAGGGGAGGAACAAAATGAACCAGAAAGGGTTTCTCAACCACTTTCTCTTTGACTTTGTAAACCTACTTTATTCTAGGAGGTGTGACTAGGTTTTTTTCATTGTCTCTTGGTATTTTGTAGGAGGTGGGTGAAGGTTATATCTTAGGTCAACTGGTCTTGGTTGTTTGGAAATTCTTTAGGTTCAATCATGGTTTCATCATGAATGGCCAGTTTAGTGCTGGGTTGAGACGTGTTTCAAAAGGATAATTCTACTATCTTCTTTTCCTTGAAATTTTGATAAGAAATGAAAAAAAAGTCTTCTCGTGGTTTTATACATTCTATAGGTTCAGGAAAAAGGAAGTCCAAGGAAAAGTTTCCTTTGGAGGAAAAAGGGTTAAAGCCACTATGATGGACAGTGAAGATTTCGTTTATCAAAGGGAAACTTTAAGCATTTGTGTATGACTGAAGGGATTGTATTCATGGAGTGAATCCATGGCCAACCAAGCTTCACATGAAATTGGTTCGATTGTGGGATGAAACTTTTGCTAAGGTTTCATTGTCAAATACGGAGGAAAGGGAGATCCTTCTAACCATGTTAATTCTTATATTGGTCTGACTTGTTGATAAAGAAGAAAACAATTCCAAGGCAGTATCTTTCAATGACCTAGGAAAAATCTTAGCCAAAATTTTATCATCAAGGACAAAGTCGCTACATAAGGAAATATAAGCATTAACATGGTTAGAAGGATCTCCCTTTCCTTCATATTTCTTAAATCTAGGCACCTCTACACCTTATGGAATTGGTGTTCACAATATCTCCAAGGAAAATGGGTTGCTTTTGACATAATATGTAGATGGTCCATTTTGATTTTGATTGATGGTGCAAAATTTTTTTTAAGGGATGAAACAATTTGGAAGAGTTGGTTTATGAGAGGGCCATTACTTGTTGTGGAAAATAAAATTGTACACCCTTCTTGGAGATAGTACAATCCTTGGTCTAATTTGGACCTATCTTGGGCACCCTTTCCTTAATTATCCTTTAAATTAGCATTTATAGGCCCATAGGACCCATTATTTTGGACCTTGAGGCTTATTCCACCCAAAAATCATATAAACTCCCAATAAATAATATTTAAGACATTCAATTCCTAAAAACCCACCTCAAAAACCTTAGGTGGGACTCATTCACCACCTTGGGTGAACGAATCCCCTTTGGTGGGACTCATTCACCAAGGGTAGTGAATGAGTCCCTTTTTGGGCATTTTTCAAGTTTAAGTGGGAAATTCACCAATTTAATTCAAATTTCCAATGGATGTCAGCCTTTGAGGTCTAAATAGTGGTTAATTACATGTCAATTCCTATAAATACAAGTTTCTAAATCATTTTCATAATAATCTAAGCAATTCCTAAAAGCATATTGAGCAAATATCTTTCAAGAGAAAATTCAAGGATCACATTCACAAGATTATTCAAAAGTCTATTGGAAGCAAAGTTGAAGCTTGGGAGCAACAATTCAAGTGTTTTTGTAGGTATTTAAGCTCACTTTTGTTCAAAATCTAGCATTTTCAAGGGTTTATCATGGATGTCTATGGTGAATAATGAGAAATTATAGGTTGGGGAGATGCAACTATCCATCAAGTCAAGCCTACGAACTCGTTTTCTAAGTGATTCCATCTTCCATCGTCTCTCTTCTTTCAACATAAGGATGGTTTGCATAACATTGAGATTAATTTGATTTGATTTATTATCTCCTAAAGTGAGTCTTGCATCATTCAAGTTTCATTTATGCATCTTGTTCTTGCATATTAGAATAGGATTCCATTAGGTTTCAGATTTCCTAGTCTTAGACACACCTAAGGTGAGGGTTTTCATCCATGTTCCCTTATCTCTTTAAAGGTTTAATTACCAAGATAGGGGTTTGATCGAGGAAAATCCCCTATTATAAAATTAAATTATATTATGTTTTGTAGGTGTTTTCATAGATCTGGATCCAAAATTCAATCTTGGAAGAAAGTGCAGGTGTTAGAATGCATATCAATGATTTCAATTTCTGAAAAAGTGGATTTAATTCACCATTATTGGTGAATGAATCCCACTGAAGGTGTTTGTAATATTAGTTTGCATATTCTAGTACCCTTTTCCCTGAAACAACTTTTTGGGTAGAAACCTTGATATGGGACTAATTCACCTAGGTTGATGAATGAGTCTCAGTAGGCCAAAATGTTAGATTTTCTAGAATTTTAGAGACATTTACAATCTTCACTCCACCCTCTACAAGTTTTTAGGAGCACACTTTCTATTTAACTTTCTTGTTTTGCATTCAATTTATCTTTTTTATGTCTTTTTGCATCACACTATGTTTTCAAACATCTTGCATTTTCCAAGTTTATACTTGGTGGTATCCCTATTTCTTGTCTTCACTCATCTCCAAGGATATCTTATAGTAAGATCTCTCATATCCTTCATTGGGTTAGGATCTCTAAGGTATACTTGAATGTGAGCATTGTGAAATTGGATCCCACTTCTTCCCATTTTGTGTGGACAAGGAAGTTGAGCATCCATTTCAGGTGTCCACATTTTTCTGAACTTGAATTTTGAGCTTCATCATTCTATTTTTTAGTACATTTACATCCTATAATTGTCTTGCATTAACAAGCACTACATTTTGCATTAATTAATTTACATTCTAGGGTTTCAAAATTTTCATTAGTGAACAACTCATATAGCTTGCATTATTGCATTTAAATGTAGTGAAAATTATTAAAATTCTATATTTCATATTATGTTTGCATCATACAACATACATACCATAGAAATTAACCAAAAAAATTAAAAACTCTAAAAAAAATCCCTTTTGGGACTCATTCACCACCTTGGGCGAATCAGTCCCAATGCAAGTTTGGCACTGCTATTTTAAGAATTAAATTTCCAGCTGTTAAGTTTTTGATTGCTCTAGTTACTTTTTTGCTTGTGTTCAGTTTCTTTTTGTTACATTTAAGTCATTAGAGATAGTATTATTTACATTCATGGAAATTATGGATAGCATTATACTTTTACAAATATCATTTTAAGCACTAGTTCCTAGTTCATTTAGAATAGAATCATCAGCAAATGAAAACAAAAAACAAAAACATCAAAATAAAAAATTCAAAAAATTATTCAATTTAGGAAAAGTATATCATCCAATCCTTTTAGTAGTGATGAATTAAATATATTAGATGAATCCCTTCAAGACTTCCTCTCACTAATATCATCAACTAGGGCTTGTCATGAAATACCCAACCCAACTGAAGTTAACATAACCCCCAAGAATTTTAGTAGTGATGACTTTGATATGTTAGATGAAGTACTTGAAGGCTTCATCTCATAAAGCCAATCCACTAAGGCTTGTAGTGAGAAACCAAAAACAAAAAAAAAAATGTGATTCAACCTCAACTTATCCTTTACCCACCTTCACACAAGTCTCCATCTATAAATAAATGCGACTTCATCCTTTATCCACCTATGAATAATGTTTTAAAGCAACCAAGTCATGATACTACTACTCACACATATAACACTAGTGTCATAGAAAAAAGGACCATTTTCTTGACATGGGATTAATTCATGATAAAATGGACTTAATGGAGTCTTAATCTAGTGATTGAGGCATTTTATCTGTCCACACTAGGTCTTTGACCCTTGAAGATTGAATAACATGCTTTTATCGACGCCTTGTAAAGGTGTTGTAAAATGACGTAAGACACTTTCACGCTTTTCTTGACTAAATAAACCTATTGATCTATAATTCAACATTATAAAATGTGTTTAATAGCATTATTACATCAATCTAAAAGGTTTTTTAAATAAAATTAATGATAAACTAGTGTTGTAATGTGTCTTGTACATTCACATTGGTTCTTGTTCCTTCCTAGGCTATGTGGAACTCATTTTAGTTTTGTAAAGTTTATCTAATAAAAATTTCACATTGAATTTTGTGTCTCAAGCCCTATTTGACATTCACATCATCACTAATAGTCCCATAGTAACCCACATTGTGCATCCTGACACTTAAATTGATCAAATACCCAACAAAGTTACGTTTTAGACCTTATTTCCTTATCTCCTGGCTTCCTAGCTATCAAATTGGCCCCCGTGGGACCCATTCACCATGCATGGTGAATCAGTACCATCCAGGTGGGACCCATTCACCATGTGTGGGGAATGAGTCCCATTTGGCCCAATTTTGACTTTTGAGTAGGAAAAAAGTGAAATTTGAGTTTAATATTACTTCATGTTAGCCTATGATGAGGTATTAATGGGTGAAATAGGTGAATTTACCATAAATATAAGTTGTTTAACTTATTTTCACATGTATTATCTATTCTTCATCATTCATCCACCAATCGTCTATCTCAAGTCAAAGCAACTTAGGGTTTTATCATTGCAAGACATCAAGAAAGCTCCTAAAGAAATTCAAGGGTTGAATCTTACTCCATTGCTCTAGAAATCCAAGATCAAACATCATGGAAAGGTAATAAACTCCATTATTGCATGCTTCATTCCTATATTTCATCATTTTGGTTTAATTACCTAAAAGGGGTTTGACCACGACAAACCCCCATGCCCTAACATTCAACATATTTCTCTTCTTGTCTTGTGTATTTGTAGATTCATGACTATTGGAAGCTTGGACATCATTTAAGATAAAGTTGCAAAGTTTCTCAACTATTATCCTCATTCAACAAGTCAAAATATCAATAAAAACTCATATTTAGACACGTAAATTAGAGATTCTGAAGCATAAACCTATAGGAAGTCAAAGTGCAAATCGGAAGCTCTAGATTCCACTTTCGAAAATCCAAAAATTCAAAAGTGGACTCATTCACCATGGGTGGAGAATGATTCCCACTTTAAGGTTAGTTTTGTGTTTTTTGCATTTATAGATACCCTTTCAATAGAAATAGGTTCTAGCACAGTTTTACAGAACTGGCACTGATTCGCTCAGAATGGTGAATGAGTGCCTCTAGACCTGAAAAAAACAACATCAGTAGCATTCCAAAATACATTTCTAGTCCTCATCTGCATTCCAAGTGCAGTCTTTTAGTTTAGTTCAATTTTGTTTGGTTTTGCATGCATTTCTAGTTTATTTCTGCATAACACAATGGGTTTTGAAGCAAGTCACATTTCTTAGGGTTTTCATACTAAATCAATCAATCTTATCATTTAGTTGCATTTATATCCTTGCATCTAGTCATATAAACATCATACATTTCCTAATTTGAGTGAACCTAGCTAGCATTTTTTGCCTACCTCTCTCATTTTAGGTGGAAAAGCCTAAAAGAGCTAGAGAGCCTTATAGTGCCAAAACTCTATGGTTCATTTTGGTGAACCCTATTTTTGAATTCTTTTTTGACTGATTTGGAGTCCTTCATCATCAAATATATAGCTTGCATTAGGGTTTACATGATTCATTTGCATGCTAGGTGTTAGATTTTGCACTCATAAAAAGTGCATTAAAGTTGCATTTTTACCATCTAAATTCATTTCACTTTTATGAAATTCTACATTTTTACTTTAGGACTACATCATAGCACTCACACAACATCAAAATCCTCAAATTCTTTTGAAATTTTTGAAAAAGGTCCATACTGGGAGTCATTCACCACCCTGGGCGAATCAATCCCTTATTACCCGTAAAACTGCCTTTTACCAAACTGAAAACCATATATTTAGGCTTTTGTTTGGTGCCATTTCATAGCTATATTAGTTGGTTGCATTTCTATAACATTCAATTCATAAAATCTAGCCTCAATTAGCTTATTACATGCATGGTTTCAATTTCAAGTTTGAACTTTCATCTTGTTGCATATCATAATGAGTCCATTGTCATTTTTAAAATCTAAAAAGTTGCATTCCTCTTTTGCATCTTTGTTTTAGACTTGTTACGTTTCAAGTTTGTAGAATAATCATTCTATCATGTTTTTATTACAACATTCTACAGTTATCATCTTTCATGTTCCCTTTTTAGATATTATTGCATGTTGTAAGCAACTTTTTTTAAAAGCATATGAATATGAGGTCCTTTCCCCTCTATTTTTGTTCATCATAGATCCCTCTCCTAGTTCCCCTTTTGTGGATGAGGTTATTTTAGTGAAAGAAACCCTTGCTAATCATAACACTTAAATTTTTTCTTCTCCTATTATCTCTCACACTTGTGAAGAAGATATTTTAGTGCTCTTAGTTGTGACAATCTGAGTTGTTTCTCTCCTCTTACCTCTCCTATTAGAAAACATTACTAAAGAAGAGTAAATCAGAATAAGTTATCATGATGATCACACAACACAACATGAAGATGAAATCATAGACACATTTCTAGACATTACCTTACCTACTCTCCATAATCATTACACTCAAACTTGTTCTTCTCCTAATATCCCTCCTCGATGCAAAGAGGATAGGTTGGTGTTAGAAGATATACCTATTCAAGATCATGAAAACATTTCCCCTACCTTCCCTAATGTTCCTATTCCATGGGAAGATCTATTTGAAAATTATAATGGTCCTTCTCTTGATGCCTCTCCCACTTGTGATGAAGCTACTTTGCAAATTTCAACCTTAGATGAACATATTCGAAGCTCCCCTAGTAGGGTAGATAATATGGAACAAGAGAATGACACATTACAAACACCGTATGATTTCATAAATTCTTCCCCTAATCTCCCCATTATCAATAATAAAACAAATCCTACCATTCATACCTCTCTTGGTTGTGATGAAGTTATTTTGGATGAACCAAACCTTAATGCTCATGAACAAGTGGTTTGTTTTTCTCCTAAGAGCTCTCCTTCTAGGGAGGATATTACGAACCAAGACAAAGATAACATACCCTTCAAAGACAATGAAGACTCTCACTTGTTATGGGATGTTAACATTATTCAGCCTCAACTCATCCTTTATACCCCTTTGAACATAAACTTTAACCTAAACCCGAGCTTATTCTCCACCCACCTTCACACAAACAACAAACTCAAAATAAACTTGAATTCACCCTCTACCTACCTCAAACTAATGTCTTGCAACCACTAAGTTATAGTACCATTTCTCATACATATAACACTCAAAATAATCCACAACGACCACAACCAACCCCACCCTCTTTACTTTACCCAACCCACCTAGTGCTCCTTGCTTCATCCCACACACAAAGAAGTATGATCTTGTTGAACAACTTAAGAACACTCCTACTAAGATCTCATTATGGGACCTTATTCAATCCTCTCCTCACTATCACAACATGATCCATTCTTTCTTGCAACAAGTTCTCATCCCTTCTAATACACAACCAAATAACATCACAACCATAATCCAAGGAATAAATCCTAATATTGTTTTCCACCAAAATGAGGTTCCTCCTTTGGAAGTACAAAAATAAAATGAAGCTTTTATGATTATTGCTCAATAAAAACACAAAGTAATTAAGAGAACTCTTATATATACTGGTTCTACTCTTAATGTATGTTGAGTGAACCTTCTTGATAGACTTGGTGTCGATAGATCAAACATCCAATCTAATTCTTTATCCATTAGGGGATTCAACAATGTAAGCAAACAACTGCTTGGTGTGATCACTTTACCTCTTACAATTGGAGTGGCCACATTGGAAACACCAATCCATGTTATGCCTAATTATCTTTCATATAACCTTCTTCTAGGTAGGCCATGGATTCATGCAATGAATGGTGTGCCTTCATTCCACTCTTTACCCTAAAATGAAATATATCCACAACAACAAAGTGTACACACTCAACACTAGTGATAAACCTTATAGTGTCCTACAACTTGAGAATACCAAAGAGAACCCCTTGCATACATTAACACCAACAACACAAGTGGAACCCACACAACACAAGGACAAACAAAAACATAGTGAACAAGCCACAGAGCTAATAGACAATGATTGGGGTTCCTTGGATTTCAATCATGACTTCATACAGAAAGATTCAAATAGGGGAATCAGAAAAGTAGATTACCCTTCGAAAGAATTGACCTCAACCACTTTAGACAACAAAGAAAACCACACAACAACCTTTGATGAATAAAATAACGAACAACCACCTAATTCAAAAGCAATGAAACTGATTTATGGAAAAGGTTATGAGCTTATGAAACAACTTGGATATAGTGGAAAAGGATGTGGTACTCAAGAAAAAGGTGTCCACAACCCTATAGATCCTAACACACAATAAACAACTCATGGTCCTAGTTATTGTCCTTTAATAGAGATCAACAAACCTTCACACAACATGCTCCTAAATCCTCCTTAACAACTAGTGGTCTTAAACATCATCCTTTACCAAACATGCAACACACAACTACATCTTTGCTTAATGTCAATGTCACCTCACAAGACACCAATGATGCAATAGAATTTTTCTCCTCCTATAAGATTAAGAACAAAATATCAAAATCTAGAGAAACTTGTGTAAGTATGACATCCAATACTAAGCAAGATATATCTTTGAAACAAATCACAACACCACCTTCTACCATTGATCAAGTGGGTATTTTGTTGATACTCCTCCAAGATCACTTGATTACCCTCCCTCCAGGAAAAGTTTGAAAGATATTTTATTAAAGGACTTCATTTTGTGCATATCATAGAGTTCATGGTCATGCTACTAATGAATTTAATTTCTTTATTCATAAAATACAATATTTTTAGAAGTTTGGTATGCTTCCCTATGTGGGTGCACCTTTTTCCTCTAATTTCTATTGATTTTCACTCTAGCATGCATCTCATCAATCCTTTTGGATCACCCTTGTCATTCACTCAGTGGGGGAAAGGGGTTATGTAGCCTTACCCTTGTATGTCACTTGTGGTTTCCTCCTTTGGCTAGTTGTTAACCTTTCATGAATACATAAGAGTAAGCTTGGGATGTCGATGAAATTCCTTAAGTTGGCTTACATATGACATACTTCTCTTTTTTATTATGTATCTTATTAGAAACATATGACTTGGCATAGGGATTTCTGAGTAAGCTCTCATGTCTCCTTCTTCTACTTTAAAGCAATTGCTCATAGTACGGGTACTCAAAACTGCTTTAAAGTGGGGGCATGCATCACCACTCACATTTCATTGTGCAATTTATTTCTTCTTGTGATGCATCCTTTTCTTGGTAGAGTCATTGGGCTTCATTCCCTCCAAGAGCATGATACTTCTTTTGCATTTATCCTCTCTTGGAGAAATTAAACATGATTTCCTCTAAGATGAGACCTTGCACGAATTAAGCAAAATCCCTTTGAATAATTCTTGCATTATTTTTCATCAACAATGTCTATGAGTGTCAAGAATATAAAGTTTTGCTTACTTAATAAAGCTCAAAAATAATTTTCCTTTGTGGCTCCTTATTAAAGCTACCAGGAGGCATAAATTTGATATGGTTGAGCGGGAAGCCCATCTAGTGGTGCAAATTTCCCCATAGCCACCTTTGTGTTTGTGAGTGCATACCAACTAGCATATGTATTTCACCTTTTGGGATTTCTCACCCCACAAACAACTAGAAGTTTTTTGGCCCCAAAGTGAGTATGCTTTTTGGGTTTTCTCACCCGGTGGATAGCCAAGAGTTTTGTCATCCCAAAGTGATTATGCATTTTCTTTCCAAAACAAGTAGTCTAGATCTCATCCAATCTTGATCCACCCTTTTCATTTTCATCTCCCTAGTTCTTGCCATTGCATGATTTTGTATCTTAATGGTTTGACTTAGGATATTCGATCCTGGGGGATTGACCACCTCCTTTGATATTTTTCATTCTTTTTCATCTACATCTGAACACTTGGATATCTCTTGAATGTCTACTTTAGTGTGAGTTTGAAGCAAGTTCATCCTCTCACTAAAGTGGGGGCTAAATGTGTCATAGAAAAAAGGACGCTTTGCTTGACATGGGATTAATTCATGATAAAATGGATTTAATGGAGTCTTAATCTAGTGATTTAGGGATTTTATGCATCCACACTATGTCTTAGACCCTTGCAGATTGAATAAGATGCTTTTATTGACATCTTGTAAAGGTGTTGTAAAATGTTGTAAGACACTTTTATGCTTTTCTAGAATAAATAAACCTATTTCTCTCTAATTCAACATTATAAAATGTGTTTAATAACATTATTACATCAATCTAAAATGTTTTTGAAATAAACTTAATGATAAACTAGTGTTGTAATGTGTCTTGCACATTCACATTGGTTCTTGTGCTTTCCTAGGCTATGTGGACCTCATTTTAGTGTTGTAAATTGTATCTAATCACACTTTCACATTGAATTTTGTGCCCCAAGCCATAATTTACAATCACATCATCACTAATAGTCCCATATTAACCCATATTATGCATCCCAAGGCTTAAATTGATTAAATACCCAACAAAGTTGCATTTTAGACCTTATTTCCTTATCTCCTAGCTTCCTTGCTGTCAAGTTGGCCCCAGTGGGACCCATTCACCATGGATGATGAATCAGTCCCATATAGGTGGTATCCATTCACCATGTGTGGCGAATGAGTCCCATTTGGCCAAATTTTGACCATTTAGCAGGAAAAAGTGAAATTTGAGTTTAATATTACTTCATGTCAGCCCATGATAAGGTATTAACGGATGAAATAGGAGAATTTCCTATAAATATTTCTTTTAACTCATTTTCACATCTCTTATCTCTTCTTCATCATTCATTCACCCATCTTCTATCTCAAGTCAAAGCAACTTAGGGTTTTGTCATTACAAGACATGAAGAAAGCTCCTAAGGACATTCAAGTGTTGAATCTTCCTCCATTGTTGTAGAAATCCAAGATAAAAAATAATGGAAATGTAATAAACTCCATTATTGCATGTTTCATTCCATTCTTTCATCATCTTGGTTTAATTAGCTAAAAGGCATTGGACTAGGGAAAACCCAAATGCCCTAACATTCAATATATTTCTCTTCTTGTCTTGTGTGTTTGTAGATTTAGGACTCTTGGAAGCTTGGAAATCATTGAAGATCAAGTTACAAAGTTTCTCAAGTATTCTTCTCATTCAACAAGTCAAAATATCGACTTAAAGTCATTTTTTAGACACGTAAATCAGAGTTTCAAAAGTGAACACCTGTAGGAAGTCAAAGTGCAAATCTGAAGCTTCGGATTCCACTTTTGAAAATACAAAAATTAAAAAATGGAATCATTCACCATGGGTGGAAAATGAGTTCCACTCCAAGGTTAGTTTTGTGTTTTTTGCATTGTTAGATACCCTTTTGAGAAAAATAGGTTCCAACACAGCTTTGTAGAACTAGGACTGATTCGCCCAAAATGGCAAATGAGTCCCTCGAGGCCTGAAAAAAAAAACATTAGAAACATTCCAAAATCCATTTCTAGTCCTCATCTACGTTCTAGGTGCACACTTTCAGTTTGGTTTAGTTTTGTTTGGTTTTGCATGCATTTCTAGTTTATTTTTGCATAACACAATGTGTTTTCAAACAAGTCACATTTCTTAGGGTTTTCATCCTTAATCAATCAATACTATCATTTATTTGCATTTAGATCTTTTCATTTAGTCATATAAACATCATACATTTCCTAATTTGAGTGAACCTAGCTAGAATTTTTGGCCTACCTCTCTCCTGTTAGGTGAAAAACCTTAGAAGAGCTAGAGAGCCTTATGGTGCTAGAAATCTACGGTTCAACTAGAAATAATCTACAACCGCAAAAACCAACCCCGAAACTCATACTTTTTCCTAACCCCATATTTCCTAGTGCTCCTTGTTTTCCTTTAGATACTGTGAAGGAGTATGCTGTTATTGAACAACTTAAGAATACTCCTACAAAAATATCCCTTTGGGACCTAATTCAGAATTCACCAAACTATCACACTATGCTTCAAACAACCTTACAACAAATAGTGGTTCCTCCTAGTATTAATGCAAATGATGTGGTAGCTCTAATACAAGGAATGGATACAGTTAATGTAGAAACTACCTTTTACCAACATGAGCTCCCTTCCTTAGAATTGAGAAGGAAAAATGATGCCTTATGATAATAGCCCAATTCAATCGAATAGATATCAAAAGGACCCTTGTTGATAATGGCTCATCCCTTAATCTCTGCAATGTGAAACTCTTCGACATATTGCATGCAAAAAAATCCAAAATTGAGTCTGACTCCTTATCAATAAGAGGATTTGACAATGTAAGCAAGAAACCACTCGATCTAATTACCTTACCTATTATAGTTGGAAAGGCTACCCTACAAACTCCTATCCATGTCATGCCTCTTGACCTTTCATACAATCTTCTTTTGGGAAGACCTTGGATTCATGAGATGCATGTGGTGCCTTTGACCCTCCATGATATCATGAAATACGTCTATAACAACAAGGTATACCAAGTTGAAATAGACCCTGAGCTTGAAAGTTTCTTACAACTTGAAATCAGAACAACAAGTCCTTTGAGTGCATTAATTATAACATCCCACATATAACCTATAGATGTTGACAAACAAGATGAAGAAACCATGTCCAAATTATTAGGTGATGATTAGGATTCCTTGGAATTCACACCTTCATTTATGTGAGAGTATATAATCACAAGAAAGGAGGATGAAATATAAGAACAACAAGTGGTTTTGTCAACTCATAATTCAAAAGAACCTTCACAAGTATCCATCTCATCTAATTTGGAAGAAATTACTAGTTAAATGTAACTAATTTTGATGAGATAGATTACCAAGAGCCATTGAACCCAAAAAAAATGGAAAAATTTTATGGGAAAGGTTATGAACTTGTGAAACAATTGGGATATAGTGGTAAAGGATGTGTAAAGAATGAAAAAGGAATTCACATTCCTATAAAACCTAACATGTAAGAGACAAACTAGTTTAGGGTATTCTTTTTCCAAGACAACAAAAGCAAACAAGAGACCATCATTAAACATCAACAATATCATGTGCAAGCCACAAACCAATCTTACTATGAAACATCTTGAATTACTTGACATGACTTCCCCACCATCATTGCAGTACTTTGAAAGTGATGAAGCCTTGAAAAAAATGTTAGGAGTTTATGATGACTCATCTCCTACTGCTTCAAAGAAAAAGGTTACATGTGCTATGATCAGTACCAAAGAAAAATATGTAGTAGGTGAAAGTAATGAGCAAGACATAGGAACAAACCAATATGACCCTGAATTTCTAATGTCTCATGCACTTCCCTTAGGTGATACAATTTATGTACAAAGGGAAATAAAAGATAAATAAAAAGTCATAAATATCGGGAAGTGCCTCAATGATGAAGAACAAGAAGACACTACAATCTTGATCCATGATTTTCTCAAAATTTTTACTTGGAAATTCTCAGATATGCCAGGAATAGATCCAAACATAGTAACAAATAACTTTATCCTTATTGAAAATGCTAAGCCTATTAAAAAAAGATATGAAAAATGAATCCCAAGATAGCATTTTTGGGTAAAGGTGGACTTGAAAAACTCCTTGATGTTGGTTTCATATGACCTATAGATTATTCCCCTTGCATCTCAAACATCATCACAGTTGCTAAACCTAACAACTGTATTAGGATGTGTATGGATTTTCATGATTTAAATAAAGCATATTTAAAGGATGAATTTCAGCTTCTTAATATTAACATGACAGTAGATTCAACTGTGGTACATGCTTTTTTGTCATTCATGGATGGATTTTCTTTATATAATAAAAAATTTAGCAACCCTCAAGATCAATATTAGACAACATTTACGACAATGTGGGGAAATTTTTGTTGGGTTATGATGCCTTTTGGATTAAAGAATGCAGGTACAACATATCAACGAGCTATGTCACTAATATTCCATGAGTACATGCATAAGATTCTAGAAGATTATGTTGATGACATCATAGCTAAATATTTAACAAGACAAGACCATGTGAGTGTCCTTCAAAAAATATTTGAATGAATGTGAAAGTACAAAATGAGGTTAAATTTGAAAAGTTGTGTCTTTGGTGTAGATAGTGGGATAATTTTAGGCTTTATCATATATTATAGAGGCATAGAAGTGGACACAAAGAAAAAAGATGTCATAATCAACATGCCACCTCCCAAAAACATTTCTTAATTGCACATGTTACAAGGAAGAATCCAAGCCATCCATCATTTTGTAGCATATTTAGCTGACCGTACATTACCATTCACACATCTTCTTAAAAAGGATGTGTGCTTTGATTGGAATGAACATTGTAAACATGATTTTTAGAGTTTAAAGGAATACCTTGCAACTCCACCCATTTTAGAACCTTCCATACCAAACAAACCATTCATACTTTACATAGCTGCATCAACTCATGCTCTCATAGCATAGTTGGCTCAAATAGATGAAAATGGTAAAGAACATCCTATATATTACATTAGTAGAACTTTGATAGATTATGAGAAGTGGTACAAAATAATCCAAAACCAATGTTTGGCCCTTGTATTTGCTACCATTAAATTGTGACAATATTTAATGAATGTGGAAATACAAGTGATGACAAAATTTGACCCTCTCAAACATCTATTTAATAAAATAGGTCTACCAAGATGCCTAGCTAAGTGGGTGATGTTGTTGACTGAGTTTGACCTTAAGTTTTTTTCACAAAAATAAATTAAAGGCTAAGCCTTAATTGACTAGTTAGTTGATGCTCCTTCCCCTCTAGCATTACCTAGCACTCACTTTTTCCTCAAAAATAATGTGTTGACAATTGAACCTAATACATGGGAGTTATATTTAGATGGATGTAAGTGTAGAACTAGATTTGGTGCTTGGGTTATACTAATCCTACCTATAGGAAAGCCTATTCCCTTGTCATATCGATTAAACTTCCTATGTACAAATAATACTGCTAAGTATGAATCTTTGCTCGTCGGATTACATGCTGCTCTAATCTTGGGTGTAAAAGATATTAAGATATTTGGTGATTCTCAATTAGTAATAAAAAAAAAATGGAACATATCAAGCAAATCATGAAAAATTATCAAAATACAAAGATCTTACAATGCACTTGTTAGAGAAGTTTGAGTCATTTACCATTGATAACATCCCACAAAAGCATAATGGACATGCAAATAAAATGGCGACTACAACTTCTCTTATATCACCTTAAGATCCTTCAAAATATTTCATATTCACCATTCATCACATCATGAAACCTTCCATCGATGATAAATCAAAAGATGTGCTAAGAACAACTCAGGAAGACTCGAATGAATGGTATGATACAATATTTAATTATTTGAAAAAGGTACCTTTCCTGAGCTGACAACCAAGAACATCTAACACACTTGCGTAAGATCACATATAATTTTATAATTTTTACTAATGTGTTGTATCAGAGATCATTCCACGATCTATTACTTAGATGCCTAAAAAAATCTAAGATACCCATAGCACTTGAATAAGAACATGTAGGTGTTTGTGGTGGTCATTTTGGAGGAAAAACATTGGTTCAAAAACTTATCCGCATTGGGTACTATTGTAGACACATGGAACGAGATTGCTTTGATTGTGTCAGAAAATACCACAAATGTCAGGAGCATAGCAACCTAACCCATTCTCATGCTTGTGAAGTTTAAGCTCAAGTTTCAATATGGCCCTTTGTGATTTGGGGATTAGACATTATAGGAAAGATATCACCCCCTTCTTCTATTAGACATAAATTTATCATCACTACAACTAATTACTTCACAAAATGGGTAGAGGTCATTCCCCTTCATCAAAGACAAAGTAAAAATTTACTTCACTTTTTTCTCTTATGTATCTTAAAACTAGGGTTTTTACTATATTAGGGATAAAAATTTCTCTTTTAGTCAAGTTAATATAACAGGTGCTAGAGAGCTTTAGTTTTTATGTCATCTATTGCATTGGAATCGTGATTCTACTCCCGACATCACCAACCATCTATCATTATGTGGAATGGTACTTGGAAATTCCCTTTGATATGACTTACCCTATTCTATGTGGCTAGATTACTACCTTGATTCCACCTCCATAAAGCAAGTGGAATCAAGGAGGGGCATACATCTACCCTCAAATCTAATTTCAAAATAGTTAGATAAGAGGATTTTGGGACAACTAACGGATTTGTGTTGTAGGATTTGGTTCCTAATGTTGTGGTTTTTCAAATAACTACACTGGGGGCTTCATTCTCCCATCTTTTGAATGAGTATCATTTTATGAGATAAAGTGTATTGTTTAGAGTCCTTTAGCTTGCATATGCATGTAGAGTAATATGGGGGCTAAAGTGGGGGCTAAATGTGGACACTAAAATTGTACTCCCTTCTTGGAGATAGTATAATCCTTGGTCTAATTTGGAGCTATCTTGGGCACCCTTACATTAATTATCCTTTAAATTAGCATTTATAGGCCCCTAGGACACATTATTTTAGATCTTGAGGCTTATTCCACTCAAAAATCATATAAAATCCTTATAAATAACATTTAAGACATTCAAATCCAAGAAAGCCACCTCAAAATCCTTAGGTGGGCCTCATTAGCCACATTGGGTGAATGAGTTCCCTTTGGTGTGACCCATTCACCAAGGGTGGAGAATGAATCCCTTTTGGGGATTTTTCAAGTTTAAGTGGGAAATTCACCTATTTAATTCAAATTTCCAATGGATGTCAGACTTTGAGGTCTAAATAATGGTTAATTATGTTTCAATGCCTATAAATACAAGTTTCTAAATCATTTCCATAAAAATCTAACCAATTTAAGCATATTGAGCAAATATCTTTCAAGAGAAAATTCAAGGATCAAGTTCACAAGAGTATTCAAAAGTCTATTGGAAGCTTGGGAGAAATAATTCAATTGTTTTTATAGACCATCTTCAAGATCACTTTTTTTCAAGATCTAGCTTTTTCAAGGGTTGATCATGGCTGTCTACAGTGAATCATGAGGAATTCTAGGTTGGGGAGATGAAACTAGCAATCAAGCCAAGCCTAAGGACTTGTTTTCTAAGTGATTCCATCTTCCATCATCTCTCTACCTTTAGCCTAAGGAAGGTTTGCATACCATTGAGATTCATTTGAGCTGATTTAGGATCTCCTAAAGTGATTCTTGTATCATCCAAGTTTCATTTATGCATCTTGTTCTCACATATTAGAATAGGATTGCATCAAGTTTCAAATTTCCTAGTCTTAGATACACCTAAGGATAGGGTTTTCATGCATGTTTGATTATCTCTTTCAAGGTTTAATTACCGAAAGAAGGGTTTGACCGAGGTAAACCCCTCATTAAAAAAATAAATTATATTATGTTTTATAGGTGTTTTTGCAAATCCAGATTCAAAATTCAATCTAGGAAGAAAGTGTAAGTGTTAGAATGCAGATTAGTGATTTCAACTTCTAAAAAAGTGGAGCAAGATTGATTCACCATTAGTGGTGAATGAGTCCCAATGAAGTTGTTTCCCAGATTGATTTTTAGATTCCAGTACCCTTTTCCCCAAAATAGTTTTCTAGGAAGAAACCCTAATATGGGACTGATTCACCTAGGTTGGCGAATGAGTTCCAATGGGCCAAAACGTTAGATTTTCAAAAAATTTAGAGAAATTTCCAATCTTCACTCCAACCTGTACAAGTTTCCAGGTGCAATCTTTCTATTTGGATTTCTTATTTTGCATTCAATTTATCTTATTAGGTTTTTTTGCATATCACATTGTGTTTTCAAACATCTTGCATTTTCCAAGTTTACATTTGGTGGTGAACCCATTTCTTCTCTCCATTCATCACCAAGGAAATATTACAGTTATATCTCTCATATCCTTCATTGGGTTGGGATCTCTAAGGTATTCTTGAATGTGAGCATTGTGAAATTAGATCCCACTTCCTTCTTCCCATTTTGTGTAGATAAGGAAGTTGAGAACCCATTTTATGTGTCCACCCTTGTGTTATGAGATGGAATTGAAAATGGTGAAGGGGTGTATTTTTTTGAGTGAAAATTGAATGGAATGATTATAGGTGGTAAGGTGGTAGGAGATATGATGTGTGATGCCACATAGTAACTAAGGATGCTAGCAGGAATACCTAAGGAAGAAATGACATTACTAGTTGGTTGCATTGTTGTTGTGACTTGAGGATTGTATAGGTAGGTATCGAGGAAATTTTTGTGGGATGAGTAATTTGATTTTTTGCTTCACTGGTGACCTTGCTTGTAGGGAAAGGACAACTAGTGGCTGGGGTGAGGTGTTTTCCAAAGATTTGAACTATATTTTTCACAAGATCAAGGACATCTTCACTTTCAAGCATGCAATGAATTTTTTCTATAGTAGGGATGGAAATACTTGAAATGTTGTCATGTTGCACTTGATGTTGTAAGTTAACTAGGTCTTCATGAATTTGAATTACATTTTCTTGCGAGACACTATCATTCCTTGTTTCAACTTGCATTACACTACTTGAAGGTAAAGAGTTGTTAAAGGTGTTGTCCATACCTAGTGTACTAGTATCAATACTAAGATTGAAAGAGCTAGATAACCCAAGATCCACAATGATTGTGCTATCACGAGATGACATGATTCTCAAACTTTGTCTCACTACAGTATCAGGAATAGGACACCAAATACACTTACAAGGGCTACTAAATGCTAGATGGATGTAAATGCAATAAAAATTTTATCGTTCTAACTAAAAGTTCACCAAAATGAAAGGTATAAATTGTTTTTGATTTCCTTTTAGGGTTTCAGGCCTTGAAGGACAATTTTCACCAACTTTCACTCAAGAACAAACCCTTAAGATCTCAATGCCAAGGAGAAAGAGATCTTGCAAGAGGGTTGTTCTAGGGGATCAATGCTAACTAATAAGGGGTTTTCCAACAATTTTAGACTTGGAAAATATAATTGAATGCAAGATGAAATACCAAACCCTAACTCAATCCAATGACCTCTTAAATGACTTAGAAAAGTGAATGAAACAACATAAAAAATTTGAAGGAAGGTGTGCACCTAGAAAATTGGAAATGACTAAGAGGAGCTCTGAAACTCTAGAAAATATGCTTCTAATGTTGGGTGGGACTCATTTTCCAAGCTAGGTGAATTGGTCTAGTTTCTAGAAAATTGTGTGTGAACAAGGCCATTTTAGGGAGAGAAAATAACAAGGGGTGAAGAAATTAAGTTCATTTGAGTTTTATGTCGACATTTCTATTAAAATATGCCTTGGGAGGCATAATAAATGGTCCTAAAGGCCTATTAGTGATGATATAAAGGTTATAAATGCAAAAGGGCCCAAAATTCAATGTGAAGGCGTAAATAAGTACAATTTACAACATTAAATTAAGGTAAAATGGGGTTGAATGTGAATTTGTAAATAAATACACTTTACAACACTAAATTAATGAAAAGTTAGGTTTATTTAGCTTTAAAAGGGCCCAAGACCTAATGTGAATGTGTAGAACACATTACAACAATAGATCAAGGAAATATTAAGTCCAATTTATAATTAATTATCCCTAGACTAAGTGTGAAAATGTAAGCACCAACTTTTTTCTACACAACAAATGTAATATCATCTCAATATTTCTCCATGATAGACTTCAGGATCCTTTCTGACTCATGCTTTCATTTCTAAAATACTTGGAATAAATCAGTAAGCCTCATCTTTAACTTTCATATCCCCAATTTTATATAGATATTCAAATATTTGATGGGATACAGGACTATTTTTACTTAGATAATATTGCTTCTTCCTAGAAATTCCCTCAAAAAATAGAATAGCAAGAAAACTAGTAAGGAACCAAATTTGAATGGGTATTTCTTACTCTTAGTCTACTTCAAATTTTCAAATAGTTGTTGTCAAATAAACTCACACAAATCATAATATTTTCACTTTTTTACCATTTCATGAGCTACATGAATTATTCTGGTAGACATAGAATTCTTTATGTTGGTGTAGTAAATTTTGTAACAAATGACCATAGCAACATTCTTTACTGTTAGATTCCTTATGGCATTGATATTGAGAGCCCTTTGGTCAAATGTGGCTCCTATTAGCTCCATTACATCATTGTTATTTATAGATTTCAGCAGAGGTACTAGTCCAAAGTCACAAAGTCAAGTAATCTCCCTTATGACTTCTTTAGTTATCAATCCAAGCATGTCATTCCATAGGAATTTTTCATGAACCTTTTTTAGTGCTATGGTCACATACTTGAGCTCATTGTTATCGTTAAAGCATGGAAACCAGTACTAGACATTCAATTTCTTCTTTACTAGGTTTTCATATTTAGGTTTAATATTGAAATCTTCTCTAGTCGAATGGTTTGTACATAGGTCTGTGGGTTTTACATGGTTGTACTCTTTAATATTTGCATGAATGTTTCTCCTAATATCCTCAGTGGGAAAAACCATGTATGGTATACTAAAAAATGCTCCCAGTAGATTGTTCTCAAACACTTTTATGGGATATTTCTTTAATTTAGGTTGGGGTTTCTCACTCACATTTTCCACTATAGGTGTTTCCATCTCTACTAAATTTAAATTATTTGAAAAATTAATTCTATTTCTACTTTGAACAATGGTAAATACCTTTTTCTTACTCAACCAGAATTAGGGTTTAGATTCTCTACTTCTCAAATTGCCTTCAGACTCTTGAATTCACTTCAACTTGCACTACTCACTCCAAATGCATAAAAGTGATTGAAATTGAAAAAATATAGGTATATAATCCTTTCAATTCTACCCTAAATCACATTTAATATGTGAATTAGTAAAGTTGGTAAAACTTTTTCTATGCAACAGTAAACCTTAGATTGCTCCATGAATATCCACATTTGTATATTTTCTTCTAAATTTTTACTCGAAAGATCCATTATTTCCATCTCCATCTCATATCTTCATGCCACGAAATGACACCTCATATTCATAGGGGGTTATATGATTTTTTGCTATTGCTCCCCCAAAGCCAATGCCTAGGTTCAATTATTGGAGGAATCATGTGCACTTGAGGGTGGTATAGATTCATTTGTAGTCTTCGATTCTTCCTTTTTCTCGGGTTCTTCTTTCTTTCTCCAAATATTTTATATTCCTTTCTTTACTTCATTCAGATCGATCTTTTTAACTGGTTCATCTCTCTTTGCCAGATTATCCTTCCTTCAATTTCCACCTCTTTAAAACCTAGCAATATATTTAGGTCTACTACAATTGTTGCATGTGACATTTCTCTGAACTTTACATCTTTCATTCATTCTAAATCTACATTAATTGGCCTTATGTCCAAATCCATAGCATCTATAGTAGTAACCATTAAAAGATTGAATCATTCTACCATTTTTATATGCATTCGTCATTTGATTTCTATATTCATTTTATTTATGCCCAAATCTCTTGCATGTAAAGCATTGACTAGTAAAGGATGAAACATTCTAATTCACTTTGCTTCTACATTCCATTACTTTATGTCCAAATTTATTGCAAAAATAGAAAATACCATAAAAATATGGTACCTTAGAGAATTTTCTTGTCTAATAGGGGGTCTTCTAGCATTGTTTCTTTGATTCTAAAACTTTCCATTTTTCCTCTTGTCTTTAGCTTTCTCTGGTTCACTGATCTTCTTTACATAAGATGTTTGATCTTTTAAGATTTCTCCTTTTTCAATTCCTAAACCAATTTTATCTTTAAATTCCTTATGACCTGCAATTAATTCATCAAACATTGTAGAACTTTTCTTGAGTTTTTCATCAAGAATTCTTTCTATTTCTAGATCTGATCTTAGGTTTACCACTTCTTGTTCAAGCCTTATGCTTTATTAGTCTTTCTATTGACTAGTGTATTTAGACATTCCTCAATTATTTTATTTTCTTCCATTTGCACTTTTATTCTGATAATTTCTCATTTGCATGTTTCAATTGTTCATTGACCTCCATATGTCTTTCTATGAGTTTTTTAATTTTATCTATCAATTTTTTGATGCACCCATTTTATTATTTAATTTTTTCTTTTGAACTGATCTTTTTTTTCAAATTCAAAATTTTCAAGGTCTTCAAGAGAAACTTTGATTTCTCCACATTTTTCAAATATGCATTTTTCTTGTGTGTGTCCAATTGTAGGAAACACTTCTAGAGCCATGTCTTCAAATTCCAAGATCTTCCAAAAGTGGTCAAGATTCATCCAAGGATCCAAGCTTTGATACCAATTGTTGAACACAAGGAATACTAAGATAGGGGATGAATTAGTATTATAATAAACCATCCAATTATCAACCATCCAATTTCTAAAGCATATTTAACAATTATAAGGAATGAAAATATAAAAAATACATAACACACACAACACATGAACACAACTTTTATTTTTACATGGAAAACCCAAAAAGGGAAAAACCATGATGTGGATTAACTCATAATGTGTTATATAACTAGTTATAAGATATTACAGAAAGGCTCATTGCTAGGTGGAATCACTTTCCAAGTGAATTCACTGTTCACAAAGAAAAGAAAGACATAAGAGGTGGCTTCATAACTAGAAATTGAACTAAGAGAAATGCATCTAAATTATGTTGGATTCAGTTCCTTTGAATCTCATTACATATACTACAATCAAACAAAATTACCAGTCTCTACTTTGGTTTGTCTTCACACACCTTCTCTATATACTCATAGCCTATTTGCACAATGTTGCAAAATTTTGTATCATTGCTTGTATTCAAATCATGCACCTATTGAATTCCATTTTTTTCATCAACTCAAATCAACCTTATATATGTACCATACTCCATCACAAAAATCAATAATATTAGCTTAATTAGATATAGGCTTGAATTATGCAAAACGCGTTTTCTCAATACCAAATTCAAACCAAAATTTCCTTCACACCAAAACATAAGCAATATAGGTCGGCATGGACCCATAACAAGTCCTTTTCCCATTTGCATCATATCTTTGATATTATTAATACTTTATATTCATTAAGTCCACTAGGTATAAAATCCAAGAGTAAAAATACTCCAACTAATCAACATTGAGGAATACGTAGAGCACAAAAATGTCATTCCAACTAAAAAATATAATGCACTAAAACTTGTCAACCTTCTCACAAAACTACAATGAATAGGTCAAATCTGTGGAGGAATGCAGACCTATTAGGTAAAATCTAGTACACAGAAAACTATGTAAACCATATCTCCTAAACTTCCATTACTTGCAAGTTTTGAACCACTTATGTAAAACAACTAAAATTCCAAAATAAGATTCCAATGATATCAATGAACAACATACTAGAACTGTAGGAGTAAATATAAAAAGGTGAATAAATGTGGACCAACTCACCAGAGGGAACTTTGTGTTGAAACTACTGATATCTAGACGCTTAGCCAAATTTCCTTCTTTGCAAAATAGCTTTTCTATAAATATCCATCATACTATTTGACATTCATCATGGGGTGATGATGTGATTTTGAAATCAATGAAAAATCATTAATGACAACCTTCTTCATTCTTTCAACACATGTTCCTTTGAGTACTTCAATTCAACAAGATAATTTTTGTATTTCATATTTGGCTTCGTGGGATGGTTACTTTTTAGGTATATGTGATTTGGTTTATCATTCATATATTAAAAATTTGGAGAACACATTTGAGGGGGTATAGATGTCATCTTTTATGATAGTTACACTCATATTTTTTTCTCATCATCATTTTCTTTGGAGATTGTTCATAAGCTTATATATAGTCTTTATTTGTTCTCTTTTAGAATAACACCTTTTTTTTCTTAGACACACTCGAGCATGGAAACACTTCATATTTTTTCAAAGGAACATAGTTTTAGGTTGATTCCATCATCTCTTTTCATGGAGCTAGATATTTTTTAGTATTGTTCATTGGAATTTTTTCTTCCAAAATGGAGAAACGTTATCTATATGTATTGCATTCTCTTATGTCGTCAAGCATTCCTCATTAGCTTTGGAGATATTTAATTATGAGGGAGATATATAGTTTCTATATTTATATTCTATGGGGCATATCTATTGTATATATTCGATGGATGTAGTCCTTAGGGGGGGTTTTTTATTCCTCCATTCATCACTTATACATGATAGTTATTATACACTCTCTCTTTTGGAGAGGGATTTTTTTCAATGAGGTTTTTCTCCATTTGTGAGAGATAATTTGTAAATGGCTAACTAACATGAAATCATTTCTTATACCCATATTAAATTTTGCATCATTTACATAATAATCTACTTCTCCCTAAGATGAACTTTAGGGGAGTGTTGGTTTAAATACATATTTTACCTATCTAGTCCACTAGCATGTCCTATTCACATGTTAAATCTACTTAGGTCCTAGGAATATTTCTAGAATTATTAGTTATCACTTAGATATTCTCTTATCTTTTAACATTTAATTTTTGCATCCTAGGTCATTTACTATTAGTTAAGTTAGTTGTCTCATGTTATAGGATTAAGGCATGTTTCATAATCTTGTCTAATTGTATCTTTAACCTTATCTATAAAAGCAAGGATCTTGTATATTTTTTCATATCATATCAAGCAGTCTATTATCTTGGAATACTATCTTTTGGAAGGTTAAATTGTATTTTTGCAAATGATTCTTGGGTGTGAGATAATTTTCAGCTCATACAATGTATTGTAGCATGATTTCACCCATATTCCCTCATATTCAATTTTGTTTATTAAAATGGTAGGCACAAATATTTCCATTCTTGTTTTCTCTGTGGATGCGATTGTGATCATAAGTAACTTGGAAAATCTCATCAATGATATAAATAATGATCTAAAGAAGACCTTCAACATGAGAGAATTAGGAATAATTCACTATTTTCCTAGCTTGTAAATATATTAAAAGAAGCATCGCATTTTTATCTCACAAATAAAATATGTAAAGAAACTCTTGGAAGAGTATAGGATGTTTGATTGTATATCTATGTCCTCTTCGATAGAGAAAGGTTTTTAAGTCTTCTTTTATTCTAAAATTCACCTAGAGTATATGCAACTATCTATAGGTGGCCTATTGTGAGTCTAATTTACTTGATTTATACCATCCAAGACATGATTTTCTATCAAAAAGCTTCTGATATTTATGTAGGAGCTAAAGAAATGTAATTGTATTGTAACTAGTCATTTTTTGAGATATATTCAAGGTTTAATTTATGATGGTATATAATACAAGAACCCTCAAATATTTATGTAGTGTTATACCAACTTGGACAATACTAGATATGTTTGTAAAAAGAAGTAAACTTCATGATTATTTTCATCTAAAATTTGGACCTATCTCATGGATTAGTAAGAAGAAAATTGATGTTTCTCTCTCATCTAGCAGTGTTGAATATCATGCAGCACAAGGATCTTTGTGAGAATTGATTTGGTTACATTGCATTTTAGCTAACATGTATATTTGTAAATAAAATACACCTATTATTTATTCAAACAATCAAAGTGTGTTGAATCTAATGAAGAATCTAGTTTTCCATGAATACAAAAACTATATTAACCTTGAATGTCATTACATTCATGAAAAAGTATTTGCAAGGTCAAATTTGAATTATTTTGGGGTTACATTTTCAAAAATAATATAATAAAGGGGGAATATTAGCATATAATTTATTATTTGTTTATTATATTATTTCATCGGATGTTTATTTTTAGTGTTTATGAAGATTGGTATAAGTGATTATATAATTTGGCATATCACAACTACATTTTTTATTTGTATAAAAAAAAAAATTATTTGATCAAATAAACATCAAGAATTTTTTGTTCTTTAGTTCCAAAAAAAATCATATAAATAATACACTTTTACTCACAAAATGAGATATCAAGTGAAAAATGCATAGTAATATGACCAAGATATATTTCACATTCAATAACTCATACCCTCTTTACCTTATCATCTACTAGTTCTAGTTTATTTTCTAATATATAATTTGTATTTCTTTTTTGTATTTAAGAAAATTAATATCAATTATTCATATAATGAATAGTTTGAAGAATTTATATAAGGGTTCTTAGAATTCCCTATGGTTAAAATTGAAGAACATAATGTAACCTAGATAATAGAAAGAAAAAATGAACGTACTTTATTATCCTCATTTTCTCACCTCTCCTCAAAATAATCACTTAATCAAAATAACCACATAGAAAATTATGATATTTATACTTTATACTCCATGAGATTACAACTACCACTCATCAAATAAATAAAGTGGTCTTAATCTTATATTATACTATAGTTACCAAATTAGAATACAAATATGAAATTATAATTTTGATATAGAGTATGATAGATTGAATTACACCAATGAATTTGGATGAAAAATAATGCAGTTTTAAAAAATACACATAAAAAGGAGACCATATGAGCTTCAATATATTCCTAGAAATTTTCAAAAAAAAAAAAACTTAGAATCACCCATAATAGATCATAATATATAAAAAATATAAACACCAAAATACAAATCTATTTGCACTTCATAGCTTTAAAAAAATTAAAATTAAAATGGAGTGACAAAGAAAAATGTGTTGGAGGGTTATGAAATTAACATGGTTTCATATCACACCAAAATAGGGAAATATTTCAATCCAATGACATATTCTTTCTAACTAGAAAAATTATAAGCCAAATTGTGTGAAACTTCGTCTAGAGATAAAAAAAAACTAGTTTCAATTGCAAAAGAACCTTTTCAATGCAAACAATATTATTTCAACTTCAAAAGTCCATTACGGTGAAGAAAGGATTTTTTTGGTAACAAAAATCTAGATCGATCCAACACATAATTTTTTAATAATTTTAATCTATCTAGAGGTTTCCAACTAATAATTTGATGGCCTAGTCCAATGAAGGCACCTTCTCCAGCCAATAGCACTAGGGGTATAAGGGTGAGGAATTATGATAATAAATTAAGAGGTTATATAAATGTGTAAATAGTGAGAAATAAGAGAATGAATCATATGAATTAAATATATGTTAGAATAATGAATATGATACATTAGATTGAGGAACTAACTATAATACATGTATAATCCATGAAAGTATGTTAATATATGATTTTATGGAATGTGTGTGTGTGTGTGAATATACATATTATTTTATAATTTTGTTCACACTTATTATAAATATAATTTTTCTCTTTTTATTGCATCATAGTAATGTTTATTATACATATAATAAAACATTTAACATTTTAATTTGTTCAAGGATTTTTTATCAACACTTCTATCCTTGGTTGCATTGTTATTATCAAATATTCCTCTTGGTTCTTTCATCTTGAAAGTTATTCATTAGTTCCCTTTCTTTTGGATGCCTCATGGTCTCTATATTATTTTATTTTTTGTAGACACACTATCCCTATAAGATTGTTAAGAAAAGGTTCTCTAAATCCTTTCTATTGTGCATATGACCTTCTTCTATTGGCTTTGCACAAATAATCATGATTTATTTGTTATTTCATTTTTCTTCTCCAAATAGGTAACACCCATTATTCTCTTCTACAAATATTATTGTTTCCCCAATGAAATTTATGAGATTTTTCCACTTTTCTTCTCTCATGATAGAAACATTTTATTTCTCTGTTAAAGTATTGCTTTCAAATTTTATGATTTTAATATTTGAATATTTGAAACCCTTATTTCTTTCTTATCCTATTTTCCAGAAACCGATGATTTCATTTACTTTCTTCCTCCAAATAAACTTAAATAAAATATGTTTTGATGTTATTTAATGTATTTATATCAATATTTGTGCTACTTTTATTCTCATAGTAGAAATAAATAGGGTAGATGATGCAAGAGAACCTAACACACTCATGATCTGCATCAACCAAAAATGTTTTTGATCATTTTTCTTCAATTTTGTTTTGGTTTGGTGATCGTTGGTGTTTCATGGAAATGTATGTGATTGGCACAGTTAGATTGCATTGTGAGCTCCTGACTAAAGTCAAAACTAAGTGTTAGAAATCTTACCCATTACTTATATTCAAACAATATGTAATTTCCTTTATTGGATCATGTTTGCAATACCTCCTCATGGGGAAATGACAACATCATATTTCTTTGTTTTTCCAAATGTCAAAAGGAATGAATATGTTGTGCTGGACCAAAATATGGAGCTACATTCCAACATGTCCCTGTTGTGTGGAATTTGGGGATCTTGAAGGGCTCATATTGAAATTTGTAATGCACAATTGTATGTTTTGTTATCAATTCAAAAAATGCTACCAATTGGGGTCACACCTGAGGCATGGGACATTCCTTATAATAAATCAAAATATTTCAATTGGCTAGGAGAAGCACCACCTTAAATCCCAATTGCCTCGAATAGAATAGTTGTTCACATTTTAACCTTTAATCAATATAGAGAAGCTAACTGGGTAAAGGGTCTACATGGATTTGAAGTGCCAACTTTGGGCTCTTAAAAATAAGATCAAAATGTGCAATTGAGAGAGGAAAATAGACTGAGGGAAGGTGAATAGTCAAGGGAGGAATTAGTCAGGCATAGTTACAGAGAAGGTAGAGGGTGCCAAAAAGCTAGTAAGAGGCTGCATTGGATAATAAAAGAGGGTATAGTTTAGTGTGGTAGAAATTTGTGAATAGTCATAAGTTGGAATCCCACGTAGTGAGAGTTTAGAGGCTCAAATTGGGAAGAAGAGGGATTACAAAGGGAGCTAAGTGGATGATAAGAAAGGAGACTTAGGACTAGATGCAGATTTGATGTGGCAATGTGGAAAATTAAAATAGGGGTGGTCTAAGATGACTCTATGACTATAAGAGTTGGTGTGGCATTTAAAAGAAGAGCACACCACATCGACTAGTGTAATTGGAAATAATGAAAAAGGTAGAGCCTATTGGAATAGAACATAGTGCAAATGATTTAGGAGATATAGATTTCATTATTTTGTACTATAGATTTATTTTGAATTGAGTTGAACTATTAAATATGAGTTTGTTTGAAATATTTGCTTGAGTGATTGTTTTCTTGTTTTGTGATTTTGAGTTGGTTGAAAGAAGGGAGGACCCTCTACCATGAATTGGTATCAGAGTAGGGAATTCTAAGTGTGGAGAGTATCCACTAGGACCATGGGTGAAGAGTTTGTGAAGAGTGAAGAATCCTTGAGAGGCCATTAGTTCCCATCATTTTTATTTTCCTCCTACCGAGATGAGTCTTGGATGAAGGTGTGAAAATATCTTCCATTGAGATGAAGTGGGTAAAAGAGATCATGAGGGTGCATCTTCCAAAATCCTATTGGGTAGAGGATACTGGTGAGATTTTTTTGTAGGGACAAACCATAGAGAAGCCAATAATGTGAGTTGTGGAAGATTGTAGAAGGAAATATGGGTTGGGTTATGAAGAGACCCATGTAGATATGGCTTTGGGAGAAATATTGGGATGATGGAGAGGATGAATTGTGTGAAATGTTGTAAAAGATGGTTTGTGAAAAAGTGAAAAAGAGTGTTGGAAAGAGAGAGGAAAATGGTAAAGAGGAATGAAAAGAAGAATGATGACAATATCTTGATGTGGAAAGAGGAAGATGTAGCCCCTACTGAAAAAGGTTGCAACTGAAACATGCCATGAGGAAGGAATGAAGAGAAGAAGAAAAGACTAAGGTAAGAAGTGAAGAAGTCGCAATAAATGGTGAAAGTGATTTGTGGGCACAATTTGAATAGTGATAGAGGATGAATGGTTGATGAAGATCTCAGAAAAGGAAGGGGAAAAATATGTTGCAATAGCTGATGGTGTGGGAGATTTCAAAGAGAAGGATGAAGTCGCAACTGTTGGAGTTGTTACAATCGAACAAGACAAGGTAAATTTGTTTTATTTTGAGGATGATATTGTTATGCATTCGGTGGATATGTTGAATGTTGGTTTCGGAGAAGAATATGGAATGGTCAATGCAAATTTGGGTAAAGATATTGCAAATTTGAATAAGGTATATGCAGATTTTAGTGAGGTTGTGGATGCAGATTTACAACTGGATGTTGCAGATTGGTATGTGTATGTTGCAGATGTTAGTAGGATGTTTTGGTGGAGGAGGTTAGGGCATCATGGGTTTGAGCCCATGATGAAGAAGAACGTAGAGAGTGTTTGGTGAAGGAGGATGGAATATGGTGAATTGAAAGCCACGATAGGTATGAAGGGTGATGATTGGAGCTACAGAAGGAAGGTGACAAGTGTTCTGATGTGGTATTGAAAAAAGTGGAAGAATAAATGACATTTTGCATATATTCAGCAAAGGAGTTCACTATATGTTACCTATGACCCAAAAGAGTGATTCTATCACTCAACTCCACCATTGTGAGTCTATGCTCATAGTCTTTCTACTTGACATGTCTGATGCAGGAGCACCTAGGGACACATGCAATCTGCATGAACCAAAATATTTTTAATTTATTTTTCATAAAATTTTGTTTGGTTTGGTGGTCTTTGGCATTTCATGGAAATGTGTGTGATTGGCATAGTTCGATTGCATTGCGAGCTTTCAAATAAAGTAAAAAAAAAGTGTTAGAGATCTTACCCATTACTTATATTCAAACAATATGTAATGTCTTGTATTAGCTTGTGTATGCAATACCTCCTCATGGGGAAATTACAACTTTTTCATATTTATGTGTTTTTTCAAATGTCAAAAGGCATGAATATGTTGCATTGGACCAAAGTGTGGAGCTACATTCCAACATGTCCATGTTGTGTGACATTTGGGGATCTTGAAGGGCTCCTATTGAAATTTGTAGTGGGCAATTGCATGTTCTGTTATCAATTCAAATAATGCAACCAATTGGGGTCAAACCTAAGGAATGGGACATTCCTTGTAATAAATCAAAATATTTTAATTGGCTAGGAGAAACATTGCCTCAAAGCCCAACTTCCTCTTAGAATGGTTCTTCATATTTTAACCTTTAATTGATATAGAGAAGCTGACTAGTTAAAGGGTCTATGTGGATTTGAAGCACCAACTTTGGGCTCTTAAAAAGAAGATCAAAATCTATAGTTGAAGAGGTAGATAGACTAAGTGAAGGTGAATAGTCAAGGGAAGAATCAATCACACATAGATAGAAAGAAGGTAGAGGACACATAGAAGCTAGTAGGAGGCTGCATTGGATAACAAAATAGGCTATAGTTTAGTGTGGCAGAAATCTATGAATAGTCATAATTTGGAAGCCCATGTAGTGAGAGTATAGAAGCTTGACTTGGGAAGAAGAGTAAATTCCAAAGGGAGCCGAGTGGATGATAAGAGAGAAGACTTAGGACGATATGAAAATTTGATATGACAGCGTGGAATATTAGAATAGGGGTAGTCTAAGATTACTCTATGACTATAAGAGTCAGTGTGGCATTTAAAAGAAAAGCACACCACATTGACTGGTGTAATTGGAAATATTAAAAGAAGCAAAGCCTATTGGAACATAAAAGAGCACAAATAATTTAGGAGATATAGATTTCAATTTTTTGTACTATAGATGTATTTTGAATTGAGTTGAACTATTAAATCTGAGTTTTTTTTCAATCTTTGCTTGATTGATTGTTGTTTTGTTTTGTGATTTTGAGTTGGTTGAAAGAGGGGATGACCCTCTGTATCAGTAGATTCATACATAAATAATGTATTAGCTTCTTCTTGATGTTCAAAGGCTAAAATAGGGGCTTGAAAACCTTAGAAAGATCATGTGTATTCTTAATCATTTTCTATCCTAGATACAATTGGCATGGTTAAGTTCACTCCTCAAAATTTAATATTTTATTTAGTGGTTTTATTTATGTATCCCTTCTTGTCATTCCAAATAATTCATTTCAAACTAATTTATTATAGTTTATGTATGTGTTCTACTTTTTTCTATGTATTTTCCTAGAAAGTCTTCTCATTATTGTGTGAAGGATTCTTTTATTTTTGCAAAGAGGAAAGATTCACAATAGGATAGATGCCTCCATAATTAGCGAGATTTCACAAATTCTATTTTTCATAAATCTAATACCTAGTTTATAAATTTACTTTGTTAATATTTTTTCTCGTGTGTTATTCCAGAGGTTTGGTATCAACACTAGAAACATTAAATTATGTTTTATATTCCATTTTTTCCATAGCATTTATATTATCTAGCCTAGGTCTATTTTTTATTTCCTTTATTCAAACCCTACTTTAGCATCTAATTAAATTAATACAGTTTTATTGATTTACTATTTCTTTTCTTTAGATTAAATAGGATCATCCAATTAATTACTTAATTGATTAATCATTAATTAATAAGTCCCATTTTATTTTATTTTCCTAAGCTAAAATTAGAAGTATTTTTGTAGATTTAGGTCATCTTGTCTCATACCATTCAATCAGGAAAATCGTCTTGATCTAATTTAATCATCACTTGGGGTATTTTTCTCTTTTATTATAATTCATTTTTATTTTATAATCATCCAATTATATTAATTAAAATCGATTGATACAAAATCCATCCTACTTTTTTGGATCACATCTCTTCTCAAGGTTGGATAGCACAATCATGTCTTCTCTCTCCATGTGATAGGTCTTTTGGTTGCAACTAATTTTTAAGTGATGTGAGGTTCACTATCAACTCCAATAAAATTTACTCATTAGTTTTCATAGTACACATTATAAATACTAAATTGATTTATGTTCTAAATGAAAGTAGAAAATTTTTATCTTTTAAGTGTATTGAGGTCAACAAGTTTCCAAAGGTGGAGAATTAATTTATTACATTTTCAACATCCTTCTTTCATCATGAATTATAATGTGAGGCTCCTTGATCCTGAAATTTAATATTTCCATTTATGTATTTTGATTATTAGTCTCAATTCTTTTATTTAGTTTAGTTTAGTCTTTAATTGTATGAATCTATTTAATAAGCCAATATAAATGAAACTGGTAAGTAGTTTTGTCAATATAATTTTAAATTAAATTAATTGATATGAATAAATTCTTACATAGCTAGAATTCTATTTAACTACACTCATTAGTACAAGAGGCATTTCATACCTCTAATTCAATTGTACTTATAAAAAATAAAATTTTTTGATTCAAAAAATATGGAAGAGACCTAATCCCATTCAAAGAATAACAACACAAAAATAGAGAACTAGAGAGAAACAACTCAAGCACCAAAGCTTAAGCCCTAAAAGTTTCCTCTCATGGTCTTGTCAATAAAATTATGGTCCTTCTTAGGATTACATTTCTTACTATGCTACACAATTTTCTAAGAATAAATAGTGACAAGATTTGAATCTGTATGATAGGAAAGGGGGATACCCTTCAGAGAGACTAACCAAAGGTTCAACAAGAACATCAAGTGAAAAAGCCATATCCAAAACCAAAGTAACATGAATTTTAGAAGAGATAGCCTTATCTAAAACCATTGTAGTTGGAGCAACATGAGAGACAACACTTTCACTAATTGGAATCATAGTAGAAATAACTATGTCCAAAATTTGAGCAGCAAAGGCCATTGGAGGGGCAACACTATCATCAATAGGAGAATTTATTTGAGTGGAAGGAGGAGGCCTATAATCCTCACTATAAATAGAAGAGACATCATGAGGGAGCATGATTAGATGGTCCTTGAGAGAACTCTTCCACCAAGTGGAAGAGGAAGCTGGATGAGATCCATGAGGATAGTCACGAACCAAATATTTTGTAGAAAAATAATGTTTTCAATGAAATGAGATTCCTTCATAGTCCCCAAGTTGGCTCCAAGACCAACCATTAAATTGTAATATCACCTCACCAGGTAGTGCTTGAGTCAAGTCAACCTTCACCAAAATTTGAGAAAAGGTGTGAGAAGAGTCCTTGGAAGTAGTATCCACTTCAAAGAACCTACCAAGAGCATTACCAATGCCTTCAAAATTAAAGTAGCACCAAAAGTGTAAGGGGAGATAAGGAAATATTAGCCAAACATGCATAACATCAAAGGGTTCCTTCAAGGGGTTGAAGGAATAAACCAAAGGCCTCAAAGATAGGGGATGTGAGCCTCACACCCACAAACCATGATCTAAAACAACTTGTTTGTCCTCAAAAGAATTGAATTCAACAAAAGAAAAAAATCTAGCAGAAGGATATATCTCAATCTTACCTCCACTAAGGGCATCCAGTGCTTCGTGATTTAGAGGTGAAAATATAGGAGAGAAGCCCAAAATTGAGAAAACCTACAAGTCCCATTTCAAAGAAGAAATCAATGTTATCTGAAACTTCCTTCTTGAGAGAAAGTATAGGAGTAGTATTTGCACACAGGAAGGGGTGCATAGATCCCACCCCCACCATTGTGGACCACACAACATCCACAAAGGTCTAAGAGCCTACAACAGGAATAGTCAAGCCCACAACAAGAGATTTAGTTGAATCATCTCCTATAGACTACACAACTTGTTGGAAGAATGAAGAATCAAATCTTATTATACAAATTTTGTGTTGTCATTGATGTCACCATGTTACATGAGTTGCTACTACAAGTCTAAGTTTTAGCTTGATCTATATTTTGAACTAGTATGCAGTTATTATCCTCTAGTATTTTCGTTTGCAATCCCTTGCTAATGAATATCATAGCTTGCAGTTTTGGGAAATGGTTTTTGGATTTTGGAATGTTGTAAGTTAATAATCTTACATGCACAGGTGCTCATTTGGCAAGTTGGCATTACTCTGTAGTTTATTTTTTTGTTATTATGTCTATCTTTGGCTAACCTAATGTATAGTTGATGTTGTAATGGATTAATATTTGTATTGTAGATGTAATTGTGACCTATCTTTGGTCCATGCTGACATGATGTAGTGTGCTACACATTTGAATTTATTTTGGGAAGATTTTGTACATGCTTGAAGCCAACAATTATTTTTTTTGTGAATAAGGGTTGCATCTAATTGGGCCAACATAATTGATGCTTGTGGATATGTTATATATATATATATATATATGTTGGATAGTTTTGGGATTTTTGGTGAATTGAGAATATGAAGAAGTGCGAAGAGAGACAAGCATGCAAAAATGATGAAGTTTGTAAGGTTAGCTTATTGAGCATCAAATGAACTAAATCAACACTTGTTAGGTGTAACTTTATCAATTCATTTTCTAGTTGTAAGCCATTTTTTAATTGTATCTTCTATAGGAAGTGAACCTCCCATTTTGGACAGTGAGTCCTCATAGTGATCAACCCCTTGTAATATCTTATAACTGGCTATACTATATTGTGAGCTAATCCTCACCATGGTTTTTCCCATTTTTGGTTTTCCAAATAAAAATTATGCTATTCATGTCTTGTGTGTTATTATGTTCTATCAATGCTCTTTCTCAATTTGACCATTATATGCATTACAGTCATTGGACAGTATTTGTTCAATAAGTTTAAGAAGATATTGATTGACTGCCCCTCTCAGTATCTTACATATTCAACAATTGTTATCAGAGTTTGGTTCCTTTGAAGAAGCCTAAAAACTTGAGGAATATCTTGAAGATTGAACAAATGGATGATAAAGAAGAACTTTGGGTTGCTCTTGAAGATCTTGACAAGGCTAAAAGTGAATACAGATATTTGAAAGAAAATCTTGATGAAGCAAATCAATGCATCCTGAAGTTGAAAGATAAACTAAAGAAATTCAAAGAAAGAAATAGAGAAGTGGATGAGAAATTAAAAAAAGCAAATAGAGAGATCACTGGACTGAAGGTGCAAGTGGAGGAAAAGAAGAGAATTGAAGATTTTTTGAATACAATGGTGCAAGGCAAGACTGATGAATGCACAAGGCTTGAACAAGAAGTGCTAAACCTGAAAGTAGATCTAGAAAAATAAAAACTCTGTGAAGATAAGTCCAAGAAAATCTCCACCAAGCTTGATGAGTTGATTGCATTACAAAAACCAAGTAAATATAAAGGTGGTTTGTGAATTTAAACAGGTGAAAACTCAAAGGATGTGTAGACCTCAAACATAACGGATAATCAAAAGACTCAAAATAAAGTAAAACTGAGAAGAAATCCAAGGAAATTTGCTAGAAGACTACCCATCAGACAACCAAATGCTCAAAGGTACCCATCTTTCAATGGTTTTTTCTTTTCATGTAATAAATTTGGTCACAAGGTAACAAAGTGTAGAAGTAGAATAAACTAGTATGCTAGTCCCTTCTTCAAAAAATATTTTGCATGTAAGAAAGTTGGACATAAGGCTAATGAATGCAGAATTCAGATGATGAATTGGTTTAATGGAGGTAGAATGAATCATTTTTGTTGGATATTGGGTATGTGTAGGATCATGATGGGCCAAAAAATGGCAATATGATGGGCATGTGGTTGATGACTTTTTTTTAACCCAAAATTGATGAAACGAAAAGGGTTTTTAAAGGAGATTCTCAAATTTCCACCAATATAAATTATGTTTTACTTTGAATTTAATAAGTAATTATTATTAATTTTCTATTTGAATTACAAATAAAGTCTTGATTGAGAGGTTGATTGAAAAACATCTATAGCTTTCAAATGGTGTCACATTTTTTGAATCCAAAATATGTGTCACATTCTATGCTTCACATACTAATGGATTAAAACAATAAAAATTGAATTTCATGAAGTTTTGACCAAGTTAAGGTGGTCAGACATACAAGTTTTTATATTTTTTAAAAGTTGTAATAAAAAAATCATAATTAAATATTTACTTACAAAAAAAATGCATCACATCGAGACATGAGTGCTCTACTTATATCTAAAATATTATAAAAAATATTATTATTTTATTGTGGTTAGTGTGGTCAAATAGGCACCTACTTCTTATTCTTTCCTTGAAATTTAAGTACTACTACATTGAAATTTCAAATTTTCACCAAATAGATATTTTTTTCAACAAACCTAGTAGTTTAGAAACTATATTCAATTTGCTATAGATTCTATTATTACATATTTTTGAAATAATATAGATAACTTATTCAAATTTTTACGTCAAGTTTCGTAACTTTGATTTTTTTGAATTTTTTTCCATTTAAGGGCCTATTTTTTCCATGATGATCCTACACATACCCTACTACTATACATGTGATATGTTTGGACACGAAAATAAGTGCAGATCAAGGGTTAATGGAGGTCAAACAAGTCAGAAAAATGTTTTTTGCTACAACTGCAACAAACTTGGACACATTTCAAGAGTTTGTAGAAGTAAAAAGGACAAGCAATATAATCCGGTAAACAAGAATGAATCGGTGAAGAAAATTGTCAAGAATGTGATTAAGCAAGAAATCAACAATATTTGGAAGAAGAAAGAGGAGCCAGAAACATCAAATGCATTTGTTCCCCCATTCAGTGCATACAATACCTCTGACAATTAGACCTAGCATGGTCTTAGGGGGAGCATTAACAGAAAATTGTTCAAACCCCCTAGATATTTGGCATGTCAGTCTTTGGCATGAAGATATGTTATAAGGAATGGATAAACAGAGGTTATACAAAAGGAACTAGAAGAAAAGTTGCATACATATTCATTTGCAAAGAAAATTAAGGTTTTTATTGTAGTGAAGAGGGTTTTTATCAAGTTTTTGAAATCTGTCACATTTAATGCGAATTAGGGCAGATCATTGTTTTATAAAGTGGATTTGCAAGGAATTTTGATCACTTATGCATTTGAGAAGATTGGGTCCTCTTTGAACTTGAATGATTTGGAAACCTTGAAGAAGGTATGTTCAAAGGTGTTTTGAATGAAGAAAAGGGTGAACACTTTGATGACAAAGGATAAGAAGCAGACAAAGAAAACAAGGAAAGAAATTGTAGAAGCCATCAGGGGTATGGCTGAGAAATATGGCATATTTGGTGTACTTCCATCTAGTACTACACCTAAATCAGGAGAAGAAGTTTCTGCAGAAGTAAAGGAAGACATTCCTCCATATATAGGTGTTACAAGTGACCCTTATGGGATAGAGAAACAAAATGAGGAAGAAGTTGAACCAAAGAAGCATGATGTTGTCCCCCCAGAGTATACTAAAGAAGAAAAGGATAAAGATGAAGGCGAAAGGGATGGAGGAGAAAGAGATAAAGATGAAAAAGAAGATGGAAAAGGAGAAGAAGAGAAAATAGAGGAAGAGGGAAATGTAGAGGAAGAAGAAAGAAATGGGGAATCTACTGGGAAGAATGAAGAATATCAAAGGCAGGTTGTGGATTCACAAAGATCCCCTAGAAAACCCCCCTCCAACAATGATGTTTTGAAAGTATTTTTATCCAAGCAGATCAAGTTCCAGCCGGTGATTCCTCCAAAACTTCTACAACTCCCTATGATTCAAGGTAGTGTGGACTTGGATAAGATTTCTCTTGTTCATAAATTTGTGTTAGGGGATGCATTGCATGCATCTAGAGGAAAATAAATTCTAGAAATGCATGAAAAGGGGACTGAGCTTATTAATGATTCTCTCAAAGCTTTGCAAGAGGCCACCCCTAGTATATCAATGGATATGTCTCTCACTCTAGTAGAGAATTTAAAACTTTTGTTGGAATCCTTTAAGGAGTATGCCTCTAGACTTTGTGAGAAGAAAAGGAAAGAGGTTAAAGTGAAATTGGTAGAGAAAATGCTTTTGGAACTTCATGATAAGTGTGCTCTAGCACACACCAATGTTGAAAAGAATCTAGAAGTTGTGCAGGCTTGTGAGTCTGAAGCAGGTATTGTATTTTCTTACTACATTAAGTGGTTAGATTCCACTTAGAATATCAAGGATCTCATAGACTCCATTGAGTCCCAATTGACTTCTATCTCCAGTACCTACAGTGCATCCAAAGATAGAGATAGGAAAACCTGGAATACTATCACTGCTCACAAAGCAATTCTTTATTCTATAGAAGTAGAAGGAGGATATAATTAGAAGATTTAGTTAGTTAGGTGACCTTTTCAGAATGGAGTACACTCTGGTTTCTAATGCTTTAGCGAATGTAGAAAAATTAGATAACATCAATCTAACTTTTGGTACTCTAGATGATGTAAAAGAAAGCCTGGTGGAATTGGAATCTTTGAATAGAATGTTGATATCTGCTAAGAAGAGTTGGGAGAATGGTAAGGCAACTTGGTAAAGCATTCTTAAGGAGATTCAAGGCTCACCATCCTCTAAGTAATGTTTTTTAGTTTTAATTTTTTATTGGACTGCCTTTTTTCCTTGATGTCAAAGCGGGAGTGAAGGTCATGAAGAGAAAAGGAAAGTATGTGTACATATGAGGTTTGTAAATTCTTTTGGCACATGTTATCATCAATGAAAAGGGGGGAGATTATTGGAAGAATGAAGAAGAACATCTTACTATACATCTTTTGTGTTTTCATTGTTGTCACCATGCTATATGAGTTGCAACTACAAGTCTAAGTTCTAGCTTGATCCATATTCTAAACTAGTATCTAAACCGGTATGTAGTTACTATCCTCAGATGTTTTGGTTTGCAATTCCCTGTTGATGAATATGATAGCTTACAGTTTTGGGAAATGGTTTTTGGATGTTGGAATGTTGTAAGTTCATAATCTTATGTGCATAGGTACTCGTTTGGCAAGTTGGCATTACTCTACTATTGTATTTTTTCTATTAGGTCTATATCTAGTTGACCTAATATATAGTTGATGTGGTAATGGATTAATTGTTGTATTGTAGATGTAATTGTGACATATCTTTGGTCCATGCTGACATGTTATAGCATGCTACATGCTTTATTTTCTTTTGGAAATATTTTTTGCATGCTTGAAGCCAACAATTATCTTTTTGGTGAATAAGGGTTGCATCTAATTAGGCTGACCTAATTGATGCTTTTGGATATGTCATATATATATATATATATATATATATATATATATATATATATATATATATATATATATATATATATATATATATATGTGTTTATATATATATATATTGGACATTTTTGAAATTGTTGGTGAATTAAGAATGTGAAGAAGTGCGAAGAGAGACAAGCATGCGAAAATGATGAAGTGTGCAAAGTCATTTTATTGAGCATCAAAGGAACTGAATCGACACTTGTTAGGTGTAACTTTATCAATTCATTTTCTAACTGTAAGCTATTTTGTTATTGTATCTTCTATATGCAGCGAGCCTCCCATTTTGGACAGTGAGTCCTATCAGTGAGACACCCCTTGTAATATCTTATAACCGGTTATATTATATTGTGAGCTAATCCTCACCATGGTTTTCCCCATTTTATATTTTCCATATAAAAATCTTGGTGTTCATACAGTGTTGTGTGCTCTTATTTTCTACTAATGCTCTTTCTCATTTTTATTGTTATATGTATTGGAGTAATTGAATGGTGTTTGTTCAATAAGTTTAAGAAGATATTGATTCACCCTGCCTCTTAGTATCTTGGGTATTCAACACAACTAGCGAGTCTCTTAGGTCAATGACCAAATCATACCCAACAAAGCATATGGAAACACAGGGGAGTGGGAGAACCATTTGGAGGAGGTATTAAAAATTTTAGGAGGATGGGAGGAAACATGAGCCATCGAGATGGAAAATTTTGACTTGCAAACATACAAAATAAAAAATTATATTCTTGAATAAAATTATAATGTTAAATTCATTACATGTCTAACTTCTTAAGAGTACTAGTGATTGACCTTTTCTTTCATGTGAATTGTATTATTGCATGTGAGTTGGAACATTCTTATACACCCATTTTTGGCATAGTAAACATCTAAATTCCAATACTCATTCATCTCATAATCCACTTCAATATAGCAATATGTAGCACTTGTAATCAAATTAAAAACATTTTTTGATCAAATTTCACTCATAGCCTCAATGGATAAAAACTAAAGTCCACCTTTTGTTGTGTTTCACCCTCAATTTTGAGCTAAAGAATGGTCCACATTAAAAAATACACTTACTAGGCTAGTTTTCACTCACCAGTCATATCAAAAAGTTCGTCTTCATCCCCATATTTATCATTTTCTACCCTAAATAAAATCTATAGATGTAAAATTGACCCCAATTGTTTTTAACAATATCAAGTTTCCACAATCCATGTTATTTTTTAATAATTTTCTACATTTGATTGTGTTAGAGTTTTTGCATCAACATTTTAGATCACACTCCATGATTTATCATCTTGATGATCGATCACAAAGTATAATTTGAGATGTTGATGCAAGAACTTCAACACAATCAAATTTTGAAGAATCTTAAACAAATTGTTTTTGTAGTTCCAAATTTAAACCTCAAACATCTAAAACTAAAAAATTAAATTTAAACATTATTAGTCTTTTCACTAGCCTTTGTGAGCTAACCTCTGACAAATTTATGTTGATTTTGTGCTATGTTGTTTTATTTAAGGATATACATCCATTCATTAGAAATCAAATGAGGGAATCAAAGAATCATGAAAAACAATATCATACAATATACATGATACATCTATAACAATCTTGCCAAAGTATACATTAGTATAGATCATCTTAGGCAACCTTACATGCTTTCTTGTTGTCTTTGATCATTGTTCCAAAGTCATTTAATTGTTTGATTAAGAGCTTGACTAACGAGAATATGAATAGTTCTTAACAAGTTCCTAAATAGTGTTTATAGGTCCACCACCCCACATCAAACACAAGTATAAAGAGATGAGGCATACAAATTCTATGATGAAAATTCTACAAAATCATTTCTCTAAGTTGAGATTCAATTTTTTGAACCATATCATTTTTGCACTCACAAAGATTAGTTTTCCAAATGCAAATCTAAACTATAATAGGACATAATTAATTTATAACTTTTAATACATTTGCTTTATCAAATTTTAAAATTCAAACACAATATAAATATTTTTTACATCTTCAGCAATATAATCTACCATTTTAAAATCAGATTAAATATTATATTTAATTTATTTAAATTATATACATTATATTATACATTCATTTTTTAAATTCCTTAAAAACAAATCCTCTTCAACAATATTCTTAATTTTTTAAATTATTTAATCATTTAAAAAATATATATAATGAAAACATTTATTTTCATTATAGTTGTGAAACAACTCAAGTAATACAATTCAATTCTTACACATAATAAGATTGAGAGATCCTTCCCATAATCTGTAGATTCCTTAGCAGGCTATTTCTTAATACTTACCTTCAAATTTCTTACAAATGAAAGAAAAAAGTCGTTGGGGATCCAACCTCTGAATAGTCTTTGCTGATTGGCCTCGCTTTATTTGACAACTGCGTTATCCAACTCCAGTTCGTACACTTGTGGATACCCATTTTTAATATAGCATAAGACTGACTCCTTCAAGCTGCGAACCCTACACACCTTGCCGCTGGAGTCACAACATTCCAATGACCCACTCCAATTTTTCATTAAGTACTTAATGAATGTCCTCAGATGGTTATAATTATCCTCGTTACAATCCACTAGAAATCTGTTCCTATATGTTATGAAACATACTATTATACTGACACGTCTTTCATTTGAATTAAATTTTAAGTTCACCTGCAATGGATTCTCCCCTTCACTAGGAAACATCTCGTGACTAGGAATCTCCGGTTCACTGCTGGGCTGGATACTGACCAAAGATGCACTTTCAGAGCAGGCTTTTGCTCCTCCACCGATCACTGCATGCTTGACGCTACTCACTACTCGCCACTCAAAGTCACTAGACGGCTTCAAGTTCTCCACCCACTCTAAGAAAGAGTATATCCACACCCTCTCTCCTCTAGGAAGGTGATCACACACGGGATGCATTGCCCAGCAGAAGATGCTTTTCACCTGGGTGTAAATCCACACCCTCAGTGGTGTGATGAACTCCATCACTGCTGATGTAAAGCTCAACAATGTTGAAATAAGCCAGTGCACTTGTTTCATTGCCCGGAGGAAAAACCCTATCAAATTTAGACCTTTCAATATTTTCTCCTCCGAGATCGACAAATTGATAGGGAGGAAGAGACAAACCTCATCTTGTGATAATGACTTGATAATCTCATTTCTAAGTATTAAACCGTCCAATACCTCGGAAAAATCCATCACACCACCTGTAATTAGTGCTCCAAAGAATACTTTATGACCTCTGAGAAACACAGTTTCCCTATTTAGTATTTTCAAGCCAAGAAGAGAGTGCCAGATTGGATCTGTAATATAATACACCATTTTTCCGTCAACGAACAGCTTGTGTCTTTCCTTTCTCTCTAAATGAAACTTCTTCCCTAAGTAGTGTATTTCAAGTACCGTCTCATTGGGTGCCTGGCTTGCCACAGTAGGCTGATCTGCTTCCCTGGTTGCAAGGCAAACGCCAACCCGGAAGAAGTAGAAAGGGCCGGAGTCGAATTCTTTCAGTCGGGCATAAGATGGGGAGAGGAGAGTCCCCAGCCCGCCAGGTAGCTCACTGATGCACCAGCTCATAAAAACTTTTATAACGGCTCCGAACACCGTCAGCTTCACAATCTGCCAAAACGCGAGACAAAACTGTAAAGAAAGTAGCACCTTACTAAATATTGACTCGAATTCTTCCATACTTCCACAACACTAGATCACTCCGCTACACTCTTTTTTTCTCTTTCTTTCCAATAATCACAATGATAGCCCACAGTGCTAATCCGTTTCCTGATCTTCCTATTCTTCATCAGTCATTCATTGCCAAGAAATTTGCCAAGAAATTTCCATTATTCCAGCACAAGCTTTTGCTTTTTCCATCAGTCATTCATGCCAAGAAATTTCCATTATTCCAACACAAACTTTTGCTTTTTCCTTTTCTTTCTTTTCTTTCAGGGGATTTCATTTATTCCCCTTTCCTCCATTCCTTTTTTCTTTTCTTCATTTTAGTTATGTTTTATTCGATCTTACATATCAATCGTTCTTTTATTCCCATCTTACATAGCAATCTTTCTTTTTGGCTCCCATTCCAATATTCTATTCGTAAATAAAACTTGCTTTTGCTTAACGGAGACGAAAGAACAACAAAGAAAACGGTCGTACTTTTATCACACTTCTTCCGTACTTCTATTTCCTAAACATGTATATTTAGCCGATAGGCTATTATAGGTGGGAATTCCAGGGGAAAAGTCTTACTGTCTGATGCCGAAAAAGTTTTCAGGCTTCCTACTGCCAGATTTGATAAGTACTATGAGAATTTTTTACAATTTACCACTGCCAGATTTTGGTAGGTACTCCCTGTCCTCGTATCCTGTTTCTCATAAATATTGGAGTTGACGAGGGGACATTTGTCACACCTGCCTACAGAGAAAAGGGATGCTCGTACCATTAATATGGCGTGGTGAACCATTTTCTACGGGGGCCATCGGTCACATCTACCTACAGAGAAAAGGAACACTCGTGCCATTAATATGGCATGGTGACCCATATGTTGGGATAGAAATGAGAGTTCACAGGGGAAGTTTGACACGTAACCTCTATAAACGCACATTCTTAGGCAGTCTGATATAATATTTTAGGAGAGGAGGTGGGCGGTAGAGGTGGAGAGGGGAGAATCGAGAGGGAGGGTGTTGAGAGGAGGCACGGGTGTCTCCATATGGCACTTAATTCTTCAACTGAAACTATCGTATCTGTATTTCTTCAATGTTCTCCATCTTGCTCCTCCTCTCTCATCAAATGTGATGGAGATTTCTTCTTCCTCAGGCTTGTGATGGTAGACCTCAGGGGTGTAATCCATTACAATCTCTCTCAGTCACATGGTTTCATAAACCAATGGAGGAGTTTTACATCTGCCATATGCATTGGTTGTAGAATGCAATAAGCATGTTCAATATATTCGGTGCCTCTGCATTAAGCTTGTTGAATGGAGGCCTTCGGCTTAAAGTTTGTCTCACCAGAGCTTAGCTTGATAAAATGATGGCTGAAAGCCAAGATAGGTCTGAGACTGCAGAGAAATCCTGCAGACGTGCTTAGAGTAGGCTCAAAAGACGGAGATCGAAGAGGAGGAGCCAAAACAAGGCAGCCTTCCATGGAAACTTGCACTAGGGAGCAGTCCTGAAACTTGTCACAAGGTGCAGGTAATTTCTTGTATTTTGTTTTCTTTCAGGTAATAATTAAGAATTCTGGTTATAACTATTTTGAGAAAAAAATTTGCATCATTCATCATTTTGATAATACCGTCCATAATAATTTGTTAAAAGATCTCTCGCACAATTATTGTCAGAAGCATTCTTGATTATTTATGGAATGTGACAATAATATTATCTTTACAAACTGATATCTCATGTAAAGTTATTTCCTTCTTAAATTTAGAGTTACGGTTTGAGAAGGATCTATTGAACTAAATTCACTTTGGACATAATCTCACCTTTTATCTCTTAAAGATTTCAGGCCTTTATAGTTTACAAGACTTTGATCCATTCTTTACACTAAAATGTATTGTTTGTTCATGCAATGCATGGAAACCAGGTAAGATTTCACTTGGCACAGTAAGTCTTCTGAAAGATAAAGGATTCTATGCAGTGATTGTAAATAGTCAGAAGCTCGGAGGCCATGTATAGGGCATTGCGATGGTGAAAATTTTCTGTGGGTGAGCCATTAATTCTCAACACATTTACACTCCTTTCACTACTTGGATGCATCGCTCAGTAACCTCTTGAAATCACCTCTAGATTTGACACAATATAATGTCACCTAACTTGACATGATTTCAGCTACATATTGTTGCAGTGGAATCTCTATTCAAGAGGAAAATTTGGATCATATTTAATCAGGAGATTATAAATCTCCATATTCACTAGGATTAGCAGTGACCAAGAGAATAGATGGAAGTAATCTGAAACCTATGCAAATAACCTTGAGTCCATTAACCATAACATCGATTCCTGAATCGTATCACTCCTTTTTATTTTTAGTTGAAATGCAAGCAAGAACATGTGTAGAGGAATGGTGGCATTGCTCGGTAGGTGAGCCATTAATTCTTGATGACTGACAGCGAACCGTATTTACCTTGCGTTTGGAAAACTTGTTCAACATTTAGTTTATCAACCTTATATCCAAGTTGTTGTTGTAGGTTATTAATTCATTCACCTGACACATCTGTTTGCAATCTTCATCTGCATGGACTATTTGATTCAGTTAGACCTGAAATTGACATTAATGCATATCTACATCCTGCAGTGTTTACCTCAATTGTTGCCTTTATCCCTCTGCCATGAGTATTAAATTCAGGGAGATGCAATTGTACCTTTGTTTATTCTAAGAGGTTGAAATAGATATCTTCACGCTCTCCATATTCAGTGTAGCAGATTGTGATGGGATCTCTCAGAATTTATTGAGTTTATATTTTTATTACCTTCCTTTATTTAATAGAAAAATAGAAGATTAAAAATGTAATTTTTAAACTAAATGTAATTTTTAAACTGTTTTAAGTAAGTTTATTTGTTCTTGGAATGTTTTAAGTTAAGTTTATTTGTTATCGGATGAAATTAAGTTATTTTACTTTCTAAGGAACATGGAAATTAGTTGCATTGTCAAATAACATAATAATAATATCACAAGTATTGTAAATATTATTATTGGCAATTGAAAATAAATAGCACTCTTCTTATTATAAAATAATAGCAATGGCAGTATTATGTAATGGAAGTTGAATGGTTATTATATTGGTTAATCTGGGGTAATAATATCATTGTTAGGCTTAACTCTTATTTCAAATAATAATATAAGAGTAATGTGATAAAAATAATAAGCAATATTTATATTAAAGAGTTTCACTATAGTAATATATTTATCACAATAATTAAATTATATATACAATATGATTTATAATTATAATATTATTTTGGGGAACAATATTATATTGTAGTATTAAATTAAAGTGATAATATTTACAGAACAAAGAGTTCCCATTTAGTGCTATGAATAAGGTTATTGTGGTTGATTTAGTACTAATAAAATTACAATTGTAATAAGAGTAAATATTATTGTTAGTATTAAGAGGTTATTTTGAGAGTAAATGTTAATATGATTATTCACGAGTTAGTTATTTGGTATTATTATTTTTATTTATATGGAAGTAATTTTAGTAAGGTAAATTGAGATTTAAAAAAAAATTAAAATAAAATGGTTCTTAAAAGTGAATCTATTTTCGTGACAATGGTAATGATTAAATAGGTTAAATTGTTGTTTAAGATTAAATGGTTTAAGCTAGGTTAAACATGATGATCATTATAAGCTTATTGATTTAGTTATAATGTTCATATGAGATAATTAATAATATTACAAATGATTAGATTGGTGATTTAAAACACAATATGATGGTCACCAATTATATGTTGGGAAGGAGAATGATATAATTTATGTTTAAATTATGGTTAATGATAATAATAATAATAATAATAATAATAATAATAATAATAATAATAATATTGTAGGGTGGAGTAATATTAAAGCTTAGAACATATAGGTTAAAGCTTGTTTGATGTCTTGTCTGTATCATCTTCATTTTACTAAGCTGAAGTATATCCTACTATCGGCATAACCATTGCACCTCATTGAGGTGCAAGCGCTAGTCGTTATACTTCGTATAACATTTTGATGCCTCGATTATTATTCCCAGCAGGGCCTACATTTGACGTTTATATGACTGTATTAAGTTATTTTAATCATGAAATGCAGTTATATTTTTAGGAAGATTGTATCATTGAAAAGGGAAAACTTCTTGTTAAATTTTTTATATAATTATTAGTTTTTATAGTCTATAATTTTTATTTATTCTAAATAAAGAAAATCTTATTATTTCAAGGGCCACTTTAAAGATATAACTCTCACAAAAAAATTTATCTAACATAAATAGTTTTCAATCTTAGATCGTGATTTTCATATATTTATATTATTCATCTTTTTTTTTTCTCTATTCTTTCTTTCACTCACAATAAATAAATATAAATATATTTTCTTGATATTTTTGGCCTAACTATAATATAGAAACTTATGAGTGGATTATAATGACAAGCTCTAGAATGTTTATGCTAGATAAAATAGTGGGAGGAATGTTGCAGTTTTAGAGTTTTTGAATGTTGAAATTTAAGATTTTCATGTTGAAATATGGCCTTGCATGTGACAAATTTAGGTTTTGTAAGTTGAGGTTTCATATTTTATTATTATTCTATTGCTTGTTGGGGTATACACATTCATGACTGCCCTAAATGGGTCTCTAGGTCTCAATCAAATCTTTTTTCAAATGTAATTTATTCTGAGTTTCCATGTTAATCATTCCCTATATGAGGCTAATGCAATACATACTCCTAGTTTGGATCAAAGGTAACAAATTTCTTTGGAAAAAGAAATTTTTCAAGATCAACTATTGCATCCCTCAACACATGTAAATTCCCTTAGTTATTTTTAATCCTCACTCTATGGGAGAGGATTTTTATTTTAGAGACATATCATTATTTGTAAATTCTTGGGGGTTGGAGTGAATGTAAGGATACTACAACAATAAACACATAGAGTTTGGACGATTCAAGGAAACATGGAAATAATTTTGAGGTCAATAGTTTTTGTTGCTTTCAATAATGTTTCTAATTGCTCCTATATTTAAGAGGATATTTTTACTTCTTCAAAAATGTAATTATTTTCATGAAATCTTGGAATTTTGATTCATCTCCCTTCTAATGTCCCAATTTGGATTTGTCTCTTTGTCTTGCTACTAATTTTCTCAAATGATGAATCCCTAGAAATTTTTATTGACTCCTTGGGTACTGTAGACATGCAAAATTGGCATAATGCATTCGACTAGGTCATATTAATCCACTCAACAAATAAATCAAGTTTATTTATCAATCTCCTAAAGTCATCAGTTTAAAATCAACAAGTCAACTTGATCCTAACATCACCCTCCTTGATTAAATAAATCAATCCTTTATTTAATTAAGTCTGAAATCACCTTTCATCCCTTTTTGATTTAAATAAATCAAAATATTCAAGTCAAAGGGGTCAAAGCATCTAATCATCATTAATTTAATCTAATATTGATTAACCTAACCTAACCACCCATCACATCCTCTAGCTTTTCCCACTTGCACAAATAAATCAATTTATTGATTTATTAAAATCCTTATTTTCCATCAACATGGCATCTTTGAGGAATATTCCCTCAAGTTGGAATTCAAAAACAAGTGGACATGTACATCCAACAAAGCATTTATGAGCTCTTACATGGCTCTTATATGTCCCTTGCACAATTCAAACTTAGCATTTAACTCTCAAATTAAAATTTGAATCTCCCTCTCTTTGGAACATTGACCAAAATGTGCTCATTCCTCAACCTATGGCAAGTTGACAGGTGGTCTCATCTCATTTGTCCAAATTATTATCCCACATTGCTCTCTCATAAGCATTCTTTCAACTTGAGAATCTTTAAATAGAGGCTTCATCCTTCAAAAAATCCTCCACAATATTTGTATCTCATCTACAAAGCTTATGCAAAGTCACTCTCTTCATTTGAGAACTGATTTTGTCCATTGCATCATCATCATTGGCATTATCAAGGGTTGGGAAAGGGCTATTTTCCACAATAGCACCAATCCAATATGAGATAAAGTTTTGATCATATTCTATATGCTTGCAATTAGCTATTCTTGTTCTATTTAGCTTTGCATATTTTATCATGGTTAAGTAGCTCATAGGGATGTTGAATTTAATATGTTTCAAATAATTAACATGATATTATTATGCTAAGATTTAAACATGTTGCAAATTTAGCATCCACATTATGGCACTAGAAGGAGGGCATATTAAATAACTATTATTTGGTTAATCTCACTCTAATTTTTCTTATGAAGTAGGTTTGTAAGTTTTCTCTGCAGATCTAATGTGGATTTAAGAGCGGGGAAAGTATCAGGCTAGAGGACCAATATGCCATAGAACATCAGAGTTTTTCTTCCAGTAGCTTACATATAAGACCACTTTTTGGTCTTTGTGTTGTGGCTACTACTGTTTTTATCTCTTATTTCAACATAATCTTCTACAAACTTGAGTATGCAATTCACATGTCCATGTTGTACTATAAAGTGAAGTGCAGTCTATTGCTTGATTTTATCCTATTTAGATGAAGAAGACGTATCGAACTACATCAACTTCTTAACTATACCCCTCCTACACCCACATAATCTAGCAACATGCAGTAGTGTGTTCCCCAAAATAGAATCTACTAGTTTGCAGAGCTCAGGGGCTTCTTCTATAAGTTCTATAGCCACTTGTAGAAGAGATAAGGAAAGTTGTTTTCTACCCAATGAATCGCTTCTAGAAAATTCTAGATGGCATATTTTACCTTCAAATTTTCCCAATTTAAAGTTGCAGAAAGCCTTGCCAAGTGTAGTTTTCCTGTGGCTCACTATTCCATACAATCCTACGATGAAAATTCCCTTCTTGTTGGGTTGAAATTTGTTGAAGAAATTTGTGACGTCCTTGCACATTCATGCTTCGCCTTGCATACCACAGACATGATACTGTAGACACATGAAATTAGCATTATCCACTTAGGTCATATTCATCCACTCATTAAATAAATCAAACGCAACAAATCCATTCACTAGGCAAATCAGGCCTTTAGTCCTAAGGTTATTCATTTAAATAAATCAAAAGCTCACATCATCCTTTAATTAAATAAATCAAACTTTATTTAATTAAAATCCTAAAGTCATATTCCATCCCTCTTGATTTAAATAAATCCAAATTTATTTGAGTCAAATTGGTCAAACTCACCTAATCATCATTAAGCTAATCTAATCCTAATTAGTCTAACCTAATCACCCATCACATCCTCTAGATAATCCCACTTGCACAAAAAAATCAATTTATTGATCTATTAAAATCAACATTTTCACTCTACATGGCATCCATGAGGAATCTTCCATCAAGTTTGAATTCAAAACCAAGTGGGCATCTACATCCAACAAAGCAATTAATAAAATCTTACATGTCCCCCACTCAACATTTACTCTCAAATTTGAATTTTAAATCTCCCTCTCTGGGGCACATTTCCCAAATCTTGCACACTCCTCAACCACTCACAAGTTGACAAGTGGCCTCTTTTCATTGGCCTATGTTTAGTCCCACATTGGTCCCTTTTCAACACTTTTAGCATCTGAGAATCTACAAATAGAGGCATCATTCTTCAAGAAAATCCTTCACAAATCATCCATAGTCCTCATGCAAGGTCACTCTCTTAAACTGAGAATTGATCTTGTCCACCATCATTTGATCATCAACATATCATTTTCATATCATGGAGCTTAAGCAAGGATTGGGAAAGGGCTATTTTCTACAATAGCACCAATCTACTATGAGATGATTTACTTCATGTTTTCATGTGCTTATTTAACTTGCTTTTGTCATGTGTTTGCATTTGAAAGCATTGATGTATCATTTCATATGGATGTTGTTATTTACTTTGTTTTAAACTAACCATGCAAATGTGTGTTGTTTGTTTTGAGCAAATGCATATTTCACCATCTACATTATGGTGCTAGAAGGAGGGCCTCAGCCAATATTTCAAGCATTTTGTTTTGAGATTTGTTGAAAGCTAATGATGTAATGATCTGCATATTCTGTTTTAAAATGTATTTGGTGTGATTCGAAAGCTAATGGGATACGAATTTTTGTGATTTAAAATAAAATACAAGAGGCGTAAGATCTTCTTGCCACTTATTACCTTTTGTATCTCATTTAACGGTATATGCAGTGAAGGCATTGGTAAAGGTTGTGAAATTTGTAAATGCATTTGAATGAAATTTTCCTACACCTTTTTTGGAACTGACATTCGCACCCATTCTAAAAGATTTTTGGAATTCTTCTCTTACATTTGCTAACTATCTTTCCAAAATGAGGACAATTTTGCACAGCATGATTTCATGTCTATTAAAATATTTATTGCTGCCAGCTTTTACATGCATAGTCTATAGTGCTAGTGATAAAATTGCTTGGTGTGTATATGATAGGAGGAGGCACAGGTTTGTAAAGGCATTGATTGCCTTATTGATATTTGATTAAACTACTATCTTGTTGATATTCAATAGAATAGACATTTCCTGTAATATGTCCAGCGCCATAAATGTCAGCGTTAGAATTTAATTTGAATGTATGAAAGTTTGGCAGTATTTTCAAAGTATGATAGAAAACCTTGAGCTACTTTTTTGTTACGAGAGCATATCATATGTTAGCATAGTGTTGGACAAAACTACACAATGTGATCTTAATAAACTACTCTTTTTAGAATACACTATACATGGAAAAAGCTCAAAAATAATTACAAGTAACATTAAGAAGGCATTCTCAGATTTTTCTTTGGAAAAATAAGTTCATCGCTATCACACAAATGGGCCCTTTTCTTTTTTAATTTATGGGATTTAGAAGAGTTCTTAAAGACACCTTTAGCAGAGCTCTTTTCTGCAGTGTGATGAGTTTTCTCTTTTAACCAGTAATCCTCACTTTAATTGGTGTTTTCTAGTATTCCATTGGGAATCTTCTTTGCCTTTTCTAGTGTCAACAAGCTATGCTCCATCATCTAGAACTCAGCCATCTCATTCACGTAGGGTCTCATTAAAAATCTTCAGTAGATCCCTCTCTTGTGGAAGATCGCGTTTTTGTTGTCAGTAATATGGCCTTTCTCTAGTAAAGCACTTACATGTTTCCCTTGTTGTTAACAGAGCCATATTTGGAGTTATCTCTGATATCCTTGGCTAACTAGGCCTCTTTCTTTGTTGTATGCAGGGATGAAAAGCATCTACTCCTTTATATTCATCATCTTTGTTTTCACTTTTAGTTTTCCCTTCCCATCAGTCATTTGCGCAAATTTGCATAAGGCCAATTGCATTTAGCTTGAAAGTGTTTTGAATGACATTATGGGAACAACCTTTTCACCTACCATTCACATTTGCTTGATTTTGAAATAACATAATAGCACAGAGGGAAGAAATATTTTGCGCAGGAAGGATGCTGGAATTACTAGGGAGATCGACTTTACACCTGCCAATTACATTCACTTGAAACAATCTCACACTTTTAATTCATGTGACTCTTTTATGCTTCCACTGTGACTTGTTTATGCCTCTAGTTAGTATATGGTTTGATAATTTTACTGGAGTTTATCCTCTCTGCACTATGAAATAAAATGATAGGCAATCTTCGTGGAAACAAACAAGAATTTTGATGCTGACAAAAATCTATTTGAAAGGTGCGCGCGAGAAGAAGCAGCCAATAATTGGTGCTTGATGCTAGCTAAGGCAACCAAGATAGGGCATCACTTCATTTTCTGACAGAAAGGGCCGACAGTCAAAATCCACGCTAGCTCTACAACTGCCCTTGTCAGGATATGATACACGCATGTACAGAGAAGAAGTATTTACAGCGCCATTAGGAAAGCTATTTGGTTGCAGCTAAGAATTAAAAGATGACTCTTTTTAAACTACACCTTATGGCATACTGACAAAAATATAAATCTTATTGGTGTGATCTAAATTCAACAACCCATTAAATTCTCTCTACTATTTTTAAGTATGCATGACTGTCTTAAGGAGACTTTGAAAATACATTTATGAGAGAAGCAGAAAGCACATTGGAAAGGAGAGCATGTTGGTGGGTAGTGGTTGTGAATCACTGTTGAATGCCTGACATACGTTTTCCTTTTGAGGATTCTTATTAGAAGATCCATGCACTTGTTCTATGCACCCATAAGAAGTTGGTAGAGTACATAAAGGATAGTAGGAGACATTGAGAGTATGCAGCAGTGAGGGTTTATTTCTTTTATCTAGGAAGATGTGAGACTTCAAGGGATAAGAACTGATGTTCTTAATTTCAAAAGCAAACCCTTCCATTATCACTGAATTATTGCTAACCCTTTTACAACATTTCCTCTTAAATTGACTCACTTTATGGCTTCAAGGAATAACTTTAGTAGCCAATGGGGTGCATTTTTTTCTTAAAAATCTCTCATGCTATATTATCATTCTAGGTAGCATTTGAAATTAGAGAGGGTGTTCTTGAAAGTTGTGTTCCCTATAGTTGAAAAAATTCATGAGTTTTCAAAACATATTATATCATTTTGATTATTTTTGAAATATTCAATAGGAGGGTACTTGTGAAAGACTTATTCTTTACAATTGGTTTAGGGGCTTAATAATGTTAGCCAATATTAAATGTGAAGAAAGGTGTCTCACAAATATGATATCTTTTCAATAAAGACAAAGCATGGTCCACTTATAAATGCTTTTATTTTATTATTATCATCATCATACTCATCCAAATCATTGTTCTTTCAAAAAAAAATCATGTTATTGGTTAATGATTAAAGTGAATTTAATGTTCTAATTCTCACATAGTTTTTCTTTCCTTTTTATAGGTACAAATGAAGGAAAGTGAAGGTGAAGCAAAGAAGGAAAACGAAAGGAAGAGGAATGAAGATGACGTTTTGGGGAAGATTAAAGTGTTTTTTAACACTTTAGTGTTTATTTTAAACACTTTTTTCATGAAATTATTTTTCTTTTCATTTTAGGACACTAATTTTTGTTTGGGTTTAAAAAGAAAACTTTGATTTTTCATTTGCAAAGGGTTAAAATTAAAACTTAGACACCTACAAGATTTCAATTTGGGCTAAAATTGAACAAGGCAATCTTCATCTTTCCTTTCGCACTTAAAACAAATCAAATCATTGCTTTGAAGGATAAAATGAATGTGTGCCTTTATTTTTTTGTAATTATTTACACAAAGTAATATCACCAAAAGACGTATATGCTTCTCTTGCACCCCACAGCGATCTTGAGAACAAAAGGATTTTGGTAACATTAAGTTGCATAAATAATTTCCCATACACACTTTGATTTGGGTTTAAAATTGAATATCTTGTGCGAGTGTGAGTAGAGCATCATTGCGTATTATTCTATTTCTTTGTGTCATCAAAGATTGATCGAGTTACAGATTTTGTCTTTACTCGCTTTTGTTTATCCTAGAGGGCCTGCCTTGGGGAAAAAGTACTCACCCAAGGGAACAACTCAACTGGTAACACTCTAAAGCCAAGAGTATTTCTAGTAGGGATATAAATGTGGGTATTGGAAGAAATGCCAGTATCATGCGATTGATTCCAATAAGATGGATCTGAAAGGGGACTCTTGTCGTATGGGTCAATCTCCAAGGATGAAAAGTCCAAAATAGAACCCTTGTTTTGTAGTGGCCAATTGATCCATTGAGCGAGTTTATCAAAGTGGTGCATTGGAACTTAGATTCCAAGAAGTTACTTGCCATGTCCGATCTTGGTTGAAATATAGAGGTTAAGACTTCATTCTTAACATACCTTCATATTTTTTCCTTGGTTGCATGTAAAATCATCTCTTCTACGAAGGGCATGAGGCAAGCCCACCAAGAAAAATGTACCAATTGAGCTAGGATGTTATATTGCTTGTGAGTCAGTTTGAAAGCATAGTGCTTTAATTGAAAACATTAGAAAACCAACATTCAATGAATCATCAAAATTACAAACCCTTTAGGAGAGGCAAATATCCTTGAACCAATTCACATGTTATTGCTTGCCCTTGGGATTCATGTCCTTAGAGGCTTCTAAACATTTGGATTTTATCTCAATTTGCTTCTACTAAAGTCAAATTTAGGCAACCTTTTCCTTGATTTCCTTGATTTCCGTATAATACACTTCGTGGGATGAAAGGGAATTAGGACATTGGACATTCAGTTGAAAACCTAATCAAGAGTGTGTTTGTGGTAAAAATAATTCATTAAGCAAAGATTCAATCAATTGGTCCCCACATATGTCCTTGGTATCTTTTGGTCATATGGCTTTCATCCGAACATTGGTCTTTTGATTTTGAATTAATCTTAGAGAAAAGCATGTTCTTCACTATCTTGGTCTAGTAAACAAGTCCTTCCTAGGTTCATTTAGGATCAAAATCAAACATTTCATCCATCCAAACATTTATCATCTCCATCCCACCAAACAGCTTTAGAGTTTTGGAAACATCATTCTAGACTTGGGTAAATCATCCTTAAATAAAACCAAAGTCATTTGTTTTGTTAGGTGTGTGGGAATGCATCATTTCTCATACATTTAATTAAATCAGAAATCCTTTGAACAAGTTCATCCTAAGATCACATCCAACATCTTATGGTTTACAAGTTCATCATCCATATCAAACAATCAAAATCAAACCCTAAGTCTAGCATTGATCCAAAGTCCCTAAACGTTCAACACTCATACCATTTACACCTTTCATCCTTTATCTCATCATTGGTCCTAAGAACATTAGAGGTCACTTTTGCAACAAGGTTAAAACACAAGAGGAACATGGAATATAAATTGATCCATACATCATGAGTAATCTAAGTCAACTAAGCTACCAAAGCCTTCCAACATCGATTGATTCTCAACACTCACATCTATACAATCCATACATGGGATCATTACCTTCTACAAATTTCAATGGCACAACAAGTGCGGGTATGCCCAAATCAAAGATTGGAACACATTTCCCAATGGTAGATCTAAATTCAAACCTACAAGTCTGTCAATCGAACAATCAAAGCATGAGCCTTCAAACGAACAATGTCATCCCACCAAATCCGTACAAGACAAATGAGAATGTACCAAGTACAAGTTTTCAAAACATGAATCTGGAAAGCTTTGCGATAAATATGCTTACAAATCATACAAATTTTGTTCAAAGTCCAAACACGATGATAACAACTCCATGCATTAGTCCAAGTCAAGGTAACACCATGCAAAATTAGAGTTATCTAAAACAAGGAAATGTGATTCCCAATATCAACAATGTTCAATGTCAACCTATCATGCCAAATCTGAACATCATCCCAAATCAGAACAATGTCCAAAATTGATTTGTCCATGATCCCATTCAAACACAAGTGTACATCCCAAATCTGCTTGAACAAAATCCAAATCAAGGGAGTCAAAATCAAGATCAAATTTTGCTAGAAGAACTTGCTTCACATACCAAACTAATTGAGTTATTGAGCCAAGAGATATCTTCTCTCCAAAATCAATACATTCCTCCATTGGTTGAACTATGTCATCAAAGCATTGAGTTATACCCACAATTGCATCAAGAATAACATCTCCAATGGCAAGAAGTCAGATATCAAGATCAACAACATCAACAACAAACCCAATCATCACATCTCAAAGATCAATCACCACACCTCCAAAATCAATCACCACAAGGTCAATGTAAAGTGCAAATCTCACAAGGAAACAAGCGAAAATACACACCACTTGGGAGACCAATCGAATCAATCCTACAACAATTGGTACAAGAAAATATCATCAAAATCCTCGTTTATGTGGACTATCAAGAACCAACCATAAAACTGCTAGGGTATAATGAGAAGCACCTTTGTGATTATCATAGAATAAAGGGAAATAAAACATTAGATTGTGCTTGACTCAAGAAACTCATCCAAGACCAGATTGATTAGAAGATAATCACTATTGGGGGAAATGATAGCATTGGAAATCTCTCCACTACGACTGTTGAGAACAAGGAGAAAGATCAATCCATCACTGAGCACCTTGAAGTTATGTCTACTCCATCCAATGATCAAATGAAAATATGTCAAGAGTCACTTCTCAATCATGATCAAAATCCACCAACAATACCCAACAATGATCAAATTTAAGAAATGTCATCATTTGACCCTATGGTTGAAGACATATGAAATCCCTCCACCACAATTGTTGAAAACAATGAACAAAATCTATCCATCAATAAAGATGTTTTCACCTCATCCAACGATGCATCAACTAGTGATCATGTTGAAAATGTCCCTACATGACCTAATGAGTTAGAGGGCATATCTCAAGAATTTATTCTAAAGCATGATCAATATCTCTCACCACAGTCTAGCAATGGTCCTTTCTAAGACATATTGACATCCTTCGACCTCATGATTGCCGATATTGAAGGAATCTTCAACTTGACACCTGATCCAAGTCCACTCAAATATCAAGAAGATATTAAGCCACTTCCCATGCCTAATGAAGATATCTAAGAACCATTTTTAAGCAGTCCATCCTTTGAAACTGACCCATGTCAAGAACTTGATCCAAAGCATGTCAAAAGCAACTTCAAAATCATTCAAGATCAAGAATTTGTATCTTCAAGATACTACAATAATCTAATGGACATTCTCTTATCTATGTAAGATGATAATATCCATATAACACATAATCCTCCATCTACCCATGAGATGCTTTCTATGGATGGACACATAGATGATCTTCATCTAGAAAAAAATCATGTTACAAAAAAAGAGTAGATTCTTAACTCCTATAGTCAAACTAAGTTATCAACATTAGGATCAAATATATCCCAAATTCAGACTGAGGACATCAGGTATGCAGATATCCAACATTATTCACTCAAGGAAGCAAGTCAGAAAGAATAGTATAATTCAGAGTTAGTAGAGCAACAAATTGAAAAAATATCACCTATGGTGGTCATTTATCAAAGAATTCATTCTAAACAAAAGCTCTCAGAACAAGCAGAATCAAAGCATGAAGGTACTACTTCCACAATACTGGGGGCAACTTTGTCTCAAGCAAACATCAACATAGGGAGCACGACAAGTTCTTATGATGAAATTAGTGTCAATACTAGAACCATCCACATCGTGAATCTTCATCCACCTATCATCCCATCCATGAATTGGGACCAACGTCAAAAGAAAGATTTGAATAAAATTACGAAGAATGTTATCAAAGAAAAAGAAGTTGAAAAACATAATGGACAAAGAAAATACATATGAATACCAAAGAATACAAAGAAAGATTATCCCTATCAAACTCCATTAGTCAAAGAAACTATGGGGCAAAATAAAAGAGGGATAAGTATCCATCAAAGATGTCCACAAAAGAAAAAGAAGGATTTTCAAGCAACATAAAAGGTATATCAAGCACTTGGTCCTTATTCCACATACACTTTCGTATCCACCTATCATTGTTCATCTTCCCAAGTTTGGAGAATCAAAGATTCCAAGCTATCAACCAATCCATCTCGTATCCCTAAACACACTCCATCCATGTCTCCACGCATGATATCTAACTCTCATATTGACCATGTATTGGCAACAACCCTTCATCATAAGGATTCAGAAGGCACTCTATCATGATGTTCGCACAAAGAAAAAGTTAACTTCGGTATCGACAAAGCAAATCAGATATCTCCAAAGTTGTATTCAAGTGCACGTATCTTAGCAAAGAAACTTCTTCAAGTAGGATATCAATGGCACATTATGATAGGGGCATATACATCAACACCACTAGGTGGGTCAACATGAATCTTTCAAAAAAACAAAAAAACAAAAAAAAACAAAAAAAAAAGGAAAAGAAAAGAAAAGAAAATCTAAAAAATCAGAAAATAGATTAAAAATAGTAAAGAAAAAAAATCGTCCTCTAGTGAAAACCGCATGTGTGGCGCTTTGGGCAAGACCATGATGAAAACCTGGCAAACAAGTGTCATGTGTAGAATAGAGCATCTATGTGCACCGGTTTAGGAGAAAGCATCTCATCGAGTCGACAATAAAGCCAACATTCTATCCATCTTAGCCATAATAAATCCATTCATCCATAAACCATTTATCCAATCCATCTTTATTCATTTGCATCCATCATCCAAGTTATCTTGATCTTGATGAAAGTTTGGGGCACACTTTACACTTGCTTATGGTAAAACATCTTGACATGATCCATTTTCATTAATCCTATCCTATGCAGCATTATCCAAATGAGCATTCTTTATCTGAACACCTTATCTTATCACAAGATAATCCTTGGAATCCTTTACATATCCATCCATCCATACACCTATTCGAGCATTCATCCATCATATTCCATACATTGCTAGACATTGGGGGCAGATATTTACATCTTGCTTCAAGAATAAATCTTGATCTATATCCTCCCACTTATATGGTGATCCGAACATTGACAAACTTGAAACCAAATTGGTCAAAGCATTTGTGATCCAAAATATAAATCACTAGCCCGTGGCACATTTGGATGAGAAGACATTCCTTATCAATCTTCATCATTCATCGAACATCAATCCAAATAATCACTATCAGTTGTGTCTAATGAATCCCTCAGCATCACATCAAATCATCCAAAACATCTTTTGTTCCAAACCAAGCTTCAACATTCCTAATAGATCAAATCCAATCAAATCATCATCATCAATCCATCATCATCTTGGGATATCCTTCCAGATCATTGTGTTTCTTAACACTATCCTTGCATTGTTGTGCATCCTCAACAATGTTATCATCATCAATCATGATCAATCAATCCTTGCATTGTTGTGCATCCTTAACAATGTTATCATCATCAATCCATCGACCAGATCGATCAACCTTAGCTTGGTTTTCAACAAAATCCCAAACAAACCACTGATATCATCACACACATCCATATCCAAATCGTCAAAATCATGTGAAAATCCAAATACATCCAAAACATCAAAAAATCCAAAAAAACATTCATAAAAGTCAAAAAATGTCAAAAACATTGAAATTCGAACTATGCCATCTTTGAGCTTAAACGTAGGCAAGGCTAATCTTTGATCAGCCCTCGAGAAATCAAAAAAAACATTGAAAACATCAAAATCCAAAAACATTCAAAAAACACAAAATCCAAAAACATTTGAAAAATAAAAAATCAAAACATTTGAAAAAAATCCAAAAACCCAAAATAGCCTCAAAACCTTTCAAAACATCAAAAACATCCAAATATTTGAAAATATCCATCCATCTCATTTCGCTTTCACTCGCAATAATCAATCATTCATAATAAACTGATCGTCACCTTCATCCTTTGGCAACACAAACAAAAAAAAGTACAACAATCATCAAAAGAAAGCTTCAAATGCAAAAGCAAAATTGAAGCAACAAACCGTCAAAAGCAAAATCAAACTCTTGATCAGTCGCAAACATGTCAATCAACCTTATATCAATAGCCTATCAATCAAATTATCAAAACATCATCATCCTATACAATGCATGTCCTAGGATATATCGTTCTGACAATGGGCATCATTTTGGATATCACTTGGATACTTATCCTATCAAAACACATCCCTTTGGCTAGAGGTATGAAGAGCATTGGCTTGTTTTCGTACTTGATCTTTTCATTTGATTTATCTTATTGCACTCATTCCAAGGACCTCTCGATGATATCCGAACGAAGGATTTAGAGAGATGGGAATGGGGCAATGATCATTATCTTTTGTCTGTTGTGCTTGTTGGACATTCTTGTAAAATAACTTGGTGAATACTTGTTTTGTTAGGTACGTCCTAGCAAGGTTTTTATATGTCAAGTGTGAACAAGAATACTCCTATCTATTTTTTGAGTCACAGTCCATCGCATTAGGTACAATGCCATCCTAGTTCTTTATACCTTGATGCATCATATCTACATGTGTAATCAGACATAAGGTAAGTAGTCCTTTTAAAATCCCAATCCTTGATAAGCAAATCATCATCATCTCTAATAAAGTCTCTTCAGATCATGGACTTGTGGGATCCTTTTGTCATCATGTCATTTCTGCACTAACATCATCATCACCAATGTGTCCATCATGCATCCATCCTGCATCCACAAACCATCAATATTATGCATATCATCTGACATGCATAATCATCGTCATAATATAGATCTATTAATCTAAGCATTTGCATAAATCATCCATTGCATAATCACAGCATATCACATCATTAATCTCATCCATCTCACATCATATCATCATTTAAGTTGTTTAGGATAATATAGATTTGTTATTCTAAGCATCTTAAAATCATCTCATTTGTATCATCGTCCATACCCATCAATTTTTAACCTCTTTATCATGAGATCGACCCTCAAATCGAATCTTTTCGCTTGATCTCTTGAGGGGGCAATGTACCAGTGTACTTCTTTCTACTGGGGCATCCAAAAAATTAGAAATTTTTTGAATTTTGATTGCCACAAGTTTATTCTTTGAGCCAATGCAACAAGTACATCGCTTCAAAGAGGGGAAAAATGTAGACACGTGAAATTAGCATTATCCACTTAGGTCATATTCATCCGCTCATTAAATAAATCAAATGCAACAAATCCATTCACTAGACAAATCAGGTCTTTAGTCCTAAGGTTATTCATTTAAATAAATCAAAAGCTCACATCATCCTTTAATTAAATAAATCAAACTTTATTTAATTAAAAGCCTAAAGTCATATTCCATCCCTCTTTTATTTAAATAAATCCAAATTTATTTGAGTCAAATTGGTCAAACTCACCTAATCATCATTAAGCTAATCTAATCCTAATTATCCTAACCTAATCACCCATCACATACTCTAGATAATCCCACTTGCACAAATAAATCAATTTACTGATTTATTACAATCAACATTTTTACTCAACATGGCATCCATGAGGAATCTTCCATCAAGTTTGAATTCAAAACCAAGTTGGCATATACATCCAACAAAGCAATTAATAAACTCTTACATGTCCTCCACTCAACATTTACTCTCAAATTTGAATTTTAAATCTCCCTCTCTTGGGCACATTTCCCAAATCTTGCACACTCCTCAACCACTCACAAGTTGACAAGTGGCCTCTTTTCATTGGCCTATGTTTAGTTTCACATTGGTCCCTTTTCAACACTCTTAGCATATGAGAATCTACAAATAGAGGCATCATTCTTCAAGAAAATCCTCCACAAATCATCCATAGTCCTCATGCAGGGTCACTCTCTTAAACTGAGAATTGATCTTGTCCACCATCATTTGATTATCAACATATCATTTTCATATCATGGAGCTTAAGCAAGGATTGGGAAAGGGCTATTTTCTACAATAGCACCAATCCACAATGAGATTATTTACTTCATGTTTTTCATGTGCTTATTTAGCTTGCTTTTGTCATTTGTTTACATTTGAAAGCATTGATGTATCATTTCATATGGATGTTGTTATTTGCTTTGTTTTAAACTAACCATGCTAATGTGTGTTGTTTTTTTTGAGAAAATGCAGATCTCACCATCTTTAGATACCTTGGTGATGGTGTTGGAATTAGGCACCTGATTTCTTTCCCAATTTTCACTCTAAACTCCACTTTATTGCCACCTTCAGTGAATAGCAACCCATTAATTGGTTGTATTGTTTTCAAAGCTTCATGCCACTCAGCTAGCGTTTCTCGAGATATCTTTAGATGTTTTCACTTTTTGTTGTTTTCCTCGGTCTTATCAAGAGTATCCAATCAAATTACGTGGAACGGGGGTAAGATTTTGAGATTGGGATTTATACGGCTTATGTCTCTCACTTTCACGAAAGCAGAGAGTTCTAGCATGGGCCACTTTGTTTCAAATAAATCCTTCGAGAGAAGCAAAACTGCTACTTTGTATGTCTTAGCCACCTCAAATATATAAGAGGGGAAATATTATACCACTAGAAAGCTTTCAAGATCTTGATCAAAGAAGCAGGATACACCTTGTTTTGTCAAGTCTCTATATAGCTTCCCAACAAAAAAAGAAATTTGCTTATTGCTGTGACTAAGAAATACATCAAACTTGTGTCCCGTGTGCTCACTGGTTGGAGATTTAAGTAGATGACAAGGAAAATTTTGTAGGCCCCATACTTGGCTGCTATGTTTCTTCCTATATGCTTTGATTACACTTCAAGGGCTCAATACTATAAAGTTACCACTTGCAAGTAGGCGCGTACCCTTGATTTTCTCATCTGGTTATAACCTGACATAACTACATTCACTTTGTTGATTAAGATTTTAATGCTTTGACGTGGAATTTTAATGCTCTGACATTTCTTTCTAGCATTTTCTCCAACTTGGTGCATACCCCTAATTTTCTCCTTATGAGTATAGCCTAGAATATTGCAGTCATTGTGTTGATTTTAATGCTCTAACACTAGTACATTTAAAATGATTTTTATTGATGGCGGCTATCTTGAATGACAAATTTTTATTTTATTTTGATTTCTATTAATAGTGAAAATCTTTGGTATGTAGTACATATTATTCGCAATTTGGTGTCTCTGACATATTCATTTTCTCACAGGGAAATTTCTAACACAGATCTTGAATGACCAAGCTTTCTTTATTTCATATTTTGATTTGATTTAAAATGATCTTTATTGATGGTAGCTGCTTTGGATATGTGGTCTCTATTATTTGGAGTATTGAAATAACAAAAATCATCACCTCATAATGCTCATTGGAGGAATAATTTTTTTGACTTAAACCATGCAATTTGGTTTCAATAAAACAAATAATACTATATTTTGAGCATAAAATATTACATCTTCATTTTACTACCTTGCATTATCCCTCGAGTACAATTTTTTTGGGGTTCATCAAATCTAAATTTTTAGCTATAACCATTGATTGATTGTTATTACAAAGACTTTGCATAATAGGGGTAATTTATTTGATGCATTGCTGCATTGATTTCTTGAAAATCTTATACCTGATGGCTTTGTAATGTTTACAGGATTATATCAACAAACAAAGATGGTCTCTCTTTCACATGGAAATTAAGCGAAAGAAAGCAGATTTGAGTTGAACATTGAATTTAAACTTTAGAAAAGCATTTTTTAATGCTTAATGTAATAAATTGAAACATCCATTTCCTCCTCTCATTTTCTATTTTAAGACAACTCACTTTCAATTTGGGGTTTAAAATCAATCATTGTTTTGGATTTTTTTCAAAGTTGGATTACAACTAAGCATTAGAAACTCGCTAAGCTTTTCAATTTGGTCTAAAAGTTTACAACAAAATTATCACATTTTCCTTTGGTGCTTAAAATGAATTCATTATTGCTTTGAGGCTTAAAATGAACATGTTTTTTTCATGTTTCATAATCTCTTATTCAAAGTAATCTCATCTAAAAAGGCATATGCACTTCTCTCGCGCTTCACGGCGATCTTGAGAATCAAAAGTCTTTTTGATGAAATTAAGTTGCATAAAATATTTCCTCACTGTGATTTGGATTTAAAATTGAAGAAGATCTTGTGCGAGTGTGAGTGGGGGCATTATTGCATATATTCTCTCTCTTTGTTGCCATCAAAGATTGATCAAGTTACAAATTTTGTCTTTATTCACTTTTTTTTTTCCTAGAGGGCCTACCTTGGGGAAAAAGTACTCACCCAAGGGAATGACTCAACCAGTAACACTCTAAAGCCAAGAGTATTTCTAGCTGGGATATAAATGTGGGTATTGAAAGAAACGCCAATATCACGCGGTTGATTGCAATAAGATGGATCTGAAAGGGGACTCTCGCTGTATGGGTCAATCTCCATGAATGGAAAGTCCAAAATAAAACCCTTGTTTGTAGTGGCCTATTAACCCATTCACTGAGTTTATCAAAGTGGTGCATTGGAACTTAGATTCCAAGAAGTTACTTGCCATGTCCAATCTTGGTTAAAGTATAGAGTTTAAGACTTCATTCTTAACATACCTTTATATTTTTTCCTTGGTTGCATGTAAAATAAACTCTTCTACTACGAAGGGCATGAGGCAAGCCCACCAAGAAAAATGTACCATTTGAGCTAGGGTGTTATATTGTTTATGAGTCAATTTGAAAAAATAGTGCTTTGATCGAAAACATTTGAAAACCAACATTCAACATGAGCATCAAATCTCAAACCCTTTAGGAGAAGCAAATATCCTTGAAAAAATTCACATGTTATTGCTTGCCCTTGGGATTCGTATCCTTAGAGGATTCTAAACATTTGGATTTCATCTCAATTTTCTCCTACTAAGGTCAACATTAGGAAATCTTTGCCTTGATTTCCTTGATTTCTGCATAATAAATTTTGTGGGATGATAGAAAATTAGGACATTGGACATTCAGTTTCATAGCTAATCAAGAAGTGTTTGTGGTAAAAAGAATCCATTAAAAAAAGATTGAATCAATTAGACCCCACACATGTGCTTGTCATCTTTTGGTCATATGGTTTTCATGCAAATATTGGTCTTTTGATTTTGAATTACTCCTAGAGAAAGGCATATTCTTCACTATCTTGGTCTAGTAAACAAGTCCTTCTTAGGTTAATTTAGGATCCAATCAAACACTTCATTCATTCAAACATTTATCATCCCATCCCACAAGCAACTTTAGAGCTTTGGAAACATCATTCTAGACTTGGGTAAATCATCAAAATCAAAATCACCTTGTTTAGTTAGGTGTGTGGGAATGAATCCTTTCTCATACATTTAATTAAATCAGCAATCCTTTGAACAAGTTCATCCTAAAATAACATCTAACATAATAGGGTTTACAAATTCATTAACCAAATCAAACCCTAAGTCTAGCATTGATCCGATGTCTCTAAACGTTCAACACTCATATCATTTCCCCTTTTCATCCTTCATCTAGTCATTGGTCCTAAGAACCTTAGAGGTCACTTTTGCAACAAGGTCCAAATGCAAGAGGAACATGGAATATAAACTTGATCCATACATCATAAGTAGTCCAAGTCAACTAAGCTATCAAATCCTTACAATGCCAATTAATTATTAACACTCACATATATAGAAATCGTACATGGGAACATTACCTTCGACAAATGCCAATAGTACAAAAAATGTGAGTATGCCCAAATCAATGTTTGGGACACCTTTCCCAATGGTAGATTTAAATCCAAGTCCAAACCTAAAAATTCACCAACCAAAGAATAAATGCATGAGCCTTCAAATGAACAATGTCATTCCACCAAATCCCTACATTGCAAATGAGAATGTACCAAGTACAAGTTTTCCAAACATGAATCCAACAAAATTTGTGATAAATATGTTTGTGAAACATACAAATTTTGTTCAGAGTCCAAACAAGATGTTAATGAGTACAAGATAAGGTGACACCATGCAAAATCAAAGTTACCTAAATCAAGACAATGTTCAATTTCAACCCATAATTCCAAATTTGAACATCATCCTAATTCAGAACAGTACCCAAAATCAATTTGTCCATGATCCCATTCAAACACCACACGTATGCGTTCCAAATCTGCTCGAACAAAAGCCAAATCAACTATATCAAGGGTGTCAATATCAAGATAAAATTTCACTAGAACAACTTGCTTCACATGCCAAACTAATTGAATTATTGAGCCAAGAGATATCGTCACTCCAAAATCAATACACTCTTCCATTGGTTAATCCATGCCATCAAAGCATTGAGTTGTGTTCGCAACCACATCAAGAACAATATATCCAATGTTAAGAAGTTAGATATCAAAATCAACCACATCAACAAATCCAACCCCCACATCTTGAATATCAATCGCCACATCTCCAAAATCAACCACCACAAGGTCAATTTAAAGTGAAAATCTCACAAAGAAATGAACAGAAACATACACCACTTGGGAGACCTATCAAATCAATCCTACAACACTTGGTACAAGAAAATATCATCAAAATCCCCGTTTACATGAACTATCAAGAACCAGACATAAAACCACTAGGGTATAACAAGAAGCACCTTTGTGATTATCATAGAATAGAGGGACACAGAACATCAGATTGTGTTCGACTCAAAAAACTCATCCAAGACCTGATTGATCAAAAGATAATCACTATTGGGGACAATGATAGCATTGGAAATCTCTCCACCACAACTGTTGAGAACAAGGATCAAGATCAATCCATCACTGAGCACCTTGAAGTCATTCCTACTTCATCCAATGATCAAATCAACATATGTCAAGAGTCACTTTTCAATCATGATCAAAATCCACCAACAATACCCAACAATGATCCAATTCAAGAAATGTCAACATCACTTGATCCTATGGTTGAAGAAATTCACAATCTCTTCGTTGCAGTTGTTGAAAACAATGTTCAAGATGTATCCATCAATAAAGATGTTTTCACCTCATCCAACGATGCATCAACCAATGATCATGTTGAAAATGTCTCTACATCATCTGATAAGTTGGAGGAAATATCTCAATAATTTATGCCAAAGCATGATCAATATCTCTCACCAAAGTCTAGCAATGGTCCTTTCCAAGACATATTGACATCCTTCGACCTCATGATTGCTGATATTGAAGGAATCTTCAACTCAACACTTGTTCCCAATTCACTCAAAGATAAAGAGGATATTGAGCCACTTCCTATGCCTAATGAAGATATCCAAAAACCCTTTATTAGCAATCCATCCTTTGAAATTGACCCATGTCAAGAACTTGATCCAAAGCATGTCGAAAGCAATTCCGAAATCGTTCAAAATAAAGAATTCATATCTCCAAGATACTACAATGATCTAATGGAAACTCTCCTATCTACACAGGATGATCATATCCACATAGCACATACTCTTCCATCTACCCATGAGATGCTTTCTATGGATGGACATGTAGATGATCTTCATTCAGAACAAGATCCCTTTATTCTTGACATTATTACACAAAAAGAGTAGATTATCAATCCCTATAGTCAAATTGAGTTATCAACATTAGGATCAAATATATCCCAAATTCAAACTAAGGACATCATGTATGAAGATATCCAACATTATCCACTCAAGGAAACAAGTCAAATAGAACATGATATTCCAAAATTAGCAGAGCAACAAATGGAAATAACGTCATCTACAGTGGTCATTTATGAAAAAGTACTTACTGAGAAAGACATCTCAAAACAAGCAGAATCAAGGAACGAAGGTGCTACTACCACTATACTGGGGGCAACTTTGTCTTAAGAAAACAACAAGATAGGGAGAACGAAGAGTCCTTATGATGAAACAAATGCTAATACTACAACCAGCCATGTCATGAATCTTCATCCACCCATCACCCCATCAACAAATTGGGACCAATATCAAAAGAAAGAATTGAATCAAAGTACGAAGAATGTTATCAAATAAAAAGAAGCTAGAAAACATAATGGACAAATCAAATACAAATGGATACCAAAAAATACAAAGAAAGATCATCCCTATCAAACTCCATCAGTCAAAGAAACTATGGGGAAAAATAAAAAAGGGAAAAGTATCTATCCAGGATGTCTAGAAAATAAAAAGTAGGCTTTTCAAGTGATGTACAAAGTGTATCAAGTATTTGGTCCTAATTCCATGCACACTTTCGTATCCACCCGTAATTGCTCATATTCCCAAGTTTGTAGAGTGAAAGGTTCCAAACTATCAACCAATCCATCTCTTATCCCTAAAAACACTCCATCCACGCCTCCATGGATGATATCCAATTCTTGTATTGACCATGTATTGGAAACAACCCTTCATCATAAGGATTTAGAAGGAACTCTATCACGATGTATGCACAGAGACAAAGTTAACTCCGGTATCGACAAAGTAGATCAGGAATCCCAAAAGCTGCATTCAAGTACACATATCTTAGCAAAGCAACTTCTTTAGGTAGGATATCGATGGCACATTATGATAGAAGCATTTACATCAACACCACCAAGTGGGTTAGCATAAATATTTCAAAAAAATGAAAAAATGAAAACAAATATGAAAATCCAAAAAAATTAGAAAAAAGGATTGAAAACAATAAAGAGAAAAAATCGTCCTCTAGTGAAAACCACTATGGTGGTGCTTTGGGCAAGACCATGATGAAAACCTAGAAAATGGGAATCATGTGTAGAATCAAGCATCTACATGTGCCAATTCAGGTGAAAGCATCTCATCCCATCCATAATAAATCCAATCATCCATGAGCAATTTATCCAATCCATGTGCATATGTTTGCATCCATAGTCCAAGTCATCTTGATCTTGAAAAATTTTCGTGCACACTTTATGCTTACTTATGGTAAACATCTTGACATGGTCCATTTTCATTTGATCTTGTCCTATGCAACATTATTTTAGCTATGAAGCACTATCTAAATGAGCTTTCTTTATCCAAACACCTTATATTATTACAAGATCATCCTTGGCATCCTTTGCATGCTTTCCATATTCATCCATCCATACAACTATTTGAGCATCTATCCATAAAATTCCATACATTGCTAGACACTGGGGGCAAATATTTACATCTTTCTTTGAGAATAAATCTTGATCTATATCCTCTAACTTATGTGGCGATCTGAACATTGGCAAACATGAAACTGAATTGGTCAAAGCATTTGTGATCCAAAATCCAAATCACTATCCCATGGCATATTTTGGAAAAAATAAATTCCTTATCAATCTTCATCTTTCATCGAACATCAATCCAAACAATCGATATAAGTTGCATCTAATTTTCACGTCAACATCACATCAAATCATTCGAAAAAATTTTGTTCCAAATCAAGTTTCATCAATCATGATCAATCAAATCCAATAAAAAAATCATCTCAAGATATCCTTGTGTTGTTTAACACTATCCTTGCATTGTTGTGCATCATCAACAATGTTATCATCATCAATCCTGATCAATTAATCCTTGCATTGTTGTGCATCCTCAACAATGTTATCTTCATCAATCCTAATCAATCAAATCCTTTTATTGTTGTGTATCCTCAACAATGTTATCATCATCATCAATCCATCGATCTAATCAATCAACCTTATCTTGGTTTTTAGCAAAATCCCCAAATAGAGCACTGATATCGTCACACATGTCCATATCCAAATTGTCAAAATCATGCAAAAATCTAAAAACAAGTCAAAAAATCATAAAAACATCAAAAACATTGGAATCTGAACTACATCATCTCTAAGCTTAAATTAAGGCAAGGCTCATCTTTGATCATCCCCTGAGACTTTAAAATCCAAAAACATTCAAAAAACACAAAAATCCAAAAACATTCATAAAATCTCAAAAAAACCCAAAACATTGCAAAATTCAAAAATCAAAACATTTGAAAATCTGAGAAAATACAAAAAATAGCCTTAGAACATTGCAAAACTCCAAAAACATCCAAATATTTGAAAAAAATCCATCCATCTCATCTCACTTTCACTCGAAATAATCAATCATCCATAATAAACTAATCGTCACCTTCATCCTTTGACAACACAAAAAAAAACAATCATAGTAATTAGCAAAAGCAAACATCAATCGTAAAATGAAAGGAAAAAAACAAACCTTTAAAACAAAATCAAACTCTTGATCATTTTCATACATGTCATTCAACCTTATATCAATAGCCTATCAATCAACTTATCAACCCATCATCATCCTATACAATGCATGTCCTAGGATATATCGTTCTGACAATGGGCATCATTTTGGATATCACTTTGGATTCTTATCCTATCAAAACAAATCCCTTTGGCTAGAGATATGAAGAACATTGACTTATTTGCATACTTGATCTTTTCTTTTGTTTTATCTTATTGTGCTCATTCCAAGGACCTCTCGATGATATCCAAACGAAGGATTTAGAGAGATAGGAATGGAGCAATGATCATTATTCTTTTGTTTGTTGTGCTTGTTGGACATTCTTGTAAAATAACTTGGTGAATACTTGCTTTGTTAGGTACATCCTAGCAAGCTTTCCATATGTCAAGTGTGAACAAGAATACTTATATTTGTTTGTCGAGTCAAAGTCCATCATACTAGGTACAACACCATCCTGGTTCTTTATACCTTGATGCATCATACCTATGTGTGTTATCAAACATAAGGTAAGTAGCCCTTTTAAAATCCCAATCCTTGATAAGTAAAACATCATCTATCATCATCATCATCATCTCTAATAAAGTCTCGTCAAATCATGGACTTGTTGGATCCTCTTGTCATCATCTCATTTCTTCTCTCTTCTCACCGAGCTAACATAACATCACAAATGCATCCATCTTGCATCCATCCTGCATCCACAAATCATTAGCATGCATGCATCTCATAATCATAGCATATCATAATCATCAGCATTTGGCATATCATCTCACATGAATGTTCATAATCATAATATAGATCTGTTAATCTAAGCATCTGCATAGAACATCCATCGCATAATCATAGCATATCGTATCATCCATCTCAACTATCTCATTTGAATTATCATCCATAACCATCCATTTTGAACTTCTTTATCACGAGATCGACCCTCAAACTAAATATTCTCACTCAATCTCTCGAGGGGGCAATGTACCAATGTATTTCTTTCCACTGGGGCATCCAAAAAATTAGAGATTTTTGAAAATTTGGTCATGGTAAGATTATTCTTTGAACCAACCCAATAAGTACATTGCTTCAAAGATGGGTAAAATGTAGACATGCAAAATTGGCATAATGCATTTGATTAGGTCATATTCATCTACTCAACAAATAAATCAAGTTTATTTATCAATCTCCTAAAGTCAATGGTTTAAATTCAATAAATCAACTTGATCCTAACATCACCCTCCTTGATTAAATAAATCAATCCTTTATTTAATTAAGTCTGAAATCACCTTTCATCCCTTTTTGATTTAAATAAATCAAAATATTCAAGTCAAAGGGGTCAAAGCATCTAATCATCATTAATTTAATCTAATCTTGATTAACCTAACCTAACCACCCATCACATCCTCTAGCTTTTCCCACTTGCACAAATAAATAAATTTATTGATTTATTAAAATCCTTATTTTCCATCAACATGACATCTTTGAGGAATATTCTCTCAAGTTTGAATTAAAAAACAAGTGGACATGTACATCCAACAAAGCATTTATGAGCTCTTGCATGGCTCTTACATGTCTCTTGCACAAGTCAAACTCAACATTTAACTCTCAAATTCAAATTTGAATCTCCCTCTCTTTGGCACATTGACCAAAATGTCCTCATTCCTCAACCTGTGGCAAGTTGACAAGTGGCCTCATCTCATTTTCCAAATCATTATCCCACATTGCTCTCTCATAAGCATTCTTTCAACTTGAGAATCTTTAAATAGAGGCTTCATCCTTCAGTAAATTCTCCACAATCTTTGTATCTCATCTACAAAGCTTATGCAAAGTCACTCTCTTCATTTGAGAACTGATTTTGTCCATTGCATTGTCATCATTGGCATTATCAAGGGTTGGGAAAGGGCTGTTTTCCACAATAGCACCAATCCAATATGAGATAAATTTTTGATCATTTTTTATATGCTTGTAATTATCTATTCTTGTTCTATTTATCTTTGCATATTTTATCATGGTTAAGTATCTCATAGGGATGTTGAATTTAATATGTTTCAAATAACTAACATGATATTATTATGTTAAGATTTAAACATGTTGGAGATTTAGCATCCACAGGTTCTTATTTGGGAACTTCATAGATTACCAAAGAGAGAAATTATAGTTATGCTTTAATCTATGTTGAACTAGATTTGAATAGCCCTTACAAAAATCTCTTAATAATTGGTGCATGATTTTGTTTGACATAAAACCTTGGATTATGAATCCGTCTATTTTTTATGTAGGAAATATTACCATTTTGGACTTTTTTTTATTCTTCATAGCTTAATTATAATGATACATCCAAGAGATTGGTACATGATGATAAATAAAAATAAAAAATAAATTCAATAGTTTTAATAAATAATTTAATTCTAGACAATATAGTATCTATGGATTCACCATATTTTACAAGAAAGGTCAAGTTTCATTCTCTCAAAATCGTAGAGGACCTGAGCCTAGTAAGATTTCAATAAGTAAGTTTGTTATTCTAAGAGAAATCTCCGCTATATTTTAGGATGATCACAATGTAGACCATGAATAGATGATAGGACATTAGGGGAACACTAAATTTTTTTAAGATCAATAAAGTCAAGGGAAACTATATAATGCTAATTTTTTTATTGATAACTAGCATTGTAAATCATAAAAAATGATCTTTTAAGGATATTTAGTGAAATTATAAAAAAAATTGCTGCCATAGCTAATATCCACCATTCACCTTTTTCATAATCTAACTCTTGTTTTTCTACACATATCCCTCTTTTTATTTTTAACAATTCTTAAACTTTTAAATCTCAATAGACTCTTCCTATAAAAAATTTAAATGTGTTCTTTAAAAAAATTTATGGACTTTGATAAACATCAAAATTTATCTATTTTTCATCCTAAGGATAGAATGAAGCCATAATCCTTGAAAGCAAAATTAAAAAACAAGATACTTTAGCTTGGGCTTTGAGTATTAAACAAAGTTAGACTAAAAATAGGGAATGTACGAAGCACTAAAAGTAGGCCACATTATTGATGAAGGTAAGACCAACTATTTGAGAGAACATTTGATGGTTTTGAGTGTGTGTAAGTATAAAAATAACATAAAAGAGACAAGTTAAGTTATTCTAACCTATCTTATCCACATTAAGTGCAACCTTCGATTAGAGAAAATAGGAATACATATACAAAATGAAGCTAGCTAACTAACAACACATACAAACCTATGATAAGTGATGCACTACTTGATATTTGATTAATGATTACTTCTAAAACCTATAGCATGACTTTGTCTTGCATGGAGTTTTGAAAATGACTTACATCAAGTTTAATTTATACATTTTTGGATGGGTTGATGGAGGGATAGGATTTACTGAAATTGGGATACAAAGAGCCAGAGGATCAAACACAACAATCAATCATTCATCTTAAATATTATTATAATAGTATTGGTAAAAAAAAAATTCATTATAAACTTACTTTACTCATCCAATAGACAATGACAAAAATGCACCAGCAAATGGAGAAATTATTATGGGGTCATTGATTCTTCTCCTATTTTGAGAGGGGAAATTTCCTCATATGATGTGGTTTTATAAATTTTGGGTATTTTTAACCATAAAGCATAAAGGAAAGGAAACATAGTCAACCTACTCAAGATCATAGGTGGATAAAAATAATTTTAAGTAATTGAAAATTCAGAGATGCCTATGAAAAATAAACTACTCATTACATTTCACTAATATTAGAGAAGAAAAGTTTTAAAAAATAAAAATATTTGTGAGCCTACAAAATATTTCATTGAAACTAGGTGTTCATAATGTTAAAAATAAAACAAAGCTCTTAAATATTTTCTTTCATGTAATTTAGTGATATGTTTTTTGCGAATCAGTCAGAAAAAAATCTAAGCTCCTCCTATATAGGAAAGGATTAATAATTTTAAACTTATCATTAATGCTTATCCATTTTATTTATGGTCATTAAATTAGAGGGATTCTAAATGAATTTTAATATTGAAGAAATACTTAAGTGTTATGTGTTTATCATGGTTTTTTAGCATTAAATAACTATGGAATTATAGTCTTATTTGACTATTGTAAACCAAACTAAAACTTACGAAGCATAAAAGATAATCATTTGATTTGACTTAGAAATTGTTCTCCTAATTATGGTTAACTATAAATGAATAAAAAATATAGTGGATGATACATATGAATGATGGAGAAATCCATTCATTTTTCTCATCACTTTAAAAAACAATAAAATTTTAAATTTTAACAAGGAAAACAAGTAAGTCATAATTATTTAACATTTTATGGGAAATTCTATATTTTATTATTCTCTCTTAAAAGTCAAAATTTTCCAAACATATAAGGTGTGGATTCATTCCAAAGAGCTTCAAGTTCATTTCATATATCTTAGAGTGCATGTATATTATACCATATACTTAATTTTATAAGAAATTTTAACAATGTTAGGTAGCTTAATTATTTTTAACTAACCAAATAGGAATAACCTGTTAGTGTGAAAAGAGTCTTTATACATCTACTTATCTATTATCTAGTTCATACACCTAGTAGTTTTTGCACCCTGTGTAATTTCACATTAATTTACCTTCATTTCAGCATTACAAGTTTGATAATGCAAAAACCCACCAATTCTTATCTACTTTTTCCCTATGCCCCTATTGTTTAGCATCGATGAAGGAATTTTCTATTAGGGATGTGCACACATCATGCAAACATTTGTGCATCATGTTGTCATCCTAACAAGTTCCCTATGTCAAGAAATGATAAAGATGTTATGACTCTTTGTCACCTATGAGCATAACGTCCCCTATCGAATCTTGACCACTATAAATAACTATTTTCCTCCAATTTACCCATTTAAGCAATATTCTTTCATTCTATCAACTCTCTTGACAAAAATTCTATCTCATTATCAAGCTCTCTTGGTTCTAACAATTCTCCTTGCATATCTCTCACTCATTCTTGCTTCTTCTAGCTTCATACTTGGCTTCTAGTGTGAAAATATCTACTATGTTGGTGTGGTGATCTTGTTCTTCTCCTTTCTCTATCAACCTATAGAACTCATGAAAAGGGAGGTGCTATTGTATCTATTTGTCTATTTGTATTATCTAACTTCTAGAGTAGCATTTAGATTGTCATTTTTGTCCACTTCTTTGGGTTTATTCTATCTGCTTCTTTATCTCTTTTTTATATCTTGTTATCTATTGGTTTTCCATGGAGGTGGGAACACTAAAATGGGGACTTGAATGAGGCATGTTCCAAAACACAACCCCAATATTTTTCTTGTTATTGTTTTTGTAGGTGCTATTTGAGTGCCTAGAGCTAGTTGGTGAAATAGACCTTAAGTAAGTTGGCATTCTTCTTTCGTTGTCATTTCATTACTAGATTAGGTTTCATAGTATTCTTCTTTTTGTACTTTCCATTTCTATATGTTTTTGTCAAATTGTAAAACTAGAACATTTGGGTTGTTAATAGAATCTATGTGATTTTGGCTACCACTTGACCCTTTATCTATATAGGACACCAGCATGTATCTAACACTCCAGACTAGGATACTAAATTTTGACTCCTACGTTGTTTTCCTATGACAAAGATTTGTTTTCTAGTTTGTAGTCTAAGAACTTTGTGGTCAGCTCACCTAGTTCTAACAAAAATATGTCATTAACATAAGGAAAACATAGTCTTGTTTTCCCTTCCTTTCTAGGTTATTAGGTAGTCTAAGGTAGTTTAGGGTAGTTCATTCCCTTAGGCTCTTTTGTGGCCTAAGAGTCTTGTGGGTTGAAAATTCCTCTTCTCTAAATTTTGTTGAGCCTAATGTGAACTATCCTCTTTGATTTCTTTGTGTCAAAAAAAAATCTCTCCTATATTGGGTGTGTCATAGATTCATGTCATAAGGAATTTATCTTTGTGACCCAATATATGACCTTAAAAATTTATATTAGAAGGAGCCTATGGCATATAAGAATAGAATCTAGATAGGTCACTACTTTCTAATATAATCTTTTTCATCTTCTAAGCAGCTTCTGTCTAACTATATGAACATGGTATCAATCATGCATATTCCCCGTGCTGAGAATGTGAGTGCAATGCCTGACATAAATTTTACATCACATTATTTTCCACTAAATAGGGAGCCTTACTCTTGAACATTCCTACTTGGATGAATGATAACTTTGTTACTAGTGCCATGATTGATCTGACAAGTCGAGTGAACATGATAATAGAGAAAACCTTGTTCATAAATAGTTTACATAAGGATAAATGTGAAGAGTCGTAGGCCACTCATTGTACTCATGAAAAAAATTATATTATCCCTATGGGCACCATTTCTTTGTCAGTATTTGTGGGACCTAAGGTTGTAGATGTGGCATTTGTTATGATACCAAATTTTGACCTATTTAGAGTTAGGTTAAGCATTCCATGGCTAGCCTCTATGAATAGTGTTTCCTCTATAGTCCACAAGTGTTTGAAGCTCCCCCAAGAAGGTTTTGTGCATGTTGTTCATGATATAGGCTACAAACTAGTGGTATCACATGAGGGCTTCTCTTTGGATCACTTTTGGCCCACCTTGGTGAGACCTCTCCCTCCAAGGAGAGATCTATTATACCATGCTTATGTTAAATATAAGACTAGGGGATTGACGTTGTTGGAATATGTGCGTCAATTCTTACCGGCATGTAACTCATGAAGGGAAAATTCAGTGTGACATTATTGATGTCTGGCTGACTAGCTATTTTGAATCCTTGTGAAAAGTTCAAGTTGCTGAGACAATAATGATGTCCTACTGAATGATCCTATCCCTATGAAATTATGATCATTGTGACAATTAATATCTCACTCTGCCCGAGTTGATCTCTTGCCGACGGGTTAGTGTCAAGTGGTGGTCGGGGTGATTCTTGGTGAAAAGTGGTTTCGGGATAACATGGAAGCCTCGGTAAGAAGTCTTACCGATGTCTGAATGTCTCACCGATGGGGATACACTTGGGGTCTTCGTGGTGACACAAAGACTTTTGTATGAAGTCTTAGCGATGAGTGTTGGTCTCACTGATGTTGAGGGGTCTTCAGTATGACTTGAACACTAGGTATGAAGTCCTAGCAACTGATGGAGAGTCTCGCCAATAGTAAATGGTCCTCAGGGTGACATGATGCATTTGGTATGACCTCTTGGCAATAGCGGTAAGTCTCGTTGATAGTATGCACTCGAAGTAACACATGAAGGCTTGGTGTGATGTCTTGGTGAAAGACGATAGTCTTGCCAATGGTAGGATTTTTTGATGTGACATTGGTCGATTCGGTATGAGGTCTTGGTGACTAGGTGAAGTCTTAGCGATAGCCTTGTGGACTCGGTGTAATGTCTTGCTGATTGAGACAACTCTTGCTGATAGATGGATGTTGATAGGAATGCAATGGATGTCGGTGGATTTAGTATGACTCGAGGAATTTGCTATATCATCTTGCCGACTATTAGAACCTACATCGATATCTACCATCAAGCCTTTGAGCATTGGGGAGACACTTCTTGTGTCTCACCAACATGTGAACTCAGTTGAATGTTTCCTTGACCATTTGACTATCCTATGTGGTGTCTCATGGACCAATCAGAGGAAGCAAAATTCAAATGATTGGTGGTTAGATTTTTGCGATAGTTGCGACGTTGGAGCTGAACTGTCTGCAAGGAAAAATCTACACAGGAATGGAAACTTTCTACGATGGGAAATTGTAGATAAGGATGAACAGAGGATAAAATCAGAGGGTGGTAAGATTCAAATATAATCATTCTATGTTGCATTGGCATTGTAAGTGAGAGAGCATTTATGTAACAAAGGAAGAACAATGAATGAAGAAACTGTAAAAATGATACCAGAGAGTTGTGTCTCTGCATTGTATGTAATTTGTTGATTACTAAAATACAAAGAGATTCAGCTTGGTGTGGTGGGTTTTTTCCTGAAAGGGTTTTCCCATGTAAATATTTTTTTCATTTGTCTTTGCATATTTTTTTGTTTTTGTAAATCTTTCATGTGTGTCTTAATTGGATTGTAATTTGGAAATTAGAAGTACTATCTACATTCTTCCCTGTGGTTTTGACATTAGGATAGTTGTTTCTGCACCTTTGCTTTCCTTACAAGTGGTATCAGAGCCTGGCTAGTTGTGTTATCCCTATGAGTGGGTTGGGTTTTTTGTGTCAATTTTTTTTCAGTGGGAGTTTGGTAGAGGTCTGATAATTTAGTTACATATTAAGATGAAAAGTACATCTGAAAAGATGGAAATAGAGAAATTCAATGGTAGCAATTTTGAGTTATGGAAACTCAAGATGGAAAATCTGTTAGTGGATCGTGATCTGTGGCTTGTTGTGTCTAGAATGATGCCTCAATGCATGAAGCAAGAGGATTGGGATTTTGTAGATAGAAAGTCTAAGGTGCTGATAAGGCTCTATTTGGAAGACTCTGTTCTTCTGAATGCTCATAAGGAAAAGACTGCATCTTCCTTGTGAAAAATATTGGCATCTATTTATCAGGGCAAGTCCTTGGTGAACAAATTGTTCTTGAGGAAGAAGTTGTACTCTTTGAGAATGCAGGAGGGATGATCTATTGTTGATCACTTGAATGCTTTCAACATGGTGATTACTTAGTTAACATCTATTGGTGTGAATATTGAAGATGAAGATCACTATATGCTCTTATTGTGTTCTTTGCCAGATTCTTGGGATCACCTGGTGATGGCTATTGGGAGTACAACATCCACTTTCAAGATGGAAGATGTTGCTTCTTTGTTTTCAGAAGAGATGAGAAGGAAATCTTCTAAGATGACAAAGGAGGCTCTGGTTGTTTGAGGTAGATCAGAAGAAAAAGACAAGAAGAAGGACAAGAAATCTAGATCAAAATCATAAGGGAGATGAAAGTATCCTAGCAAGAAGTCCAAGGTGAAGTGCTAGAATTATGGGAAACTTGGTCATTTCTGAAAGGATTGCAAGGAGGAGAAAAAGAAGAAGAAGAAGACCACTTTTGACAATGATTTTTCTTAGAGTGATGCAAACGCCTTCAATGCAACCTTGGCTACATAGGCATCTAATGATGTCTGGCTGATTGATTATGGAGAATTTTTCCACATGACATCTCATAGAGATTGGTTCACGAAGTATGAAAACTATGATAGTGGAAAGGTGTATTTGGCAAGTGATTCATCTTTGGAAATTGTTGGTCGTGGAAGAGCCAAAATTCAATTCCCTAATGGAAGAGTGAAGGGAATCAATGATGTGATGCATATACCAGGTCTGGCTTGTAATTTACTTTCTATAAGTAAGCTGAATGATATTGGAGTGCATGTCACGTTCTCTAGAAATAATTGCAAGATGACTAGAGGCACAATGGTGCTGGCTAGGGTTGCTCGAGTTGTTACCTTGTATAAGCTAGATGCACAAGCTATTCAATGTAATAGTGTCTCTGCAAAGTCATAGAAAGCTACTCATGGAGGAAAAGAGGGAAACATTCCTAATGGTGTAGAATCCATGGAGGTTAAAATTCCATCAGAAAATACTATGCTCTAGCATCATAGGCTTAGCCACATTGGTGAGAAATGTTTAAAAACTTTGAAAAAGAAGAACTTGGTGGAAGGGCTTGAAGATTGTAACCTTGAGTTGGAATTTTGTGAACATTGTGTATATGGAAAATAACACTGTGTTTCATTTTATTCTAGTCCTCACAAATCTTCTGGTTTGCTTGATTATATACATTATGATGTTTTTGGTCTAGTGAATGTTCCTTCTTTGTCTAAATCAGGGTACTATGTATCGTTTATTGATGATTATTCAAGAAGAGCATTTGTATATTTTCTGAAAAGTAAATCAAAAGTGTTCATTCGGTTTAAGAAATTTAAAAACCTTGTAGAAAATTAGACTAGTAGGAAAATAAAATTTTTAAGGACTAACAATGGTGATGAGTTTTGTTCAGATTAATTTGAAAGGTACTGTAAAGATCATGGGATTAAAAGACATAATACTACACATTACACTCCACAGCAAAATGGAGTCGCTAAAAGGTTCAACAAGACAGTAATGGAAAGAGCACGAAGTATGCTGAGCAGTGCTGGCTTGGAGGAGAAGTTCTAGGCTAAAGTAGTCTCTACAATATGTTACTTGGTAAATCATTCTCCTAACTCTTCTCTTGTTGAGAAGATTCCTTTGTGAGCATGGTCTAGAAATAAGCCCTCTTTGAGACATATTTGTGTCTTTGGCTGTGAGGCATATGCATATGTTCCATTTGAAAAAAGATCTAAGTTGGAAAATAAATTTGTAAAGTGTATTTTTATTGGCTATAGTCCTGTCATAAAGGATACAAGCTTTGGAATCCTAAGACTAAGAAGGTTTTGTATAGTAGAAGCATTACCTTTCATGAGCTGAAGCCTTCTACACTGGATCAGTTGTCAGAGAAGAAATCAGAAAATGAAAAAGATGTAGTAGATATTCCTCCGACATCAAATAAAGAGGAATTGAAAAATCAAAATGTACCTGATACTAAGGAAAGCTCATGTAGCCCTGAAAGTTCTAAATAAAATGAAGAATCACCTCAGCCTGAGCCTGTGAGGAGGTCAACTCATGAAAGAAAGCAACATAATATGTATGGGTTTACTTTGATAGAGTCTACTTGTGCCTATGATTTAATTTTTAGCACTGATGAACCTAGGACTGTGAAAGAGGTATTTAAGATGTTTGATTCAAACTCTTGGTTGGAAGCCATGAAGGAAGAAATGGAATCATTAGAAAAGAATGAAACCTATAGTTTGGTGCCATTTCCTAAAGGCAGAAAAGCAGTGGGCTGCAGATGGGTGTTTAAAAAGAAAATTGATTTGGATGGCAGTGTAGAAAAATATAAAGCGAGGCTAGTTGCAAAAGTTTTTTCCCACGTAGAGGGAATTGATTATGGAGAAATCTTTTCTCATGTAGCTAAGCTAACATCTATTAGGTTTCTTTTGTCACTTGTAGCTGCGTATGACTTAGAAATTGAACAGATGGATGTGAAGAAATCGCTTCTTCATGGTGATCTTGAAGAAGAAATCTATATGTCCCAGCCAAAGCTCTTTGTGGAAAAAGATAAAGAAAGGTTGGTTTGCAAGTTGAAGAAATATTTGTATGGTTTAAAATAGCCTCCTAGAATGTGGTACCAGAAGTTTGATACTTTTGTTTTATCTATGGGATTTGTAAGATCAAAATCTAATCATTGTGTATATTACAAAGCTAAAAGTGATCAAGTCCTTATTATTGCTCTCTATGTTGATGATATGTTGTTCATAGGCAATAGTAAGCTAATGATTTATGATCTTAAGTATTAGTTGTCTACAAAGTTTGAAATGAAAGATCTTGGTGAAGCAAGGTATATTCTAGGAATGTAAATAACCAGAGACATGAAAAATAGAAAACTTTGGCTCAGTCAGAGTAAGTACATCATGACTGTTCTAGAGAGATTTTGTATGACTGATTGCAAGCAGCTAGTTGTTCCGGTTTTGCAAGGAATGAAACTATCTATTGAAGACTATCCAAAATCTCCTACTGAGATGGAGGACATGACCAGTGTGTCATATGCTAGTGTAGTTGGCAGTTTAATGTATGCAATAGTCTGTAAAAGGCCAGACATTGCCCAAGCAATGGGAGTTATTTGTCATTTTATGGCTAATCCTAGAAGGACACATTGGGATGTTATGAGGAGAGTGTTTATATATCTAAAGGGCACTTCAAACTATGCTTTATGTTACCATGGAAACTTGGTTGAATCACGGAGGACTCTTAGCATTTGAGGTTATGTGGATTCTGATTGGGTAGGGGACATTAATAGCAGAAGATCCACCAGTGGATATATTTTCATGTTAAATGGTGGTACAGTGAGTTGGATAAGCAAGCGACAGGCTGTAGTCACTTTTTCCACTACAAAGGCATAATATAGGGTAACTACACATGCCTATAAAGAAGCAATCTGGTTAAAACATTTGTGTTCTAACATTGGTTTTGATGCAGGAAAAATTACTATTTACTGTGATAGTAAGAGTGCTATATGTTTGGCAAAAAATCCTACTTTCTATGCCAGGATGAAACATATAGATGTGTAGTATCACTTTGTACAAGATATGGTAGAGGATGGAAAGGTCTCTTTGGAGAAAGTGGATACTTTGGAAAAGGTTGCAGATGCATTGACGAAGCTTGTGAGCACAAACAAGTATAGGTGGTATGCCAGTTCGATGGGCCTCAAGGCCCATCAATTTTAGTAGTTTTAGTATGCTTTGGAGGTGTCAATAAGATCTTCATAAAGTGGGAGATTGTTTGAATATGTGCCTCAATTCTTACTAGAATGTATCTCCTGAAGGGAAAAGCCAGTGTGACATTATTGATGTCTGGTCGACTAGCTATTCTGAATCCTTGTGAAAAGTTCTAGTCACTGAGACAATTATGATGTCTTGCAAAGTGATCCTATCGCTGTGACATTATGATCACTATGAAAATTAATATCTCACTCCACCCGAGTTGATCTCTTGCCGATGGGTTAGTGTCAAGTGGTGGTCAGGGTGACTCTTGGAAAACAGTGGTTTCGGGATAACATGGAAGCCTCGGTAAGAAGTCTTACCGATGTGTGAATGTCTCACCGACGGGGATACATTTGGGGTCTTCGTAGTGACACAAAGACTTTTGTATGAAGTCTTAGTGATGGGTGTTGGTCTAGCCGATATTGAGGGGTCTTTGGTATAACTCCTAGCAATGGATGAGTTCAATATGACTTGAACACTCAGTATGAAGTCCCAGCGACTAATGGAGAGACTCCCTGATAGTAAATGGTCCTTGGGGTGACATGATGTATTTGCTATGACCTCTTGGCAATAGCGGTAAGTCTCACCAACAATATGCACTTGGAGTAACACATGAAGGCTCAGCGTGATGTCTTGGTGAAATACAATAGTCTTGCTGATGGTAGGATTTTTTGATGTGACGTTGGTGGATTCAGTGTGAGGTCTTGGCAACTAGACGAAGTCTTAGCAATAGCCTTGTGGACTCGGTGTAATGTCTTTTTGATTGATACGAATCTTGTCGATAGATGGATGTCGATAGGAATGCAATGGATGTTAGTGGATTCGATATGACTCAAGGCATTCACTATATCATCTTGCCGACTGTTAGAACCTATGCTGATATCAACAGTGAAGCCTTTGAGCATCGGGGAGACACTTCTTTTGTCTCACCAACATGCAAACTTAGTTGAATGTTTCCTTGACCATTTGACTATCCTATGTGGTGTCTCATGGACCAATCAGAGGAAGCAAAATTCAAATGATTGGCAGTTCAATTTTTGCAACGGTTGCGACATTGGAGCTGAACTGTCTGCAAGGAAAAATCTACACAAGAATGGAAACTTTCTATGATGGAAAATTGCATATAAGGATGAATAGAGGATAAAATCAGAGGGTGGTAAGATTTGAATATAATCATTCTGAGTTGCATTGGAATTGGAAGTGAGAGAGCATTTCTGTAACAGAGGAAGAACAATGAATGAAGAAACTGTAAAAATAATACCAGAGAGTTGTGTCTCTGCATTGCATGTAATTTGTTGATTACTGAAATACAAAGAGATTTGGCTTGGTGTGGTGGGTTTTTTCCCGAAAGGGTTTTCCCACGTAAATATGTTATTCATTTGTCTTTGTGTATTTTTTTGTTTTTGTAAATCCTTCATGTGTGTCTTGATTGGATTGTAATTTTGAAATTAGAAGTACTATCTGCATTCTTCCCTGTCATTTTGACATTTGGATAGTTGTTTCCACACCTTTTCTTTCCTTACAGACGTTGAAGGTTATTTTCCATGTGTCTCTATGTGTTGTTCCTATGGAAGCCTCTATGATAATGCAATAATGAGCTATTTCTTCTACCTCTTCAAAGGGGAAGGAGAAGCTTGCTCACGTTCTAGAGCCTTATCGTTCTACATATTTTACTCTGTCTACTTCTACTTCTTGACCCATGGTGGCATCCATGATTCCTGCTGCTAAGCCTTACATGGGGAGTGCGATAGTTCCTGCATAGCAGAAGGTGAAGCATTAGGATTTTCAATATCCTATTCTACTCATGGTTCCCAAACTGACTATCTATGACAAGGGGAAGCCTTCCCACTATGTTGTTCATGTGTCTCAACCTCTATGGTCTGTAACTATTCTTCCACCTATCCCCTAAAAAAGAAACTAGAAGAGGCTTCTTGTTGAGATGCTTGTCTCTATTTCTCCTCTTTTTTTCATTTCTACAACTATACCTCCTATTTCTCCTACTTATTAGACCAATCTTCCACTAGTAATAGTTGTGAAGGATGCTCCTATAGTTGAGAAACAACCTTCGACCTCTTCTCAAGCTACATCCTCTACCACTCATAGTTAATGTATACAACTTGTTTGTGAGAAATAACACTAAAAAAATGTTTTAGCCATAGAGTATGCTACCACACAAAATACTGGGGACAAGCCTATTATATCTTCTCTCGTTTCATCTCTTTCTTCACTTTTTTCTATTGTTCTTACTTCAATTTTGACTGTTTCTCTTTTTCTTCAAACACCTCCAATGGGTTCTAATGATGCTCATGCCAAAATGGTGTAGGTATTCATCATTCCCTCCTAGGATCCTCCTCTTCTAATGTCCCTCCCAGACATCTCTCCTTTCTCACAACCTATTGATATGCGTAAAACAAAGGTTGTGTCTTCTACAACTATGTATTATTCTTCCTTTGTTACAGCTTCTTCTATGGGGATCCCACATCCTCCACTAAATCATAAGTTGGAGGATAATCTCACCATGAGTGATGTTCACAAGAAGGTTTCACTTTCTTTGGAGACTAGTATTATCTTATCTTGTGCTATCCTTGTGATAGATGCAACCCCCACTTACCTAGAGTTTGTCACTTCCCCTTTTATAAAGGTCGATAGTGACCCTTAGGTGTCTTGTCCCTCCCTTACTAAGTTGAAATAGGGAACTCTTGAGAAATGCATGTTCAACTCATTGGAAGATATCTTAGCTTGATCCTCTTTTGTAAAATTGATTATCTTTGCTTCATAAGAACTCGATGAAGTTCTTGAGGGGCCTCCTTCCATGCCTCTTGTTGCAGGTGAGTTAGAGGGCATTACCCTTTCTATCCTACCCTTGTAGGATCATCCTCCCTCCCCTTATAATGATCTAGACTAGGAGCAAGATGACCTACTAGTCAATGATTACTAGGTTGGTGCCTCTTCTACATCTGTAGATTAGATTATTTTGTGTTTGTGTTCCCTGGTTCTTGTTTTTCATGGTTTTGATCCTTCTTGGAGGACCATTGCTACCCTTGTAAGTACTTGGATAAAGGTTCAAAAATCTATCATTAAATTATTCTATTTGTGTCATTATTATTCTATGTGTTGTAATATTGCTTTTCAATATTGGGAACAATGCACAACATTGGGGGAATTTAGGCCTTCTTCAATGTTGACCCAATTTTTATTTTTACTTTCTCTTCTTGTGCTCTTATTCAAATTATGAGAACTTTGGTGGTTGATGATAGTTCATACATATACTAAATTATATCTATCTATTTATATCTATGAACAGTTTTGACCCCAAATTCTCAAATCCCCTTGTCTCTTGATTTCTTTACCTCTACTTGTCTTCTTCCTAATGTTGTGGTTTCAATGTGTTATCCCTCGCGTGTGTGACAATATACCATGGATACATCTCACTATGTGTTGTGTGTCACAACATCTCTACCTCTCCTTTTTTTCCTTAGGATGTAATGTGCTCCTCCGCATATCACACATCATCCTAAGGGGGGGCTATTAGGCTTCTCTAATTTTCAACATGGTGAATTATTTCAAAAGGATTCCTTGGTGTCAAATTTCTTTACAATTAAATTGAGTAGGAAACAGATGTGAAGGATACTCTTGTAATTGAGCAGTAGCCTATGGCCTCTTCTTAGGCTGCATCATCTAATGCTCATAGTCGACGTCATGTGCAAGCACAAAAAAATGTCTCTAGCCATGGAGCATGCCACCTTAGAGAAGATAGAGGAGGAACTAGTTACACCTATTTCTAAATCTTCTTTTGCTTGGCTTTCTTCTATTATTACTACTTCGGTTCCCATCACTTTTGTTTTGCTTATGACTCCTTCGATAAGTCCTAACAATGCTCATCCAAAAAGAGTGTAGGTATTCATCACTCTCTCTATGGAGCCTCCTTTTATGATGTCCCTCCTGAACATCCCTCCTTTCTTGTATCCCATTGACATGCCTCATATAAAGGTTGTTTCCTTTGCATATTTTTCTTCTTTTTCCTCTACTTCAGCTTCCTCAATGGGGATCTCATATCTTTCGCTGAATCATAAGTTGGAGGATGAACTCACTTTGTGTGATGGTCATAAGAGAGGTTTCCTTGCTTTAGAGGCTAGTTATGTCTTATCCTGCACCATCCTTGTGATGGAGGTAGCCCCCTGCTTCCTCAAAAAATTTCATTGCCCCTTTTGTTGAGGCTGACAATGACTCTCAAGCGCCTTGTATTTCTCCTACTAAGTTGACATAGTGCAATCCTACGAAGTGCATGTTAAACTCAGTGGATGATATCCCAACTCTATATTTGATCTTTACAAGATCGATGACCTTTGCTTCATAAGAACTCAATGAAGAAGACCTCGAGAGGCCTTCTTCATTGGATGTTATTGTAGGTGAATCAGAGGGTACTACCCTTGTAGTCTCATCCTCCCTCCCATTATAATTATTTAGATGGAAACAAGATGATACATTGGTTGATCTAAGAACTAGGGTAGTGCCTCATCTACATTTGTAGATTAGATTTTTTATGTGTTTGTGTCCCCCTGTGCTTGTATTTTTATGTTTGTGATCCTACATGGAGGACCCTTTCTACCCTTGTAGGTACTCAAATACATGTGTGGAAATATATAGTGTATTTCTTCTATTTGTTTCATCATTCTTCTATGTTTCATAATATTACTTTTCGTTAATGGGGATAATGGAATGTGTTGGGGGAATTTAGGCCTTCTTCCAAGTTGAACCAATTTTTATTTTCAATTTTTCTTCATGTGCTCTTCTTCATGTATTGAGAAATTTGGGGATTGATGAGAATTCATATATATAATATATTATATATATCTTTTTATATATATGAATTGTTCTAACCTTGAATTCTCAAATCCCCTTGTCTCTTGATTTATTCATCTCTATTTGTCTACTTCTTGAAGTTGTTTCAATTTGTTGTCTCTTGCGTGTATGATAACATACCATGAATACATCCTGTAATGTATCTTGTGCCACAATATCTCTTATCTTTCTTCTCTCCTTATGATGTCATATGCTTCTTTGTGCAATAAAAATCATCCTAAGGGAGCCTGGCTAACGTGATTTTGTAATTTTCAACATGATGAATTCTTTCATAAGGATTCCTTGGTCTCATATTTCTTTACAATGAATTCCATGAAAAAAGAATCCATTGTTGTAAACCCTCATTTTTCAAAATTTTGTATTCTCTTAGGAATGGACTTGATGAAATTTTCCTTCCAAAAGGGTCCCATAATTGAAAAAATCTAAAAAAATTCCTTTTGAAAAAGGAGCACTTTTTCTAAAATGAAAGGGTCTAAAAACTTTCCTTTGAAAAAGGTGGATTCTTTCTAATGGATTCCTTGATAAAATATATTTGAAGAGGATTCCATGATGAAAAATTAACTTATTGAAAATTTAGTCTTTCAAATGGCGTGTTCCTTCAAAAGGGCCCCTTGGTGTCTTGATGTGTTGAAGGGTTCCTTGCCACAAGAACCCCATTTTGAAAATTGATTTATAAAATAAAGATTCCTTTGTGTCTTGATATCTTGAAGAGGATTCATTTGTCTCTTTTATCTAATATTTGATATCATGTGACTTGGTGTCAGACATATTATGTCTTGACATATAGCTTGGGGAAGCCTAACTAGACTCATCTTTTCTATGCCTATTCTACAATCCAATTTTTAGTAGCATCAAGCTTATCTATCTAGTCAATGTATGTCTTGTGTCTATCTAATCAGACTGTGTCTTATTATATCAAATTTTATCTTCTTGTATCTTATGAATGTGTTTCTATTATGATTTTTGTTTCCTAACATGTTTTTCTACAACTTGACATGTTTATGGTGAGATCACAACTAGCTTCATAGGATCAGAGGCCCATTCCATCTTCACATCTTGGTGAAGCTCCCTCTTTCATGTCAAGGTATTTCAGATCAAAAATCTACTTCCTTTATGATTTTAGTATATTCTCTTCAACTTCTTTCTACTTTATCTCACATTCACATTCACACATATGCTCGATAAAGTGGGGACAAAATGTAATGGCATAAATTTGCACCCTATGCAATTTCACATTAATTTACCTCCATTTTAGCCTGACAAGTTTGATAATGTAAAAACCCACCACTTTTTCTCCACTTTTTGTTTATGTCCCTATCATCTAGCATCATTGAAGGGAATTTTTATCAAGGAAAAAAGCATGTCACATGGATGTCTACATGCCACACTAGCATCCCAACAAGATTCATGCATTAGGAAGCATAGAAACATTGCATTTCTTGGCCATCTATGAACATAACATCCCACTACCAAATATTGAGGAGTAGGGATGATCATTTACCTTTAATTATATCCATTTGAACTTAATTCATTCATTCCTTCACTCTCTCCATTCATTCTATCAACATTCTTGATCATTCTAATGCTTCTCATGTCTTCTCTATCACTATCACTTGTTGCTACCAACTTTTTACTTGGCCTCTATAGTGTCTTCTTTCTCCAACATCATCACTATTGTAAGTTCACAGAGCTCTACCTTCTTGGTATGGTGATATTTCTCTTCTCTTTCCTCTATCAATCTTGAGTGTTTATAGAATGGAATATAATATTGTGTCTACTTATTTTTTGCATTATCATTCTTGTAGAGTATCATCTAGATTGCCATTGCTTTGTACTATATTATGTCTTTTGTATTTATTTCTTTATTTATTTTTTGTATCTTGTTGTCTATTTTCTATCATCGAAATGGGGGTTTGATTGAGGTAAACATCAAAACATAGCCCCAACATTTTTCTTATTATTGTGTGTAGGTTTTGTTCATTTTCTTGGAGCTAGATGGAGGACTAGACCTTGAGTAAGTTGGCATTCATCTAATTTCTTTGTCATTTTTCTATTAGAGTAGCTTTCATAGTATTCTTATTATTTTCATTTTCATTTTCAAATGACTTTATCAAACTTTGAAACTAGAGCATTTAGGTTGTTAGTACACACTATGCATTTCTAGCTACTACTCGAGCCTCTTTCTGTACAAGATGTCGACACATATCTGAGATTCAAATGTTATATACTGAAGTATGACTCCCAAATTTTTTTTCTCTGGGAGAGAGTCTTCTAGTCTAGATTTGGATTCCTTTGTGGTTGGATCCAACTCTACAAAACATTTCTCATAGCATAATGGAAATAGAGTCCTATTTTCCTTTCCCTTCCAACTTGTCTCTTCTTTCTAATTTATTAGGTAGTCTGAGGTAGTTAAGAATAGTCCATTCCCTTAGGCTCTTCCATGGCCTGAGAGTTTAGGGGGTAGTGAATCCCCCTTCTATATAGAAAATATATCCATTTCCTAAGGTAATAATCAATAAATGATAAATTTTATAAACTATTTATATATTGAACAATAGTTAATAGAAACTAAATACATTAGAATGAATCAACTCCAACAATCCAAAATAATTATGATAAATATAATAATTTCAATAATTTTTATGTTTTCCATATATGAAATTCTTATATATAAATAAAATTCAAAAGAAAATTTAATCAACCCCACAATAATATGATTTTTTACAAGTATATAGATCATTATCTTGTATATGGTGCATTCTCGAGTATCATAACATTGTCTCTCTTAATGAGTGAATTAGTGTAAGATGAAAAATATCACATAGGTATGTAGAAACCATAGAAATAAAAATTAGATATAAAAATCCTCATTTTTCCTTTCAATGCAAGAGGTTCAGACTCTATAGATCTCTTCATAATAAAAACTAAAGAAATAATGTATTGAATAACATATTAATTAATCTAAAATAAAATTTCAACATTAATATCCCTCATGAGAACAATAGATCTTCATTCCATAGTATACCCTTCACTAGACTTGCATCATTAAGTACTATAGCATAGAAACAATTATCCCTTTACATTTTCATACTTGTTTGGGCCTTCCCTACTAAAATTGGGCTTCTTTATGCCTTATTTGGTCCTATTTTGCATCCACAAGCCTTACTTAATTACATATTTTTGTGGATAATATTGAGACTTATCAAATAACCAATCATAATTCAATGTTATAGGTTATACGTTCCAAATATAGTGATCTGGGAGTCATACGCCACCTTGGGCGTATGATTCCCACCTCAATCTTGGGACCTGATTTCAAACTTCACATTAAAAAAGACAAATCTTGGATTTTGTGTCCTACATTTAACACATTGGGACTCATATACCCTAACTGGCATATGAGTCCCACTTCAACCAAGACCTATTTTAAATAAATTTCTTTGTAGGATTTTATCATCCTAGATCTAATGTCGGTTTGTAGTGTTAAAATTTTAGAAATTTTGGCATTAAAAAGTATAAATACAAGGTTATTTCACTTAGTTTCGCCTATAAATTTTGAGTCAACCATCCTAAGATTTCACAAGAGCATTATAGAGTATTCAAGACACTACTAAATTTGACACCATTTTCTGACGATCGTTCATCGGTAGTTTGACAAATCTTTGTCAGAAGAGTGACAAAATGGTGAAAATATTTTTGTCACTATTTTTTCATTGAAATAATGGAAAAGAATCGTCAGTCAACGGCATCGTGAAATGCCTCAGACTTTTGTCATAATATCGACGAAAACTTCATGTATCCACTGACGAATTACAACAGAAGTTTGTCGCCAGTTTGATGAAATGGGCAAGTAGTAGCATTGAAACAACAACAGATGTTCATCGTCATTGCGACAAAATGGAAAGGAGTAGCATCGAAACAACACCAAAATTTCACCAAATGAGCAATGAAATTGGCAAGTAGTAGTGTCGAAACAACACCAAGAGTTCATCGAATTTGCGATGAAATTAGCAAGGAGTAGCGTCAGAAGAACACCAAAAGTTCATCAAAAGTGCGACGAAATGAGCAAGGAGTAGCGTGGTAACAACACCAAAAGATCATCGAAATTGTGACGAAATGGGCAAGGAGTTACAACGAAACCTTCGTCGCAGCTATAGCAACCTCATCGAGCCTTTCTGTTGATTCGTCGGTGGTTGTCATAGAAATTGCGACAAAGAATCAATTCTTTTTAAAAAAAATATTTGTGGAAATGTACCATTGCAGAGACTGACGACTGATCATACATACAGACTACATATTGGTTTGATGCTTCAAACAATCCATTTCTTATATTGAAAAGTGCATTACTTTATTGAGCTTCTCTTTGTTTCGAGAATAGTCTAATATTCTCCACTTAACAGGGCCAACCACGTGACGGTGGAAGCTCATTTGGCCCTTCCCCCCCCTCACATCATTCTCAATTCCCCATACCCAATCATATAACATTAATCATTCATTCATCTATTAATAACATATAACATTCATTCATTCATCTATTAATAACATATAACATTCATTGATCCATTAATAATATATAACATTCATTCATTAACATATAACATTCATTAATTAACATATTCACATTCATTCATTAACATATAATATTCATTCTTTTAGTTTTTACATATTATCAAAAATATGGTTGTCATGATATGATTACAATCACTTTTTGTTTTATTTCTTTTTTAAAGCTACATAAAGCTGAAGTGGAGTATCATTTTCTAAATCAATATATGTCCCCCCTTTAGTTGTTCTTCCCTTTGCTTGTGATCTTAATGTTCTCATAGTTGTTTGCTCATGAAGTGGATGCCACTTCAAGGGGGGATCTAGTGCAATAAGAAAGAAATGTTAAACTGATATGTTTTATTATTATTGTTACAAGTATTTCATTAATTAAAAGAACATTAGAGTGGTTCTCTTTACCTAATGGGTCCACATCATGTTCTTGAACTTTTGTTATAGACTCATGCTCAACATGTTGAACACCCTCTAAATCCTGAGCTGGAGTTGAAACATGAAAGGTTACATCAATTAATACACCAATTGAAATTAAATATGTTTAAGAGAACATGAGGGTGGTCCTCTTTACCTGATGGGGCCACATCATGTTCCTGATCTTCTCTAGGCTGATCATGCTCAACATGTTGATCACGCTTTGTATGCTCTAAAGTTGAAACAGGAAAGGTTACATTAATTAATACACCAATTGCAATTAAATGTGTTTAAAAGAAATTTAGAGTGGTCCTCTTTACCTGATGGGGCCACATCATATTCTTGATCTTCTCTAGCCTAATCATGCTCTACATGCTCTAAAGTACTAGGATGCACACCATGATCTTCATCTACATGTTTTGCTCCACCCTCACCAAGTTGCAATCCAATGTCATGTGCAGTATTATCATTGCTTGAATGTTTAAAACAAATAGGCATGTAATTATTTTATGGTGGAAATTAATATTGAATAGATTGCACAAGTATTCAATTTTAAATAAACTTTATTGAGTTTATCTACATGTGTGTTGGATGCAATGGAAGATTATGTTTTCCCAGTCAAGGCTCTTAGGCGTTTAGTCACGGCTCCATAGCCTTGCTGGAAGGAAATCTTCAGGTCCTCTTCTATGGAAACTCTATTGAATTCAGAGCCCTATATTTTTGTAGAAGATCATGAATTTTGCGTCTATGGTGTGATAAAACCAAAATTGTTTTCAATTTATTATAATTTGGATGCAATATTTCATTTATTGATACTTACAATTCATATGGCTAATTCCATATAACCACCAGAGCCAAGTTTTTGTTGCCCGTGCTTTTCTATTCTTTCCTTTGTTTCCTTCGATGTGTCGGGCAACCTATGAAAAGTTTGAAATACATTAGGGGTATGTGCAGGATCATCATGGAAAAAACAGGCCCTTAAGTGGCAAAAAATTCAGAAAAATCAGTGTTAGGAAACTTGACGTAAAAATTTGAATAAGTTATCTATATTATTTCAAAAATATGTATAAAATTGAATGTAGTTTCTAAACTACTAGGTTTATTTAAAAATAAATAAAATCTATTTGGTGAAAATTTGAAAGTTCAATGTAGTAGTACTTAAATTTCAGGGAAAAAATAAGAAGTAGGTGTCTGTCTGACCACCCTAACCATAATAAAATGATAATATTTTTTTATAAGATTTTATATATAAGTAGAGGACTCATGTTTGGATGTGATGCATATTTTTATATTTTTTCTATGTAAATAATTATTTATGATTTTTTATTCTGACTTTTCAAAATATAAAACTCATATGTGTCGACCACACCTTAACTTGGTCAAAACTTCATGAAATTTAACTTTTCTTTCTTTTAATCCTATAGTAAATTGAAGCATAGAGATGTAGCATGTTTTGGATTCAAAAATGTGATACCATTTGAAAGTTATAGATGTTTTCAACTAGCTTATCAATCAAGACTTTAGTCATAATTCAAATAAAAAATGAATAATAATTATTTATTAAATTCAAAGTAAAGCATAATTTATATATTGGTGGAAAGCTGAGAATCTCCTCCTAAAACCCTTTTTGTTTCATCAATTTTGGAGTTGAAAAGTTATGCGACCACATACCCTACAAATAAAAAAATATAGAGTTCAATCCATGAATTATAGAAAATATATTTTTGTTGGTTATATTCATATTGGTGATTACATTGCACAAAACATACTACAACTGCATAAATATCAGATGGTGATAGTTTTCTATGCTACCACATTTTTCATACATGTCTACCAAAGCATTTTATCAAATAGTTCACTGCCTTGCTGCTATGGCTAAAAGCCTAAAATAGGTTCTTTCAAACAAGCTATGGATGCTTGGAAAAAATCCATCAAAGCATAATAGTAAGCAATAGCATAGACAAGGCAGTGAACTATTTCAAAAAGTGCCTCAAAGAAATGTGGTCTTATGGTGATGGAATTCCATGATAATCCATAGTAATTTGCTTGTCATGGCATTCGTTATGGCATTCCATCACCAAGAGACCACATTTTTTGAAGCATTTTTTCAAATAGTTCACTACCTTTTCTAGGCTACCACATTTTTCATACATGTCTACGAAATAATTTTATCAAACAGTTCAATGCCTTCATGCTATGGCTAAAAAGTAAAAACCTCAAACAGGTGCTTTCGAACAAGCTATGGATACTTGGAAAAAATCTACCAAAGCATAATATTAAGCAATAACATAGACAAGGTAATGAATTATTTGAAAAAATGCCTAAAAGAAATGCAGTCTCATGGTGATGGAATTCCATGACAATCCATAGCAATTTGATTGTCATGGAATTCGTCATGGCATTCCATCACCATGAGACTACATTTCTTTGAGACATTTTTTTCAAGTAGTTCACTGCCATGTCTATGCTACTACATTTTTCATACATCTCTACCAAAGCATTTTATCAAACAGTTCATTGCCTTGCTACTATGGCTAAAATCCTAAAACAGGTGCTTTCAAACAAGCTATGGATGCTTGGAAAAAAATTATCAAAGCATAATAGTAAGCAACAAGCCATGGTCTCACATGGTTTTTTTTACACAAAAATCAGCTCAATTTTAAAAAATCAGGGAAAAAATCATCCAGCCTACAATTTTTTTAAAAATCGTGATTAATCAGGATTTTTTGCATATTTATGCTTCTATATCACATACCTTCCTTGGCCCGGTGGTGTCTTTCCTTTTTTATTTTCAGCCTTCTCCTTTCCATGGGACACTAGGTCCTTCCACTCCCTCTCCGGAATCATGGAGAGACACTCATAATTTTTGTTCTTCTCTAAATGTGACCTTTATTGGTCCCTCACATACTTTAGATAGGTACCAACTTTCTTAAGGACCTTGGTTCGGTTGAATGTTTTATCACCGAACAACACAACTAAATGGTTAATGAGCTCATCTTTTAAATCTTCATTTTGGGAATTCCACCGTGTACGTATGGTGGGCCCAAAGAGCTCCAATGTAATATCACCTAGATGTTGATAAAAAACATTATTTCCTACAAAATGATCATGGGATCAATAGTCTAAAAAGAGCGATCAATAAGTAAATTTCAATTGGATTATATAGAATAATAATTAAAACATTTTAAAGTACCTGGGACCTTCTCTATCTTTATGGGAATGAAATCCTCGGTCACCACAAGTGTTACCAGCAATGTTCCTATACTAGTAATATGGGAAGATCCAGGAAATTCTACTAAAACATCACCAGTACTAGTGGCCTCTGCATCACTAGGTACATGTCCTAATGCATGTTCTGGTATGTGTTCACTGCCAGAGGGTGCATTAACAGATGTCTGCATGGTATGTGTTACCAAAATTTTAGACGACAATATAGGCACAGATGATGGAGTCAAATAATGTGATGTATGCATAGGAATATCAGGATGGACACTTGTACCAACCCTTACTCCTTGGGGAGCACTTGCAATACCCTGATCATGGCTAGGAGCATCATGAGGAGGAAAATAACCCTATAAAAACAACACATATTTTAGTTCATGACATAAAAGAGTACAAAATATAAAACCATGAATGAACTTATGTTATAATTAAAGACCTCATGATAGCTTACTTGCAAGTTTTGTAATCTCTCTGTCAATACTTTAACCCTCTCTCTTATCTCATCTATTTGAGGCATTTTGAACATCAACTTAGTCATTTCTTCATTGCATTTTTTCATGAGCTTCTTTATTGTATCAAAAGGGTTTGTTGAATAAGCCATGCCATCATCACAAAATATTGACTACACCTCACTATTGATGCTCTCCTCTACTACTGGTGCCTTTCCCTGATCAGTCAACTGCAACAAGAATATTAAAAACATTATCAAAATTAACCCAAAAAACTTATGAAAAAATATAATAATAAAACATTTTGCTCGTATCTAATTTGTACAATTACAATGAGGTAAACCTATCAGGTAGAAGTACCTAAAGATACATCATGATCTATGGTCTGGGCTAGAGCCTTCTCCGTATGATCAATGTCCCCCTATGACAAAAATTAAATATAAAAAAAAATTACCAAAATGAAACCAATAGACTTATGAAAAAAACATAAGAATAAAATGGTATATTGGAGTCATTAATTGGAGGTTGTGTAAAATGTACCTACATAGTACATACCACCCCCATAGTAACTATGCTTGTAACTAAGTGATTCAAATTGTAATCGATTATCAACTCTCCCCCTACAGTTATTGATTTTATCACACATACGAATACAAGGTTTCCCTCACGCGCCTCGAATATGCAATTGGGTTGCTTATTTGTTGACCTAGGTCGTGTACTATTTATAAACCCTGCAATATTCCCTAATGCTTTTGGCCTCCCGTCAATGTACATAGCCACTCCTTTATTTTGATCCTTATCTTTTAGTTGTATATAATTTGCTGACAGTGCATACCTACGCATACTTTGTGTATATTGAACCAATTGCATCCAATCTTTGTAAATGTAACAGGGTCCAACATACTTCATCAATTCAGTAACTTTGTCGTAATTGACCTTTATGTCGTCCATGCAAAATAGGCCCAAACCATGTAATGACGATGGTGCTATGTGATATATCCTCTCATTAACACAAAAATTGATGTTTATTGGAGGAAGTTCCTTGGGTACCCATTGTTTCCGTAGATGTTTGTACCTCAAGGGAACCTCGATGTCGCCTATGCTCTCATCATCATAAGAACATGAGCCCCCTTCAGCAAGAAAAATTTCCATGCATTTACAAAATTTTCTTCTAATCTTTTGATCTCTAGTTGATCTCCCTCTTTTAGACATACTACATGTCTCGCTTTCCTCTTCTCTTCCTAAATTTCCCTCGCTTGAGGAAGAAAGATTTGAAAAATACCTATTTGGTGGTACCTGCACTCGTAAGGATGTTGGATGAAGTTCTTTCATGGTGATGTGATCCGAAAGTGACATTATGATTAATCTATCATTTCATCACTATAATTTCACAAGTTATAAGGTAATCAAGTCTTGATAGATTGCAAGCTATTGTTACTATTATCCAAATGTGTCCATCACAAATCAAATCTACTTAACGTTTTAACTCCCAAAATTTGTAACAAGTGTTAAATGTGACTATGGTCCACCAGTTACACAACCAAGGCCTCAAATGTATTCTCTAATTGTAATCAAAGGACTTTTTCTCTTCATTCAAGTAAATAAACTTGAAGGGAAACACCACCAAGTGGTTTATTGGACACCTACATGACTAAAAATAGAAGCAAATTTACATTTAATTTCCATATGTCTAAGTGGTTAACAAGGAGGGAGTGTGTACTAGGCCTAGTTAAGTCATCATAAGTTTATGCTTTGGCAATAATTTTTTTTTAAGTCATATTAAATCTTCCTATGTCTAATTGCTAGGAGATTTTTGGTATGTTTTAAGGTAGGATGATTGATGAAAGAGCCCAAAGACTAGCCTTTCTCCATGGTATCCAGGTACACATAGCAGCGGTCTTCTCTTATATAGTTGTACATGATTTAAAGAACTTAGCTAGGAATTATTCATTTAACCTAAGGTTTTCTCATAATTCCATCATTGGAAAAGTATGATCAAATTCTTCTATTATGAAGAATTGGTCTATGTGCCTCTAGTAATCACTATAAATGTTTGTAAGGATAAAATGACTAATTGCATTAGGTAGGAGAGAATCAACTTTTATTTCTTCAAATATTATATTCCTCTATTCATAATTTTTAAGGGTTGTGCATGGAGGAGGTTATCACTACCAAGAAGGGAGGAGACCTTTCTTGTATTCTTTTATAATTTTCATTATTCTTATTTATTTTACACCTACATTTACAAATACACATACATATGCATTTACTGTTTTCATTTATTTCTCATGTAGTTTAATAGTTTGATCGATTTCATATTATATGTATTGAAGAATTTATAATTTCAATTAAATTAATTTATGGATATGTTGTATCTATAACACTACTGTAAAACCATATGCTCTTTGTATTTACACTTGCATTTAGAAATACACATTTATATACCTAGATATAGATTTCTTTAATGATATGTTGCATTTCTTGTTCTAGGAGAGCATCCAATAATTGCATTTACATTTACATTTAAAAATACATATACATGCATATGTATATGTGTGTGTGTGTGTGTGTGTGTGTGTGTTTGTATATCATTTATATTCAGTGTTCAAAAATAACTCATTAGGTCTGTACATGGGTAAAAATTCATAAAATTAGATCTCCCATACATGTTTTGTTGAAACCTAGGCTTGAACCTCTCATTTCACATGCTTTTCTTCACAAAATTATTGAGGACAGTAGTTATACCTTCTTTATTTGTCCTCCTACACCCTATTCATGCATCCTACAATTACAACAGTATCCACGAGGCCTCTTACACAAGCTACAGTAATCACAAAAAGTGTAAGAGCCACTTTATATCATGTTTGGACTACAAAACCCTGAAAAATAGGGTAACTCAGATTATGATTTTTTGGTGAGCTATATGGAAAAAATCATTAGCACTAGGTCATTCTTGGAGTATTTTGAAAGAGAAGAGAATCATGTGGTAGTTAAGTACAACCCTTATAGTGTCAAGGTGAATGAGGTGATCAATTTTGATTGGCCAACTGATGAAGAGTACGAGGCAGTCCAATTGGCTGGTGACACATGTGCTTTCTGGCCCAATGCTTGTTTGCTCCTCCTTTTTCTATAAGAAGGATTTCAAGGCCAGAAGTATGGGTTAGAAAGTTAGATATTTTTGGTTGAGTCTAGATGAAGTTGCAAAGCAAATTGGAAAGTCTGATGATTTTAGGCAAAAATGCAGTTTAGGTTTTGATTCATTCTGTAGTAGGTTTTGAATTCATGGGGATTTCATGTTTTATGATATTACTAGCATTTGAATTGATATGATTAATTCAAACTCATGTCTCTCCATTGTACAAGCATATCTGAATTTTGAATAAAATGATCAAGGGTTGTTTCGTTCATCTCACTGTTGTGGTGTGTATGATTCTTGTTTTAGGTTTAATTCAAGGAATTAATTAAAATGCTTGAATGGGATTGTAGGTGGATATGTTCTATATAAGATATTTTATTTTTTCTATCTTATCTTATACCATTTTACGAGAATGGGGGTGCCAATGTATGAGAAGATCTTTGGAAAATGGGCATGAAAATTGAAGGTTAAAGAGAATGGGGGTGCTAAACTTATAGTACTCATTACCCCTTGGTCATCAATTTTCTGTGAGTGCCCTCAACCTCATCCTCGGCGCTGGTATTGACCTTGTTTTCAGTACTCCTCTAAACTCTTCCTCATCGTTGATATTGACCTTGTTTTCACTCCTCCAAACTCTTCATCGACATTGGTATTGACCTTGTTTTAACTCCAAACTCTTCCTTGGCATTGGTATTGACCTTATTTTCACTCCTACAAACTCTTCCTCGGTGCTGGCATTGACCTTGTTTTCACTACTCCAAACTCTTCCTCGGCACTGGCATTGACCTTTCACTTCTCTAATTTGACGAGCTACAACCTAGTTTCGTTAGCTTTTATAGTATGTTAATTAAGTTCAAAATTTTGGCACCATTTAGCTAGGTTTTAATATTCTACAATATAGTTAAGTATATATTAGCTATATTTTACATAATAAATAATATAATTATTCAACTTATTATAATTAGATATTATATTCTTTAACAAAATTATTAAATAAGTATAAAATTATTATAATTAATAATTAACAATAAGTATACTTTTATATAATACAAAATATAATTAATATAAGAGTAATATATATTAATATGAGAGAGAGAAACTAAATTTTGATTGGTTGTTTCATGTCAACAATCCAAGGATGGCATGTGTCCTTGGGGAGTTATGCTAAAGGTAGTATTCCATTTGATTAAAGATATGATAGTTCTCCTTTAGGACCTCTTCAATGTACCCATTGCACACTTAAGGAGACAAAGATAAATATAGGGAAGAAAATATATAGAGAGAGAGGGAGATAATGAAAAACATACAAATAGAAAGGGAGACAAAGAGATAGAGAGGGGTAGAGATATAAAGAGATAAGGATGAATAGATAGAGATATAGGGAGGATGATTGATATATCTCTCCCTATCACTCTCTATATCTCCCACTATGTATGTCACTCTCGCCTCTTCCTCCCTCTATCTATTGAGCTATATCTCCCTCTCCCCCTGTTCTCTTTCATTCACTCCATCTCTCCCTCCATCTCTCCTACTCTATATCTCTATCTCTATTTCTCTTTTTATCTCCCTCTTACTCCTCCCTATATACCCGAGAGTAATTAGGAGTTGGAGAGAGTGAGAGATAGAGAGAGGGAGGGAGTGGGAGATATATAGAGGGAGGGAGGGTTAAGGGTACAGGGTAGATGGTTTAAGGGTTTAGGGTTAAGGGTGGAGGCGAGAGAGATAGAGGGAGTGAATGAGTGAGAGAAAGACCTAAGAGAGGGAGAGAGAGACATATATAGAGAAATAATTAGGAGGGGGAAGGGAGAGGATAAGAGGGGAAGAAGGGGAGAGGTAGAGAGAGAGAGAAATAGGAGGGGGAATGGGGAGGGGAATAGTGTTGAGGGTAGAGGATAGAAGGTTTAAGGGTTTATGGTTGAGGAGGTATGAGGGAGAGACTTGAGAGAGAGAGAGAGGGAGGGAGTGGGAGAGAGATAAAGGAAGGGAGGGTTAAGAGTAGAGGGTAGAGGGTTTAAGGGTTTAGGGTTTAGGGTAGAGGGAAGAGAGATAGAGGGAGTGAGTAAGTGAGAGAAAGAGAGACCAGATACTTATTGATAACCATAAATCTTTGATATCTCTACCTTTTATATTCAACACATATGGACTAATAGTTGAACACAAAAAATCTTTTTGTTGTTATAAAAACAACATATAATGATTTAAAATACAACTTATATTGAACAAAAATGGACCAATAGTTGAACACTAAATCTTTTTGGAAATCCTTCACATTTAATGGGAAAATACATGTTATTTATTGTGCTCACCTTTTATATTTGTGATAGAAAAAACTATTAATATAAAATTATCAAATGCTTGTACTGATGGAACTTCAAAATTTGTTCCTAATGTTAAGGGTAGAGGGTAGATGGTTTAAGGGTTTAAGGTTAAGGGTGGAGGGGATAGATATAGAGGGAGTGAGTGAGTGAGACAAAGACCTAAGGGAGGGAGAGGTGGTAGGATATTAAAGATACTTGAGACAAAGAGAGAGGGAGGGAGTGGGAGACAGATAGAGGGAGGGAGGGTTAAGGGTACAGGGTAGATGGTTTAAGGGTTTAGGGTTAAGGGTGGAGGGAAGAGAGATAGAGGGAGTGAGTGAGTGAGAGAAATACCTAAGAAAGGGAGAGGGGGTAGGATGGAGAGACTTGAGAGAGAGAGAGGGTAGAGGGTTTAAGGGTTAAGGGTTAATGATTTAGGGTTTAGGGTTATGGCCGGGTAGTGATGGAACTTCAAAGTTTTGTTCTTTGTGTTCTATTTTATAAAAGCAACACACATGGACTAATAGTTGAACACAAAAAATATATTTGTTGTTATAAAAACACAATGATTTAAAATACAACTTATATTGAACAAAAATGGACCAATAGTTGAACACTATAATTTTTTGAAAATCCTTCAAATTTAATGGGAAAATGCATAGTATTTATTGTGCTCACCTTTTATATTTGTGATAGGAAAAACTATTAATATAAAATTATCCAATGCTTGTACTGATGGAACTTCAAATTTTGTTCCTAATGTTTCACTCATGCCCTGTGTTATGTTAGTGGTATTTCATGGTGTTGGAAAATTTCTTAGAGCTGGGGTTTTAGCTTTGTCTTCATCTTAAACCCTTGTGTTTACGTAATGCCTTGGTCAGGATATATTTCGCCGTTACCTTTTTTGAAGGGTTTTAAAAACATCTTATGCCCCATCATTTTGTCTAGGCCTGGTCCCTTTGGTCTTAATATTTTATTTCCTCTATAGGTTTTATTTTCCTAAGTCCTGGTTGGCCCTGTACTGAACGGTTTAAAAAAAACTTATGTCGTTGTTTTCCATCCGCCTAGTAATGTCCCCTTGCCCTTTAATGAATGTTTTATTTTTCAGAAGGATGGAATTCGCGCTACCATCGATCAAAATTCCTTCAAGATCAATGATTGCCCGCCATCCTGTGATCGAGAATTGTAGGATGGCAATATCACAGGTGGGCAACACGTGTCCCTTCTAGGGATCAAATTTTTGTGACTGGTCATCAACTGTCCTATGATCTAAGTCACTCCCCACCATCATGTGATGGTGCTTTGGTTGATTACGAAATCATGGGCGGCCGCCACTTGGTCTGTACAAGGTGGTGCCCGAGGAAATTTTTGTGCGATATATATTAAATGTTTCATTGCTTCCAAAGAAAAATATTTAAAATGAAATATTTGACAAGGCCGGGGGAAAATTCATTAAAAATGAGCAAAAGCAGAGAAAATAGGGCAACTAGTGATTTTAATGGTATATTAAAAAAAATCATATTTTGATAGTTGAATACATTCAAAATATTTCTAATATATTTCTAATTTAAAAAATATATTGTTTAATTTTTTAAATATATATATTTTTTTTCAACAATATATTTTTATTTTTTAAAATATATATTATACATATAAAATTACATAATCAATAATAGATAATAGATTTTGGTGAATATATCTAGGCATGTTAATATATGCTAAAAAACTAATTTTAATTTAAAAACTTACTAACATCATTAAAAGGTAAGTTTATAATTATAAAAATTGAACATTAGAATTATTTAACATTTGAAATAGAAAATTTAAATATTAAATTATAATAGTTTATAATTTACTTATATAGTATTTTAGATGATAGAAACAATTTTGATTGATTTAATATTTTCTAAGTTCATTATTGAATTTAAATCTTATAAATATAATTATATATATTTAATCAATATTATAATTTAAAAATAATAATGAATATTGAACATCTTAGATTTTAGTATAACTTAAAATATTAAAAAAATTAATGTATAAGTTTATAAAATATAATATATATATTTTTAAATAAATATTTAAAGATTATTATATATATCATGTATATTTAAAGATCCATAGAATTATCTTTTAACTATGAAATTAATATGATTATTTCATTTATAATTTTATCTCATTTTAACAAATTGGGCATCCCTACATAATTTGTTTTCTATAAGCATCATGTTGTATACTCTTTTAAAATGCACAGTAGTGCTTTGTCATGGAGCTTAATAAGTTTTAATAATTTTTAGTCATTTTGAAGATTTTTTTTTTTTATAAAGATAGGTATATTTAGACTTTTGATGGCTTATGTAAAATTATGCATATTCTTTTATTTATTATATTTTTTGCAATATCATGCTATTCTTGATTAATCACATTATTTGTTTGTCAAGCCTTTATTTTGTTTTATGAAAAAATATTTTATCTTTATTTCTTACATTTATGATAATTTCAAAATTATCAAATTTTAAAAAATTATAAATAAAAACTTATTTTTATTAATCTCTTGAAGCACGAGGGTCCCACCTTTGTAGATTAATAACCATCTTAAATAGCTATTTCTTTCCTTTTATTTCTATAAATTCTGTCCATGTCTCATTTGAAATTTATGAGTATGCGTAATTCTTAGCACAACACCTATATTTAGACTTATTTCTTTACATTTATTCATTTTCTTATTGTTCCTATTAGTGGCTAATTAAATTCTACTGTTCCCACAAAAGAGCTTAGTCCTTCTAAATCCTAAAAGCTTGACTACCTCGACATATAACTCACCCACTGATTCCCAATATTGTGCTCCTTGCATGATACATTTATAAAATGCACTTGGTAATTTAGTATGTGATTGAAATATTAGAGTAACAAAAAATGGTTCTTTTCATTTTTGGCACATGATTGGCTATTTTTACTATGTTAAATTTTTATTTTCACTTTTATTTTCATGGTTTTCATGTTGTCAAATTTTCATACATTTCTTAGTCTTTAAAAAAATAATCATGTATAGAGAGAGTACAATATATAAACAATTAATTATACAGTATAACAACAAAATGAATTTAAAAAATACTACATAGAAACAAGGTTTAGAATAACTCAAAAATAGAGATACCATTCTCCTACAAATACTATGTATAGAAACCCTATGTAGCCACACTTTCACTCTCTCCCACTCTCCCACACTCCCACACTCTCTCACTCTCTCTCGCTCTCTCATACCCTCTCCCACTCTCTCCCACTCTCTCCCTCCCTATCTCCCACTCTCCCACTCTCTCCCATTCTCTCGCACCCTCTCCCACTCTCTCCCACATTTTTCCTACCTCCCCCCCACTCTCTCCCATTCTCTCCCACTTTCTTCCTCCCTCCCTCCTGCTCTCTCCCACTCTCTCCCACTCCATCTTACTATCTCCCTCCCTTGCCCAATCTCTCCCACTCTCTCCCACTCTCTTCCCCGCCTCCCCCACTCTCTCCCACTCTTTTCCCACCCCCTCTCTCCCACCCTCTCCCACTCTCTGCCACCCTCTCCCGCTCTCTCCCTTCTGCCTTCCCTCCCTCCCTTAAGCCCCCTTTTGGGAACCATCTTGGTGCACTTACCCAAAAGCTACCTTATCTTTCATTAAGGTAGAAATTTTTTGTTATACAACATGCCCCTTGAAAACTGGAGATAGGCATTGCAAAAAGAAGGTAAACACTAATAAAAATGGTCAGTGGTATTGTGGAAGATGTGATAAAACTTTCCCCAGGAATGTGATTATAAATATATACTTCAATGCAAAGTGCAAGACCATACTTCATTCACTTGGATTACAACTTTTGAAGAAGTGGCAGAAGAAATTATGGGTGTAACAACAAAATAATTGAACATTTTGAAGCATGAAAAACAAGATGATGTTAAGTTTTCACACATTATACAAAAGGACATTTTCAACAGATACATATTTAAACTTCAAGTGAAAAAAGAGACCTATATACTTGAACAAAGGATTAAATGCACATTCATAAAAATAACAAAGTTTGATTATTCATCTGAGAGAAAAGCTTTATTAAATTCAATTGCAATGCTATAGGTTTCATAACATTCAAATGCTTGAATGTATATAATGTTAACAATGTATTCAAACATTGGATATATCTAAGTTAGTTAGTGCCATTTTGTCATGATGTACTTCTTTGATGCTGTTAATACTAAATCTAATGATTGATGAACATTTCTGCTTTTAAATTTATTGTTCTTGGTTTATTGTTGTTATAGACAAGTTGGTATGATTTCAAATTTCAATGTGTACCCTTATATATGGGAATTGAGATAAACAATGACACAAATAATAATGAAATCAAATTGATTGCTTTCCAAATTCATATTCATGAAAATGTAAGCATTTTTTCAATTCAATAGGCATCTTGATAAAGATAACTCTCGGCATGTTTTACATATATTATTAATTAATATAGGCATGCTAGTTAATTAAATTACACCATATTTTTATTTCTATTATATATTGAATTGTTAAAAGATGTAAAAATCTTAATACTAAATATATAGGAAAATGGTTAAAAATTACATATTTTTCAAAAAATAAAATATAGTGTGTAATTTAAAATACAAATTATATAATTCTTATAATATTTATATTATTATTTATTGAATATTTTATAGAATTTAAACTAAAAATTAGCCTCCCTCTCCCTCTCTCCCCCTCTCTGCATATATCTCCCTCTTCCCCATCTTTTATCTCTCCCTCCTCTACATATCTCTCTCCCTTTCTCCCTCCCTCTCTCTCTTTCTCTCCCCATCTCTCATTGATCTCTTGCTCCCTCCTTATACCCTTATCTATCTTCATATCTCAACCTATTTGTCCCTTTTATCTTCCCATATATCTCTATATCTATGTCTTTCTCTCCCATTTATCTATCTCTCCCTCTCTTTTCTCTCTCTATCTCCCCCTATTTCTATCTCCCTCTCCATCTCTATTTGTATTTCTCTACTAGCTTCATCTCTCTCTCTTTCCCCCTCTCTCTATATCTCCTTATATCTCTATCTTACATATCTTCTCTCCATATATATATATCCCTATCTCTCTATATATTTATTTCTCCCTCTATCTCTCTCTATATATCTCTATCTATTTTTATCCCTTTTCCTCTCTCATTCTATATTCATCTCTACCTCTATCTATAGGGAGAGATACAAAGGTGAAGCATTGGACCTTCCCAAAGATCCACCAATCTCAACACTACTCCCAACTATTTTGAGCATTTAAGTACATATTGTATGCTAGATTAGGAGGCATGTGTCAAAGCTCATATTTATTCATGCAAAATAGGTCCAAAGTCACAAATTTGGCGTAGATTTAGTTATAGTTTTGTACAAAATTTCAAGTGCCACATAGAGCAAAGATATTCTAGTTTTTTATATCATGTCATCAAATTTGGCACTTCATCAAGATTTGTATCTTCATCAACATTAACAAAAGCAAAGGTATGTACTTGATCCCTTGCATTTAAATTTTTCTATATATATATATAAATATTTTATTATTTTCCCTCAAATCCATAATATATATATTAGTGTGTATTTATTTATTGCAATAAATAATTAACCTAAGTAACACATTAAGATTTCTAAGGATTTGTGCTTGGAAAAAATGCACAACAATTTTTTTTGTTGGATGTCGTGTTGTATAGTTTAAAAAAGCTCAAAATATGAATAGGATTTTAAGGCTATATATTATGGTAGCTTACAATGCAAAAGAAGGAAGGAAATCTATTATCAATTTTAATCTACAATTTTATACCATATGAAAAACCATATGTAGTATTATCTAAAATTAATTCTTGACATATTAATTTTATAAAATACACTTGCCATTCAATAAAATTCTCCCAAGAAAGAAACCCTAAGTGAACATTAATTGAACCCTAATTGTAGATTCATAACTCTAATCATAACCCTAAGCGAACACTAATCCTAATCAAACCCTAACCCTAGCCTTAAGGTTATCATATAATCTAATTATCTCTCTTATCTAAATTTGGGTTGAATTATTTTTCCTTTATTTTTAATTGCATATATATTTTTTTATTAGATCTTATTTTATGAATATATGCAAATATAATTTTACTTCTATATTCATTCTATGCCCAATTTTTTCATGATATTTTAACATTCATTTTCTGGAATATTAGATCAATCTCACACATATAAATATGAAACCTCAACATTTTAAAATCGAATTCTACCCAAAACATAGACACACAATTGAACAAATTCTCAAAAGGAGAATGACAACATCATTAACATCTTGGTCAAAATTCAGTCAAATCCACATAAGGAGAGAAAAAATATTAGAATTATACCTTTATTCATGCTTATAAGCCATATCTACATACAATTTAAAATAATTTGCATATATTCATCCAAAACTCAAAACAGTCTATCTATTCTATTCCGTCCGCTTGGGGTTTTAACAACCAATGGCACCACAGATATCACTTCCTCATCAGAGGATAGATATCTTTCTACCCATATATTCAACTCAAAACCTAGCTAGAGCTTTCATCAGTTCTCTCCCTACAAATGAGCCTTGAATTCCCTTTTATATGATAAGAGAGCAACAAGCTTTGGGCTCAAATGTAATTTCACCACAAATTTTCATTTGAAGAAAATCTCCATTGCATTTGAATTTCACTTCAAAACTTCCCACACATTGAATCTAAAAAACATAGTGGCACACGAACTAGGGAAACCTAAAAGAATAGGTAACACAAATTGTCATCAAAATCCCCTTGTCGCTAGGCCACACAAAAAAACCAGGCAACCAAATTGCCATGAAGGCACACCACAACAACTTCTTGTTTACCCACCACCCTGCCCTTACCAACACTCAGACCCTAGTATACACGCCTTCTTCTAGTTGTTTCCCAATATGGTAGACCCTCAGCATCCTCTTCTTTCTTGTCCTTGCCCAATACAGTTCTAGTTTGTCCACTTGGGGTTTTAACAGTTAATGTGCCTACAAATATCATTTCCTCATCAGAGGGAAGACCATGATTGAAGCGACTTAAATAGCGATAGTAGTCCGAGTCAGTCTCGGTTACATCATCAAAAGTGTTGCTCATAAGGTCAATGAGCGAGTGTTGGCTACATCCATAACACACGAACTGCTTACCTTTGTCATCTACCAGTTGAGCAGCAACGTCCTAGAACTGTAACCTTCCTCAAACTTTATTTGACTCAGCCCACAAAGTGCTCTAAGTACTACAAGAATGACACTATTAGAAGTTAATTCCTCTTGTATTTATTGTGTGAGGTAATGGCAACCTTCATCAATGTTTAGTAAATATGCATGTGCAAATATGGCAATTTGGCAATGTATGTACTGTCACCATTTAACTAGAGCCGAATGAGAATCCAAATATCACCCTTCATGATTTCCAACAACAACATCTTCACACATATTGAGATCGACATTACTACACAAGAAAGGAACAATTCATTAATGCTTCACCAGCCTTCATCTTCCTCCTACAAGCTAGCAGGGAATAGCAGAGATTTACATTAGCTTTTGATCTTGGTTGTTGATCTAAAACCACAGGTTATGAGCTCAATAGTGGAGATGGGGCCCCACATTCCATACAAGACATACATCTACCTTTTTCTAACCTCGCACCAAATAATAGGGCAACACCTTAGGTCTGTGAGTTGGCGGGTTATGATCGAGATCTTCTCCCATATCTTAGAATCTGGAAAACCTGCACATTGCACGGTTAGTATTTAATGAAAAGATTTGGCTAAGTTGTCGGCGACATGACCACTAGAGTTAATGGCTTAGGCATATGTCACCAGATTAAAATTAAAACCCAACTTTGATTTTAATACTTTATTTCCTCTGCAGGGTTTTATTTCCTAAGTCTCGGTTGGCCCCGTTAAATTCTTATTCCAACCATAACAAAGAACAAATGATTAAGCTAAGGATTGTATTTGTTGTTATAACTTTAGTTCTAGAGAATTCTTAATTACCAATTCTTATTTGTGCATTTGTATATGAATCCAATTGAATTCCTTTCCATATCATTATGTAAAATTTTATTATTGCAACCCTAACTCTAACACTAATTAAACCTTGACCCTAACCTGATTGAACTCGTATTATAACCCTAACTCTAACACTAATTGAACTATAATCATAACCCTAGGTATTGTTGAAACCTAACCCTAATTGTATCAAAACCCTAAAGAACTCTAATTGAACCCTAACCCTAAAATAGACAATAACCCCTACCTTAATTGAACCCTAACTCCACTCCTAGCCCTAATTTAAGACTAACCTTAATCCTGACCTTAATTAAACCCTTATTGAATTATAACCCTAATTGACCCCTAACCCAAATTGAATACTAATTGAACCTTAACCCTGAGTGAATAGAAACCTTAATTAAACTCCAACCATAATCCTATTTGAATTATGACCCTAATCATAACCATAATTCAACCCTAACCTTAATTGAACCCTAACCCTAAACATAAGTTCAATTAAGTTTAAGGTTCAAATAGTGTTAGACTTTAATTAAAATTAGGTATAGGATTCAATTAGGATTAGGGTTGGGGTTGGGGGTAAATATTAAGGTTCTATGATAGAGCTTGGGGATAGTGTTAGGGTTCAATTGGGGCAAGGGTTAGTATTAGGGTTAGGGTTATGGTTCAATTAGGGTTTCATTAATGTTAGTTTTAGAATCATAGTTATGTTTAGGATTGGATATAAAATTAGAGTTAGGTTTGAAATTAATTAGTGTTAGTTTTAGGCTTGGGGTTGTGGTTAGACTTATAATTAATGTTAGTATTGGGATTAGATTCTATCACTTTAATAAAAATAATCTTCTATAAATTCATTCAATTTTTTTTTTGAAATTATATAATTTAAAATATTTTCAAATTTACCTATCTTGATATATGAGAGATATAGTAGTTCTACACTCTATACAATTTATAGTTAACTTGACATTGTATATAAAAAGGTTTCAGTTATGAATGTTATAATATAAAAAATAAATGTGTTTTCAATGTTTATTTGTTAGTTTAAAAGATGTGCCAATATTGTTGCAATCACTAATGATTAATTTTTTCTTGATGGTTAAAATAGATTGGTTAGTAAATTTATCATTGATTTTTCCTTGATAAGTAAATCAATATTTCATAAATTTATCTATAATTCTTATTTAATTTTTCTTAATTCTATTAAATTATATTTTATTAAATTGTTTAAAAATTTAAGTTGCTTATAAATAATTTTATGTGTTTTTTATAATTAACTTGATATTGTGTATAAAAGGTTTAAGTTATGAATGTTATAATATAAAAAGATAAAAAAAATTTCAATGTTTATTTGTTAGTTTGATGTGAGAATAATGTTTCATAGTAATGACTAAATTTTTCTTGATTGGTTAAGTGATATTGTGAAATTATTCTATGTTAATTTAATGTTATGAATGTTATTTAATATAAAGAAAAATATTTCTAATATATTTTTAATGCATCTTTATATTTTATAAACAAACATATAAAATAAAAATGTGATTGTAAAAAAAATACAACTTAATGAGTGAACATACATTTAAAGTTAAAAGTGAAATTATAAAACAAATTGTAAATTTATTTTATTTTTCTTCTATAAATATAATTTTTTTATTTGTCGTAGTAATGCCCACTTCTCTTTTTAATGAATGTTTTATTTTGCAAGGGTTGATTTAGTGCTGCCATTGATCTATTTCTTGTAGATATCAACGGTGCCCGCCATCTTATGATTGGGAATTGAAGGATCACCAAATCACAGGTGGGCACCACATGTCCTATCTGAGGGATCAAATTTGAGCTATCACTGACCAACTACCATTTGATTTGAGCTGTTACCCGCCATCTCGTGATGGTGCTTAGGTTGATTGCGAAATCACGGGTGGGTTCCACGTGTCTCATTCGATGAAGCCTAAAGAGTAAAGAAAACACTAGCCAACTTTAAATGTATTAAGGGGTGGATTAATAAAGTGTTCTCGAGATATGTTCTAAATCGACAGATATGTTATAATCTCACTAGAAAAGCTGCTCAAAGGTTAATGACATGTTCTAAATCGACAGATATGTTATAATCTCACTGGAAAAGCTACTCAAAGGTTAATGACATGGCTGGCGACTGTGTTAAAGTAACGAGATCAACGACTCCCACTATCCCGCAATCAGGGATTATAGGGATTGCAATATCACAAGTGACTACCACGTGCCCTTCCTAAAGGATGAAATCTGTGTGACCATTGATGAGCTATCTCTTCAAGATTGACGGTGCCCGCCATCCCACGATTAGGAATTTTGGTATCGTGGGTGCCTGCCATGTGTCTCATCCAATGAAGCCTAAGGAGTGAAGAAAGCGTTCGCCAATTTTAAATGTATTACAAGGTGGATTACTAATGTGCTTCTAAGATGCACGTGTTTTATTTCAATGTAGATGTTATGATTTTAAGGGAAATTTTTCTTGACAGTTAAAGGAAAGGACGACGACCATTTTTGAAGGAGCAGGATTTATGGTAAAAATATTGACGGTGCCCGCCATCCCACAATGGTAAATCAAAGGATTGTGATATCACGGGGAACTGCCATGTGGCATTCCTTCGCGACGTATGACATAGTGGGCCCCTGTATTGTTGTGTTGGCGATTATGTCAACCTATTTTGAAGATGGTCATCGATGATTTTATCAAACTAAAGGATCAACAACTCAAATTTAAATATGTATCAAATTATGGTTGGAGCCCTTCATGCAACCAACGGGTGGGATTTTATGGTGGATGAGACATCTACTAATAAGATTTGATCGACATAAAATAAATTTACTCGTCTCATTTGTATTACAAAGCATCCAAGTATTTCGTGAAAACAGTTCCAGAGCCAAAGGTGAAATTGCGAGTAGTTGCAGCCAGAAATTAGAGTTTGTGCAAAAAAAGCTGAGTTAATTTTCTCTTTTTCCCAGTCATTCTGCACCTAAGTTTGGGAAGGGGGGTATGTTATGCTTTTCACCAATTTCATTAAAATATTTTATTAGGGCTATTGTTTAATCATAAATTGTGAGGAATTGTGGTATTTTTACTCTATAATTTCCTATCTCTGCTTAGTCATAGCCACTTGAAGTGTAACATTGTAGTGAGGCCCTAGTTTTTCTAAAATGGTTCCAACCAAGCAACACTCTAGCCACATTGAGTATTTGAAAAGAAACTTGTACGATGATTTCCTAGATCAATTTCCATTATCAAAAAATAAGAGAAGGAAAGGTTTGGTGTTGATGCAAGGGAAAATCCTAGGGGAGGGGTTGGTGTGTAATAATTCCAACATTGCTGACGCTAGGGTTCCACTCGTAGGTTTAGAAATGTTTAGATTATGGTATGGAAAGAGGAATTTGCCTCATCCTTTTTCAAATGCATGGAGGTACAATATGGGAAAGATAGTTGTTCCAAATGTGTTCCCTGATGTGGACTTACTTAGAGCGGTGGCCAAAAGATATGACTCTATCACATGGGTAATCAGAGATAATGATGGAGGGATTCTATTAGAAATTAATAGAGATGTTATCCAACAGAATTTTTATTTGAGTGAGCCAAGTGATGACTTGGCTCTTATTAATCTTGAAGAAATGAAGCAAGAGTATACGAAATTGAAATCTTGTTTTAGGGTTAAGCTGCTTCCACCTCATCTGGTTAAGGTAGGGGGTTCACAATTTCACATCAACCCTAGTGACGAGGAACCCTTCAGATTGAATTGTTTTGGAAAGCCTTTCCTGGCTACTTTCTATTCACTATGTCAAATTTTGAGTTTTAGCCCTGATGCAGTAATGTTGATTGCATACATGTTCACGGGGGTGCAAATACACCACCCTAACTTCTCTGTAACATATTACTTTGCTTCTTTTTTGGTGGAGAGGATAGATGAACGACTGTCGAAGCTACAAAATGGTGATACTGGTACTCAATTCTTTTGGATTCCATGTTGGTGCATATGTTCTTGTTTAGGAATGTTGATTTCCTTGCTAAGAAGATGAACTTAAGATAATCAGTTAATGGAGAAAAATTGTCAGTACAAATATGGGCTACAGATTTGTCCTATAATAAGGAAAGCACCAGTTATGTGCAATTTGATAGTTGTTTTGCTGCAAGATTGAGGGCTAGATTGATGGTAAATGTACCTAGGATCCTTGAAGAATTGCATGATTTCCTTAGGCTGATGGAGAGGAAACCAGAGTTGAGGGTTTTACATAACTGGGGTGACATTATCCCATATCCATTCAGCACTGTCCTGAGAATATATGGATTTCAAGGAACCCCTCACATACTACCATACAATGTACCACCAAGACTAGGGTTTGCAGAAGTTATGTGGCAAATGGGGTGTATTCATGAAGATAACCTAACTGGAAAGGGGAAGGGAACATTATTCCCTAATTATACAATAGTGTCTGACTTTACATTTTCAAAGGGAGGCTGGACACATTTTGATAAATTCTTTGTTGATTACCATTTGAGATTTGGTCAAAGGTGACAACATGATCCTGAAGGTTTCTTTGCTCTTTTTAGCCAAAGAATAGAAGGTAAAAAATTTGCACATGAGTTCAATTTCCCTGAGGACCTGATCAAAAATGAATTTGATTTAAATAGACAGGAATTGAACAAGGAAAAGTGGATAGCTTATAGTAAGATACTAGATATTGTGCACAAAATGGATCTGACGTATGATCCATTGATGGAATTCACTCCATATCACAAGAGAATTGATTTTTTAATGAAGAATTTCAAGGAGATAATGAACACCTTGACAACCAAAAAGATAAATTTAAGGCTAAGTCTGGATATGCCAATTGAAATAGGGCCAGTATGTCAGCCTACAGAAAGGCAGCCCATCTATAGGAGGAAAAGGGATACTACCAGTGATGAGGAAGAAGTAGACAAAAAATGGAAGAAAATAATGAAGGTTCCTTCATGACCAGGCCCAAAATTCAAAGTACTTGGGGCTATCAAAATCAGTTAATTAAAATCTTCACCAGAGCACAGTCCCCCATCACCACCACCTAAGCCAAGCCCTAAGAGGCAAAGAACTGATCACCTACCTATGGATCTCACAGATGAAATTATTGTTACTAATCAAGACATGCAGGTTGGTATGTCATCCCCTCCTAGGTTAGCTGAATTGGTTCTATCCAATTTGGATATGAAGGGTAAGAGTGTGCAGGATGCAAGAATTGAGGCTTGCAAGGAGTTCTTAGATGATAATGCATTTGTAAAGACTCCTGTATTCTTGCAATTGGCATGGAGGATGAAATTTGAGAAATATCAAAATAAATGCAAGGAGAGAAGAGAACTAAGGCTTGAAAGGTCAGATCAAGAGAATGGTGAAGAAGTGAAAGTTAAACTAATGGAAGAGTTCAAAAACATCACTCTTGAAGATGGAAGACAACTAGTGAATTAGGCTGGTGTTTTGATTATGCCTGAATGGGATATCACAAATGCAGTGGATTTCAATGCCATTATAAAGTCCAAGAATCCTTTTTAGGATTCTGAAGAAGAAGTTAAGGCAGAATTACAAAACTTTGCCTTCGGTGAAGAATATGAGACCTTGGCAATTTTGGCATTGGCTCCACAAGGAACAAAGCCAGACATTGCTGATATTCATCCAAATTTTAATGGAGGATTAATAATAAAGAGGGCTTCAGAAACTACAACAACCGACGCCACTAGTTTAACTATAAATGTGGCCAAGTTTTCCCAAAAGACTACTGAAAGGGAGGAGGCTGAAAGAAAGAGCCTAATGGAGAAGTATAACATTTTAATTGAAGAATATAATAAAATGCAACAAAGGAATGTTGAGATGCAAATTAAAGTAGAAAGGTTCAAGTATAGACATACTGGGGAAGCATCCAATGCTCTAGGAACCAGCACATCACCTCCCAAAGCAGGGTCAATGCCTCCTGCTTCTCCAAATGTTTCTACACCAGGGTCTCCCATTCAAAATCCTGCTCTTACCCCTCCTCTAGAACAAGTTGATGAAGAAACAGAGTGCTCTATTGATCCAACAAAGAGGCAGATCATGCATAAAATTGATAAATTACAAACATCACTAAGGGTAAAAGAGGAGGGTTTTCTTTCAAAAGAAAAAGAAATTGTTACTCTTGTTTTGGAGCATTTAAATGAAAATCTGGATAATAAACTGCCCTCTATACATTCTTTGTATTATTTGCTATTTGAAGCAATAAATAATATTGATAGGGATCAGGGGATAGTGATTCCAATAATTCAAAATTCGATCCCTAGGGAAAATAATCTAGATGTTATGAATAAAGTCTCAAGTTTGATGTAAATAATAGGCCCCAATCATTGAAGCCTACTTATATATTAGTTAAATCATTGCAAGGTTTTCAGACCTTACCAGATGATCTAAGTAGGAAGATTAGGTAATTGGTAAAGAACTTTAATGATTGGGGTAACACACTATTACCTAATATAACTGATGAGCAGGGGGAAATCAGAACACTCCAACAATAGCAGGATCAAGCAAGTAAATTCATCAATAATCAAATTAAAATAATTTGTGATGACTCAGATTATGATTTGTTGGTAAATTGTATGGATAAGATTATTGGTACCGGCTCATTTTTAGAATCTTTTGAAAGTGATGCTAATCAAGTAGTGGTAAAGTATTTGCCTTATAGTACTAAGGTAAACGAGGTAATTAATTTTGACTGGCCAACTGGTGAAGAATACCATAGGTGCATTGCTAAGTATTTGAATGATGACGAGTAAAAAGAATGGGCTACCGATAGGTGGCAAATTAGATGTTGTAGTTACAATGTTTCCAGTTTTGTATGTATGAATTTCTTGGCATGGGTTTCACATGGTTTTTTGTTATTGCATCAACCTTCCTCCACCGACATGATGAATAAGAATATGCTCTAGGATGATTGTTGTTGTAATAATTTTTGAACAAGAATATTTTTCAAGGTGGTGGCTATTGTAACAAATTTTGGAATATCACCAGGTGCTCCAATTGACTAGTGATAGGTGTATTGTCTAGCCCTGTACTTGTTTGCTCCTTCATTTTCTATAAGAAAGATTTCAAGGCCAAAAGTATGGGTTAGCAAGTTAGATAATTTTTGTCGAGTCTAGGTGAAGTTGTAGAGCGAATTGTAAAATCTGATGGTTTTAGAGAAATGCAATTTAGGTTTTGAGTTCATAGAGATTTAATGTTGTATAACAATACTAGCATTTGAGTTGAAATGAATTTTTTTAGCTCATGTCTCTCCATTGTACATGCATATCTGAATTTTCAATGAAATAACTAAGGGTTATTTTATCCATCTCACTATTGTGGTGTGTATGATCCTATTTTAGCTTTAATTCAAGGAATTAATCAAAATGATTGAATGGGATTATAGGTTGATATGTGTTGTATAAGGATTTGATAACTAGACTTGGGTTAGAATGCATACTGATGAAATTGTAATGCAATATTGTCAAAGATCTTATATGTAATGTATTAAATCTATTATAAACCTCTAGATGCTTATGAATTTGACTCCTGCAGTGGATATATGGCATTGATCTAAGTTGTAATTATTCATGTAGTTCAGTATTTTTTTGTCTTTACCTATAGCTTGCTACAAATTGTAAATCATTGAGTATCTTATACAATGGATTGTGTTTAGTTATCTCATGCTCTAGATAGTTGATATTGTCTATGAACAGCCAATTCTAGTTGATATTATCTTATCTTGTTGAGCTATTAAGTGAGATCAGCTGCTATTGTTAATATTATTTATAATAATGGTGCAGAGGTTGTAAACACATTAAGGGATCACCCTCCCGGGTCTTGCAGAGCCTGAAGTGTACGAGGCTTTTAAAGTCCTCATCAGTTGTTCCAGGTCCTTTGAGCTACCTTTGATTGAAATTGGCAATTCCATAGGTATATTAGAAGAAAAGCCTACTTACATTGTAAAAATAATCAACATACACATCAACCACTGAACAACCACCTCTACAACTGAATTTTTAATCTTTTATGATCACATGAAACATAAAACAAACTAATTTCAAGGTTCTTGACATCACTATTGAAATGTTTTAATTTTTTGACCTTTCAAACATTAAAAAGTACATCATTAAATTATGTAATGGCATAAAAATTAAAAAAATCATGAATTAATTATGTAACCACATAAGTCAAATACAATTCTATTAAGAAATTAATATCAAATAGATAATATAGTCGTATAACTTATACATTTCAATGTCATTGATCTTCTTCTTCATCCAACTCTTTGTCTATATCATCCGATCAAGATTCGACATTGTAAGGATTGGTCATATCATCATCATCGTCATCCATATCAGTTTCGATAATGTCATCATCCACACGGATTTCATCTTCATGAACATTAACTCCTACATCATCATCATCTAGTTCCTCCTCTTCAACATCTTCATCAGGGACATCATCAACTAACCGTTGATCCTGATCATCATCTACATCATCTTCTAGTTCTTTAATATCTTCTTCTTCCACCACATTATACTTTATAGACCTTCCTCTTGGATCATGTCTAACAAAAAATGACCAACCCGGTTTACTAGAACCTTTGAGTAAAATACCTACTCACATTGGCTTAGAAGAACATAGGGCTCATTTCCAGCTCGCTCAATCAACCTTGTATTAACTATGGTAAATTCATTATCATGTTCAATAACAGTTCTCTTAGGATCATTTTCATTCAATCGTATCCTGTACCATAAGACGACGAACAAAATTAATCTAAAGGACTTAAAGTCACACTCAAGTATATCATCCAAAATCCTATAGTATCAATTTTCTAAGACTTCTGGATGTATGTCACTTCTAGATGAAACATTAGTCACCTGAAAGACTGCAGTTATACTAGAATCACAAGTTTTCTTCATGTCATCCAATATTTTGATTTGAAATTTACAACCATTGCACCACATAGCCTTGTGGTGTTTCACCTGCAATATGTCAAACATGTAAAAATTATTGCAATATCATCAGTTGATAAACATATTTATTCTTGGCCGAATGTATGCAAAGAAAATAATCTCATGATATATATACATCAATATACTTGAAAATAATTAAATAATATGGGTGATTAATATATTTATACATACCGGTTTATCTCTTAAACCATATGCTAAATCAATTTCCCTTTGTGTAAGATTGGAATCTCCATTACGATGAGCTTCTTTAACCAATGAAGCCACACCTTCCCATGTTAATGCGCGACCAGATTGTTGACATCGTTCAATCCATACTATCATCCAATCAAGGTTGTTGGACGTACAAATGTAGTGCATCCCACTCTTGACCAACTATACCAAAATAAATTAAAATTCACAAATGATGTATAATTAGTTAAATACCACGGTATATGACCTTAATTTATAATTGATGTATATTGAAGATTAAAAATTAAATAAGTAAAATATACATAAAACCATATGTAAAATGCATTCCAATTAATCTCCATGACCATCTTATAATTACCTCTCACTTTCCTCAATCTACCTTTCCCCAATAGGTACTCCCCTTCGAATTTGTTAATGGAGTTGGGATCCCAAATGTGATCTAAATGGATCTTTGCTACAAACTTAGGAAGATATTCACTAATGTACACCATGGTCTGGTATACCATATATCCCTCCACCATAGAACCCTCAGGATGTGCTCTTTGTCTAACCAAAACCTTCAAAATTTTCAAGTGCCTCTCAACCATCCACATTGACCTTGTGTGTATAGGTCCACACAATTCAATCTCCTCAACTTGGTGTATGAGGTAGTCTACTTGTGCATTGAAAAATGTTCAAGGTAGACACTTTTTCATTTCACACATTAGATGAGGAATTTTTCTCTTCCAATAATTTATATCTTCTTTATGGATTTATGTAGATGATAGCCATCTACAAGGGATTCAAGGCACAAATATATTAACGATATTTAACAAAAATATACAGTATATTACATAACAAGTAAAACAAATGGAAATTATAAAATGTATACAGGGAATTGAAAAAATCTTGCTACTTACCTCATGTATTTTCCAAGATCATATATAACTTGCTTGACATTGTTGTCAAAGATTTCTGGGAGAGATAGAGGTAGAATGTATTGTAACAATTATAAAATGATCTTTTCATTATTTTTCCAAAAGTAGTAAACACAATACACTGAAAAGTACATGCATTATACAAGTGTATATAATATACTAGAATAATTACCTTAATGAAGGTATGCCAATCACGTGTTTTCATCCCTGACCCAAATTCAACTTTCTTTGTTATTATATTGTTTATGTTCATAGCAAATCCTATGGGAAATCAATTTTTTTGTATGACTTCTTTTATAGCATTGCTTTGATACTTTGTTATTAACCATGGAAGGGTACTTATATTTATTTGGTCTCCATCACTATTTAATTGAATAACATTTTTCATTGCATGATTGGCTTCCTGAATGTCACTACAAATTTTGAAAATTTTTCTTTGTCATGCCTTCCATCCAATATTTTCCATAACGTTTATGTTATATTCTTTCTGATATGCATTGTATCAAAAAAATGTACAATTTGTAGCTGCTTATTGTAGGGCAACCTACTAAATTGTCTCGGATAACTTTTCAGTCCCTATGGAAACCGACCATTAATTCCTTGATGACCTTCATGAAGCATATAAGTTAAAAAAATTAACAACGACAATCATTGTCAATTACAACATGACTAAACACAACAAAATATAAAAATATAAATTCAAAACATATTATATATGATAGATAAACAAATTGCTGTGATGTATAACCTTGATGATTAATTCTATTATATTCCAACTTCCATAGGTGAGGTGACATTCTTCATGGTTTTGATGTGGTCTCCTCTTTTCCATTGAAAATATTTATGATTTATATGGAGGAAGTGCCTATACTCATCAAACACCTGCTTTCCTAAACTTGTTGAATGACAAGATTTCATCTTTGGAAAACAAATTGGACATGCAAATTTTCTCTTTGTTTGAAGACCTGAAAGATGATATATAATTGAATTAAATATGTCAATTTTTATAATTGTATATAATGAATAGATTATTTTAAAAAGATTCATGATATCTACTTCATCAAATTAAATATTGTTAAAGTACAGTTGAACATTATAACATACCAAAAAAATGTGTTAGCCCTGGGCATCATGAATTTTCCATACAAGCATTTCATGGAATTGAAATTGTCTTTGTCCTGTTGTTCTGGAGACGTCATACATAGTGACACCATTCCATAACTTTAGTAACTCGTCGATAAGAGGCTAGATATATACATTCATATCTTTAACTTGGTACTTACCTAGTTGAATGAACATAAACATTATATAATTATTATAACTATTTTACTACAATATATATAAATTAATGTACATGACCATTGAATGAAAAAAATATAAGTCATTATGCAACAAATAAGAAAAATGAGATGCTACTACATTAAAAAAAATTGATGTAAACAAATATCTAGAACAATCATTGACAACATTATGTGCTCCCTCTTTATTGACATCCTTGGAGGAATGTTATTGTTCATAACAAAAATATGCCACACTGAGTAAACAGATCTTAGCTCTCCAAATGGATTGACACCATTCGCTCCAAATGAAAGTCTGAGATTATGAGGTTCTTCTTTAAAGTGTGGCCATTTTTCCTCCATGTCCCTAAATGCAGAACCATCTGTAGGCATTCGAAGAATGTCATCTCCACTTCTATTTTGTGCATGGTAATCCATAAATTGTGTTAAGCTTTCACACCTAAATAATCATTGCATAAGTGGAATAATGGGAATATAATGAAGAACCTTGCGAGGCACCCTTTTTGTTAGTTGATCTGTTCGATATCTACTAATATGAAATTTTGGGCATTCTGTTACAAATTCTTGATGTTTATGATATATAATATGATCATTGGGACATGCATCTATTGCTTAATACTCCATTCCGATATCTTTCATAATGGCACATAAATCTCGATATGAGCGAGGTAAAATATTTGATGGTGGTAACAAAAATTCACCAATCAATCTACAACAAAAAATAATTTATTCATATAAAAAATATTAATGGTACATATTTCATCCTTTATTTACTAGTGATGAACTAACAACAATTAAAATAGATGAAAAAAGATGACATATATGACATACCTTAACATCCGTGAGATTGCTATGTTTGATAAACCATTCATAACTTTCAAGTTCAACAACAACAATACAGTAGAGAGAAGAGTTGTTTCAGAGCCTTCTTAAAGGGGCTCGTATGCCTTGTCAAGTACAGGTAAATCATGAACATCATCGAAGTCATCTTAATCATCATGATCAGCTCTGCCACTAAATGTGGCATGGATCAATGTATTCTTACCATCATCTTCAATAATTTTTTCTGGCGTATGATCATCTTCTTCCATAGGATCATTAACTTTTTCTTCGATATTCATAGCTCCATGTTTGTCTACTTGCAAAACCACATTCTCCGGGTCATGATAAGCCATATCATCTACCCTAGGGTGCCCCACCTTTATAATAATGATAGACACAAATAAACCATGATCATGATCAAGTGATTATATATATATATATATATATATATATATATATATATATATAATGTTAAAACAATATAAACATTTACAAATTCAATCAATATAAACACATATAATGAACAACTTACCAATGGACGATAATCATGCCTCCCTTCAATGTGACCATGTTGCCTACAATGTTTCAGCTGTTGTGATTAAAAGTCATCTCATCTTTAGGCCCTTGCAATTATTGCAAGGACAATAACATTTCCCATCACCCTTTCTTTTCAATCTAGCCCACAATCTATCAAGTATCTCTTCATTTTGTTCTGGACTAATATTATCTGACATAATTTTTCTTTACCAAGCTTGACTATTTAGATCTTCAAAAAATATCAAACTCACATTCCAATAATTTTTATTCATAGACAAGTAACATAATCGAATAATTCTAATATTTTACACCAAAAAAATTTCGCATGCAACCACCCCTGCAAAAGAGAAGATAGTCTGAAGTTAAGGACCCCAAAAAAAACTTTACAATGTTAATTCCAAAACTTATTAAATTTTTATTTTACTATGATTTCCAACCGTTAAGACTCCTAAAATTAGAATATTGAACTTGATCACAAAATTCCTACAACAATCGAGGTAGCAAGCTAGTAAGAGCAAGTGACCCATTCCTAAGGAGCAACAAGTTGGAATCATCATTGCTAATGTCAATACGGATTTATCCTTTTAGTTAATGATGCAATGTGTCACTTCTTATGACGAGCTTATCCCTAGGGCCCTCAAAATTGAGAGAGCCCTAATAAAAAACAACATAAGCATTGGTAAGAGCATGATTAGGGTACAAACCCTACACCTTCGTAGAAACATAAATAATATCTATAGCAGATTAGTGAGGTTGCAATACTAGAAAGATTGAGACATTGTAGGTAATAACAACATCTTGCAATCTAAAGATTGTATCCAATAACAAGCACACTATGCAGCTTAGTGACATTTATAAATGCAATCTATGGTAAGAAGAATGACAGTCACTTGAGATGTGACAGTCAAAAACAGGCTAAGCAGTGACAAGATAATAAAGCTCAAACCTTAAATAGTAAAGTGGAGATTTTAACAATGAGTTTCCTTACCCCCTTACTGACCTTAAGGGTTTTTCAAATGCTTTTGGTAGTGTTAGACAAGACAAATGCAATCAGGGAATGAATGTCCAAATGAAGTAACAGTGGTAATCATAGGTTCAATGTTTCTTCTTTGCCATTAATATTGTATAATGGAGGTAGTGGATTGCATGTTTGAGCACTATTTTGAGACTCACCAAAGATGGGAGAATAGTGAATAATACCTTTTGGACTGTGAAGTAGTGTCAATAAGGTTGAAGGATCTTAAGAACTACAATAACATGAAACAATGAATCCCCTGTAGTAAGTAGGCAGTCTATAGGGCATAGTTTGATTTTATAGAAGGATGCTCATGAAAGGAATCTTCAAGTGATAGTGAGTGAGCTATTTGAGATTGTAGCTGAGGGTGCAATACCCAGTCTTAAAGGAAGTTAGCAAAGCAGTAAATGTGCAAGAAAATCGAATCATACACAACAAACAATTCACAATGTTATCTTCCATAATGCCTTGAGTTTGAAGAGAAAAATCTCATTGTATCTTCATGATGAAAGTGGTGACCTTAATGGTCAATCACTGGCACCCATGATTTTAAAACATGCTATTGTGATTATGGAGGCAACATTTTAAATAAGGTAGTGAGTGGCGGTTTGGAACAATGGCAGACAAGAAGGACTTTCTTTATATGCATACTATGCAGTCTAGCTTAAGAAAGCATTCTTAGAAGAGATTGAAGGTGGATTATGGAACTCAAGGGTTACCATGAAAAGGATTAAAGCAAAGACTAAGATCTATTTAAAAGCCATGGTGATGAAGATATTAAAGATGTCACATGCAAAACCCTAGCAGCTGGAGTAATGAATACAGTGCCAAAGAGGATAGTGTGCTGGAGAAAATTTAGGAGATCTCCACATTATCTAATTATAGGGAAATACATCATTTATTTATTTTTTAATTAAAATAAATCATTATAAACCCTATATAGGATACATTGATACTTCAAAATCCTTTGAAGGAATTTGAGATTATGCAAATATATGCCAAGTAACATTCATAAGGTTTAGAAAATCTTGATCACTCTCTAGAATAGCCCATTAAACATGGGTTGTGCTTGAATGCACTACATAATTGATATAACACAACCACTCTGCATATCAACCAAGTTATAGGCTCTTTATTGCAGCAAGAGGTAATCACTCTTCGATCATGCTATAATTACATCCTAACCTGTTAAACTTGAGACAACCTGAATGCACCCAATGATGATTGACACCTACATTATACAACCTGAATTAACTACATTATATGAGTGCCTTCATTTCTATCACAACATAGCCACATTAAAATTGGGTCACACATGAATGCATCCTATATTTGTTATAGCACAATTGTGCCACATGACCAATAGAGTTATGGATCACATAATTATAGTCACAAGAATTTGTTTCTCAGTTCTGATCTTATGGTGATTCCACACAACAAAATCTGGAAATGAAATTCTCAAAACCCTTAACCTCTAAAAATGAAATCTGATGAGAAGTTTCTTTAAAATATTATTTTCATACAAATCTGACTTCACAACTGAATTCTACAAAAAGACAATGACTACCCTCAACTTGGAAATATCTTCTTGAATTTTTTCTGATTTTTCCCAAGAAAATCATCCTTAGTTCTCCAGAAACTGTCTCAAGTAGAGCAAAAGACTGTCGCAATAAATTAGGCATGAACTCACTTTTCTTTATGTCCACCACAATTTGATTTTTTTTTATTTTTCATGTTTGTTGAAAATTCAATAAAAATGATAGCTGACATTTTGACGAACCCTAGGTTCATTGAAATTTTGATGAACGTTGGGGATAAACTTTCAAAAATTTGGAAATTACACATCAAATTTTACAAGCACCCGATGAACATCGAATTTTACATATTTTGTCGAACAGTTTTGTCGGATTTTGCAGTCAAATGTATTAGTGAGAGAATTCAAGGGTAGACTTGTAGAAGATTATTGCAGCAATTAAGATTTCATTTCATCATGTGAAAGAATTGATGCATCATAGATGTGTTTTTGAGCTAATGTTGTGATGTATTATTCAAGATCAATTCAAGTATTCAAAGGAATTATCTATCATCAAGAATTTCATGAGCAAGATCTACATCCATCAAGGCCACTTCATGCTTGTTTGTGAACCTAAAAGGATTCAATCAAGGTTCTATTGTTTCATCTTATGTTCCATGTTTAATTTCATTCATGCTTCATTTTTTATTAAGGTTTGATTACCAAAATGGGGTTTGACCAAGGCCAGGGAAAAATTTAGTGGCGAATCTTTTCCAATTGGTGAATAATTAAAATTGGGATATCCATAAATGGTGAATAGTACAAGCAAAAAAGGAGATTGAATTGCCAAGTTTTTGCAAAAAAATAATTTCGTCTCGATTAATTCGCTTATGCATTATTTTTTAAACTAATAAATCGAATTGATTCACCATGTCAAAATTTAATATTTTATTTAGTGGTTTTATTTATCTAACCCTTCTTGACATTCCAAATAATTCATTTCAAACTAATTTATTATTGTTTATGTGTGTGTTCTACTTTTTGGTATGTATGTTCCTAGAAAGTCTTCTCATTATTGTGTGAAGAATTCTTTTGTTTTTACAAAGAGAATAAATTCAAAATAGGATAGATTCCTCCATAATCAGTGAGATTTCACAAATTTTATTTTTCATAGATCTTATACCTAGTTTAGAAATTTACTTTGTTAATATTTTTCTCATGTGTTATACCAGAGGTTTGGTATCAACACTAGAAACATTAAATTAGGTTTTATATTCCTTGTTTTCCATAACATTTATAGTATTTAGCCTAGGTATTTTTTTTATTTCCTTTATTCAAACCCTACTTTAGCATCTAATTAAATTAATATAGGTTTATTAATTTACTATTTCATTTTTTTAGATTAAATAGGATCATCCAATTGATTAATTAATAAGCCCCATTTTATTTTATATTTCTAATACAAAATTAGAAGTAGTTTTTTATATTCAGGTCATCTTGTCTAATACCATTTGATGAGGAAACTTGTCTTGATCTAATTTAATCATTACTTGAGGTATTTTTCTCTTTTATAAGAATTCATTTTTATTTTATAATCATCTAATTCTATTAATTCAAATCAATCAATACAAAATCCATCCTACTTTTTTGGATCACTTCTCTTCTCAAGGTTGGATAGCATAATCATGCTTTGTCTCTCCATGTGATAGGTATTTTGGTTGCAACTAATATCTAAGTGATGTGGGGTTCACTATCAACTCTAATAAAATTTACTCATTAGTTTGCACAGTACACATTATAAATACTAAATTGATCTATGTTTTAAATGAAAGTAGCAAAATTTTATCTTTTGAGTGTATTGAGGTCAACAAGTTTCTAGAGGTGAAGAATTAATTTATTAATCTTCAACATCCTCCTTTCACCATGAATTATAATTTGAGGCTCCTCGATCTGAAAATTTAATAATTCCATTTATGTATTTCAATTATTAGTCTCAACTCTTTTATTTATTTTAGTTTAGTCTTTAATTGTATGAATCTATTTAATAAGCCAAGATAAATGAAATTGGTTAGTAGTTTTTCCAATAGAATTTTAAATTAAATTAATTGATATGAATAAATTATTACATAGCTAGAATTCCATTTAACTACACTCCTTAGTAAGAGGCATTTCATACCTCTAATTCAATTGTAATAAAAAATTAAAGTTTTTGATTCAAAAATTTATGGAAGGGTCAATCCCATTTGAAGAATAACAACGTAAAAATAGAGAACAAGAGAGAAACAACTCAAGCACTAAATCTTGAACCCTGCAAGTTTTCCCTCGAGGTCTTGTCAAGAAAAATATGGTCCTTTTTAGGAGTACATTTCTTACTACATTACGCAATTGTCCAAGAATAAATAGTTACAAGATTTGAATTTGTATGGTGGGAAAGGGGGATCCCCTTCAGAGAAACTAACCAAAGGTTCAACAAGAACCTCAAGTGAAACAACCGTATCAAAACCAAAACAACAAGAATTTTAGAAGAGATAGCCTTATCTAAAACCAAAGCAATTGGAGCAACATAAGAGACAACACTTTCACGAGTTGTAATCATAGTAGAAATAACTTTGTCCAAAATCTAAGCAACAAAATCCATTGGAGGGGAAGCACTATCAACAATAGGAGAATTTATCTAAGTAGAAGGAGAAGGAGGCCTATAATCGTCACTATCAGTATAAGAGACATCATGAGGGAGCATGGTTAGATGGTCCTTGAGAGCACACTTCCACCAAGTGGAAGAGGAAGTAGGATGGGATACATGAGGATAGTCATGAGCCAAATATTTAGTAGAAAAATAACAATGAAATGAAATGAAATTCCTTCATAGTCCCTAGGTTGGTTCCAAGACCAACCATTAAATTGTAATACCACCTCATGAGGTAGTTCTTGAGTCAAATCAACCTTCACCAAAATCTGAGTAAAGGTGTGAGAAGAGTCCTTGTAAGTAGTATCCACTTCAAAGAACCTACCAATAGCATTACCAATGCCATCAAAAGTAGAGGAGAACCAAAAGTGTAAGGGGAGATAAGGAAATATTAGCAAAACATGCATAACATCAAATGGTTCCTTCAATGGGTTGACAGAATGAACCCAAGGCCTCAAATACAAGGGATGAGAGCCTCATACCCACAAACCATGATCTAAAACAACTTTTTTGTCCTCAAAAGAATTGAATTCAACAAAAAAAAAAAAATCTAGTAGAGGGATAAATCTCAATCTTACCCTCCACTAAGGGCATCCAGTGCTTTGTGATCTAGAGGTGTAGATCTAGGAGAGAAGCCCAAAATCATGAAAACCTATACGTAAATCCCATTTTGGAGAAGAAATCAATGTTATTTGAAACTTCCTTCCTAAGAGAAAGTATAGGAGTAGTATTGGCACATAGAAAGGGGTGCACAAATCCCATCCCCATCATTGTGGACCACACAACATCCACAAAGGTTGAAGAGCCTACAACAGGAATAGTCAAGCCCACAACAAGAGATTTTAGTTGAATCATCTACTAGAGACTACACAAATTGTTGGAAGAATGAAGAAGAGCATCATATTAGACAACTTTTGTGTTGTCATTGATGTCACCATGTTATATGAGTTGCAACTACAAGTCTAAATTCTACATTGATATATATTCTGAACTGGTATCTAAATCGGTATGCAGTTACTGTCCTCTAGTATTTTGATTCACAATCCCCCACTGATGAATATCATAGCTTGTGGTTTTGTGAAATGGTTTTTAGATGTTGGAAGGTTGTAAGTTCCTAATCTTATGTGCAAAGGTGCTCGTTTGGTGAGTTGACATTACTCTGTTGTTACATTTTTTCTATTAGGTCTATCTTTGGCCGAACTAATGTATAGTTGATGTTATAATAGATTAATATTTGTATTGTTGATGTAATTGTGACCTATATATGGTCCATGTCAATATGTTCTAGTGTGCTACATGTTTGAATTTCTTTTGGAAACATTTTGTAAATGCTTGAAACTAACAGTTATCTTTTTGGTGAATAAGGGTTGCATCTAATTAGGCCAAGCTAATTGATGCTTATGGATATGTTATATATATATATATATATATATATAGGATAGTTTTGAGATTGTTGGCGAATTGAGAATGTGAAGTGTGAAGAGAGACAAGCATGTGAAAATGATGAAGTGTGTAAAGTCAGTTTATTGAGCATCAAATGAACTGAATCAACACTTGTTAGGTGTAGCTTTATTAGTTCATTTTATGGTTGTAAGCCATTTTTTTATTGTATCTTCTATAGGTAGTGAGCCTCCCATCTTGGATAGTTAGTCCTAGTAGTGATCAAACCCTTGTAATGTCTTATAAATGGCTATACTATATTGTGAGCTTATCCTCACCGTGGTTTTTCCCATTTTGGGTTTTCCACATAAAAATCCTGGAGTTTATGTGTTGTGTGCTCTTATGTTTTGTTAATTCTCTTGCTTATTTTTACTATTATATGCATTGGATTAATTGGATGGTATTTGTTCAATAAGTTTAAGAAGATACTGATTCATCCCCCCTCTTAGTATCTTGGGTATTCAATAATTCGTATCAAAGCTTGGTTCCTCTGAAGAAGCCTTAAAACTTGAGGAAGATCTTGAAGATTGAACAAGTGGATGAGAAAGAAGAACTTTGGGCTACTCTTGAAGATCTTGACAAGGATGAAAGTGAAAATAGATATTTTAAAAAAAAGTATTGATGAGGAAAATCAATGCATCCAAAAATTGAAAGAGAAATTAAATAAATTCAAAGAAATGCATAGAGAAGTGGGTGAGAAATTAAAACAAGCAAATGGAGAGATCACTGGATTAAAGGTGAAAGTGGAGCAAAAGAAGAGAATTGAAGATTGTGTGAATATAATGGTGCAAAGAAAGACTAATGAATGCACAATGCTTGAACAAGAAGTGGTAAACCTAAATGCAGATCTAGAAAATTCAAAACCCTATGAAGATATGTTCAAGACAAGCTCCACCAAGCTTGATGAGTTGATTGCGGGACATAAACCAAGTAAAGATAAAGGTGGTTTAGGAATTGAAATAGGTGAAATCTCAAAGGTTGTGTAGACCTAAAACATAGTGGATAATCAAAAGACTCAAAATAAAGGAAAATTGAGAAGAAATCCAAGGAACTTTGCTACAAGATTGCCTATCAGACAACCAAATTCTCAAAGGTACCCATCTTTCAATGGTTTTTTATTTTCATGTAATAAATTTGGTCACAAGGAAGTAGATTGTTGAAGTAGAATAAACAAGTATGTTAGTCCCTTCTCTGGACAATATGTTGCATGCAATAAAGTTGGAGATAGAGCTAATGAATGTAGAACTCAGATGATGAATTGGTTTATTGGAGGTAGAATGAATCAATCTTTTGTTGGCTACTGCTATACATGTAATAAGTTTGGAAACAAATCAAATTAGTGAAAATCAATTGTTAACGAAGGTCAAATAGGTCATAAAAATGTTGTTTGCTACAACTACAACAAACCTGGACACATTTCAAGAGTTTGCAAAAGTAAAAAGGGAAAGCAATTATCTAATTTGGTAAAGAAGAATGAACCAGTGAAGACAATTAACAAGAATGTGGTTAAGTAAGAAATGAACAAGATTTGGAAGAAGAAAAAAGAGCCAAAGAAATAAAATGTGTCTGTGCTCCCATCTGGTGCATAAAATTCCTCTAGAAATTAGACCCAACATGGTCTTAGGGGAGCATTAACAGAAATTTGTTCAAACTCCCTAGATATTTGGTGTGTCAGTCTTTGGCATGGAGATATGTTGTAAGGAATGGATAAAAAAAGGTTATGCAAAAGGAACCGAAAGAAAATTTGTAGAAAAGTTCATATGCGGAGAAAATTAGGGTTTTTCAATGTAGTGAAGAAATTTTTATCAACTTTTTCAAATCTGCTGCATTTAATGTGAATTAGGGAAGATCGTTTTTTTATAAAGTAGATTTGTAAGGCATTTTGATCATTTTTTCATTTGAGAAGATTGGGTTCTCTTTGACCTCGAATGATTTGGAAACTTTAAAGAAGGTATGTTCAAAGATGTTTTGGATGAAGAAAAGGGTGAACACTTTGATGACAAAGAATAAGAAGCAGATAAAGAAATTGTATAAGCTGAAAAGGGTATGGCAGAGAGATATGGCATGTTTAGTGTACTCACATTCAGTAAGACACCTAAATCAGTAGAATTTTCTACAAAAGTAAAGGAAGACATTCCTTTGGATATAGGTGCTACAAGTGACCCTCCAGAGACAAAAAAAAAATGAGGAAGAAGTTGAACTAGAGAAGCATGATGTTGTCCCTCCAAATCATACTGAAGAAGAAAAGGATAAAGATGAAGGTGAAAGGGATGAAGGAGAAAGAGATAAAGATGAAAAAGAAGATGGAAAAGGAGAAAAAGAGAAAATAGAGGAAGAAGAAAAGGAAGAAGGAAATGCAGAGGAAGAAGAAAGAAATAGGGAATATACCAAGAAGAATGAAGAAGATAAAAGGTAGGTTGTAGATTCACAAAGGTCCGCCAGACAATCCTCCTCTAGTGATGATGTTTTGAAAGGCTTGTTATCTAAGCAGATCAGGTTCCATCTGTTGATTCCTCTAAAAATTCTATAACTCCCCATGATTCAAGGTAGTGTGTACTTGGATAAGATTTTTCTTGTTTATAAATTAGTGTTAAGGGATGCATTGTGTGCATTTAGAAGAAGATAAATTATAGAAACACATCAAAAGGGGACTGAGCTTATTCATGATTCTCTCAAAGCTTTGCAGGACACCACCCTTGGTATATCAATGGATACATCTCTCAATCTGGTAGAGAATTTAAAAATTTTATTGGGCTCCTTTAAGGACTATTCTTCCATACTTGGTGAGAAGACAAGGAAAGAGGTTGAAGAGAGATTGGTAGAGAAAAGGCTTTTGGAACTTCATGATAAGTGTGCTTTGGCACACACCAATGTTGAAAATAATTTGGAAGTTGTACAGGCTTGTGAGTTTGAAGCAAATACTATATTTTTTACCTACATTAAGTGGTCGGATTCCACTTAGAATATCAAGGATCTCATGGACTCCATTATGTCCTAGTTGACATATATCTCTAGTACCTATAGTGCATCCAAAGATAGAGATGAAACAACCTAGAATGTTATCTCTGCTCACAAAGAAATTATTTATTCTACAAAAGCAGAAGGAGGATATCATCAGAAGATTCAGTCAGTTAGGCGACCTTGTGAGAATGGAGTACACTCTGATTGCCAATGCTTTTGTGAATGGAAAAAAATAGATAAGATCAATCTGACTTCTTGTACATCGAATGATGTAGAAGAAAGCTTGGTGGAATTGGAATCTCTGAACAAAATGTTGATATCTACTACGAAGAGTTGGGAGAATGGTAAGGCAGCTTGGAAAGGTATTCTTAAGGAGCTTCAAGGCTCTCCATATCTCGAGTATGGTGCAACCATGGTAGGAGGGTCCTAAAAAGAGAACAATCTGGACCATGCAACAAGAGTTAAACAACAAAAGCAACAATGAATATGGAGGCAAATGCACATTCAAAAATTCTTATTAACAAAAATTTCAATGACAATCAGCTAACAACATCCAGGCTTATAGATTCAACTCACAGGCCTAATACAACATGCTCAAAATACAACATTCATAAATGCTCCTTAATGCGAGCAAAAATCTTACACATCCAATCTACCTTGATCTACTTAATAAACTTCTTCTATCCTAATGATCTATTACAAGATTTATATCATATTTGTAGATCTAGAATCTTCTACATCAACCAAAGATCATTACAATCTCCAATGAAAGAAAATGTAACATGTGCATGAATAGGTCGGCCTCAAATTTGAATTACTTCTTGGTGGATGCATAGGATATACTATGGACCTATAATTAAGATCACAGGAACTCTACGAAACAATTTGAATCACACTGTCAAGATCTGCAAGCTATGGGAAAGATCCACAAGTGATCAAACTAGTTGTTAGTTTAGAAAATTACTCTAGTGTTGGTTCAAGAAACTACCATTAAATCCGAAAGCCATAACTTGCTAGAAAAAAATCCAATCATGCTCAAATCTTGGAATAAGGAAAATGAACATGTCCATGATGCAAATATAGATCCGCAAGGTTTGGTGAGCAAATATGATGAAATGTTGAATTTTCTAAGTTGAACTGAACCAAAACTAAAACAACAACAAACTGAAATGAAAATATTTTTCGTTGATGCAGGATTGCCAAGAACCAAGGATGCTCTTGCATCATACATCTGAGGTTAATTGAAAATTGAGTCCCTCACTATGCTAGGGATATAGGAAAACCAATATCCATGTCTACCTCAGCCTGAGAAATCCAAGAAGAATTCTCCATTGGTATGCCTTTACATTTCACAAAATATTCTTTGTACTGTCTTCCATGCGTTTTCCTCCCATCTCTAGTATCCAAAATTTCTTCTATCTCATCTGATTGTTCTTTAGGAAACTATTTCTCCAATTCTTCTTTACTATCTTCACATAATTCTGCTTCATGGTACTAATGTAGGTCTGCAATGTTTAATATAGGTGATATACCCACACCATTTGGCAACTCTACTTCATATGTGTTTCCAAAATCAGATTTCTTCATAATATTTTAGGGTCCAAACTTCCTTATCTTGATCTTGTTGTATGTGCCAACTAGAAATATTTCCTTCCTCAAATACACCATCACTTCATCTCCAATTTCAAATTCCTTATGTCTCCTTTTTCCATTTTCTCGCTCCTTATACTTTTAGTTCATATCTTCCAATTGTTGCTTTACTCGAGTATGCACTTTCTTCATATGTTCTACAAATTCCTCTGCTTCTCTACTCCTTTTATCTTCCTTACTAATGTCTCACAATTTTGATATACCTCAAGGATGAAATCCAGTAACAATCTCAAAAGGTGTCTTTCTAGTACTTATGTTCACTTAATCATTGTAAGTAAACTCTACTGGTGCAAGGACTAAATCCCAACTTTCAGTCTTCTCTCCAACCAAATAGCTTAGCAAATTCCATAAAGTCCTATTTACAACCTTCATTTGTCCATCAGTCCATGGGTGAAAAGTAGAATTGAATTTTAAATCTGTCTTTAGCTTCTTCCAAAGTGTCCTCCAAAAGTAACCAACAAAATTTGTATCTTTGTTTGAAACAATGCTCCTAGGTAATCGATGCAATCTTACCACTTCCTTGAAAAACAAGTCTACCTACATGTACTGCATTTTTTGTCTTCTTACAAGGTATGAAATGTTCCATTTTAGAGAATCTATACACCACCACAAATATAGAATCACTACCTCTTTGTGTCTTCGGCAAGCCAAGTATGAAATCCATGACGATATCCTCTGAAGGTCTCTCCAAAACTGTCAAAGGCTTATACAATCCAACATTTTGACTATTCCCTTTTACAACTTGACAAACTCTACAACTTTGAACAAATTTCCTAACATCCTTATGAATATATGGCCAAAAGTAATCATCACTTACCAATGCTACTATCTTATCAATTCCAAAATGTCCTACAAATCCTCCACTATGTTTTCCTTTTACCAAGCTATCCCTCATTAAACTTCGGGGTATGTACAACTAATTCCCTCTTAACAACATATCCTCCTAAATGAATTAATCCAACCATTGACTCCTATCCTCCAAGACTAGGGTATGTGTAGGATCATCATGGAAAAAATAGGCCCTTAAGTGGCAAATTTTACAAAAATCAGAGTTAGGCAATTTGACTTAAAAATTTGAATAAGTTATCTATATTATTTAAAAAATGTGTAAGAATAGAATCTATAGAAAATTCAATGTAGTTTCTAAACTAGTAGGAATGTTGAAAAAAAATCTATTTAGTGAAAATTTGAAATTTCAAAGCAATGGTACTTAAATTTCAGGGAAAAAAAAGTAGGTGTTTGTCTGACCACCCTAACCACAATAAAATAATAATATTTTTTTATAAGATTTTAGAGATAAGTAAAGGACTCATGCCCCGATGTGATGCATATTTTCTTGTAATTTTTTCCAAGTAAATAATTAATTATGAATTTTTATTATAACTTTTTAAAAAATATAAAAAACTCGTATGTCTAACCACCTTAACTTGGTCAAAACTTCATGAAATTCATTTTTCCTTTTTGTTAATCCTATAGTATGCGAAGCATAGAATGCAGCGCATGTTATGGATTCAAAAAATGTGATACCATTTGAAAGCTATAAATGTTTTTTAATCAACTTATCAATCAGGAATTTAGTCATAATTTGAATAGAAAATGAATAATAATTACTTATTAAATTCAAAGTAAGCATAATTTATATCGGTGGAAAGCTAAGAATATTCTTTAAAAACCCTTTTCATTTCATCAATTTTGGGTAAAAATATAGTCGTCAACCACATACCCATCATATTGCCACTTTTTGGCCCATCACGATCTTGCACATACCCACTAGTTCTTTACAAGCTCTCCAAGGTTCTACAAAATATGTGTCTTCCTCATACAAGTTCTTCAATTCATCAAATCCTAATATCTCCACTCTCATCTTTTCCAGTTTATTCCTTCTACGTAAAGCATCAACTCTATTTGACTTTCCACTCCTATGTTTGAAAACAAAAGTACAACTCTGGAAGAATTACACCCATTTCATGTGTCTCTTATTCAACTTGCCTTGACTTCAAATATTGCAACACCTAATGATCTATATACAACACAAAATCCTTAGGAAACAAGTAATGTCTCCACTTCTTCAAGGCTTGAACTATGGTATAAAACTCCTGGTCATACACTAAATATATCTTCTCCTAGCATCATTCAATTTCTCACTAAAATAAGCTACTGGTCTTCCTTCTTGACTTAATACTACTCCAATTGCATTTCCACTTGCATCACAGTCTACTTGAAATACCTTATTAAAGTCTAGTAAAGAAAACACAGGATGCTCAGTCACCTTTTATTTCAACAACTTAAAACTATGTGTTGGCACTCTCAAAGTTTACAAATTTGAGATGCTCATATCATAAATTTCCCCTCTGTACTTTTTGAAGTGTGCCTGATGAACTTGCCTGAATGATCTACTTTAGAGGGTCATATTTTGATGCTTGTTGATTTTCAAGCAAAATCCCTTTGTTGACACATTTATGTGTCCTATGTGAACTTGCATGTCAGTTTTTAGCTTCTCATGATGAGTTTAGTTAAGGTTTCAAAAAGTGAAGCTGAAGGGTTTTGGCACTTTTCTGCAATTTGCAAATGTTTAGCTTTGCAAGGTAGCTTCCTGTTTGAACTTGGATTTTGCAACTAGTTGATTGTCATGCCAAAATTATTGTTTCTCTATATTCTCCATACCAAAATGAGCTCACATGTCAATTTTTAGGGCCTCAGGAGTTGATTTGCTATTTTTAGCAGATCAAAACCAAATGGAATTTCTTTAGTTTTGCACTAAAACCTTTCTGAGAGGCCAACTTTGGGCGTCAATAACTTTTGATGGAATATGTTTCAATCCAAGCCCTCTTGCACATGTGTTCTCTATACCAAAATGATCCACAGTGTTCAGTGGCAGCTCGCCAGGAGTTGATTTGATATTTTGCAACGATGTGATCTCTTGAGTTTTAATTGGTTTAGAACAATTGTTAGTTGTAGAAAGTTCAAGTAAGCAACTTTGATAGCCAATAAATTTTTCCTCGAGATATTTTTTCTGAACCATTTGTTGTATTGCATTATTGGGTCGGATGGCTACATGCCTACAAGTTTTTGGGTTTTCACAGGGTTGTTTGACTAGTTTTCCAGATTGATTCCAGAGCTAGCTTCACCAGTTTTCACCATTTTTTAAAATGTCAAAAAGTAGTTTTAATGAAAACTCAGTTTGTATTTTCACTCTTGATGCATTCAAATGACAATATCAGGTGAATTGGAGCATGAAATTTGTGTGGAAACAATTTTTTTTTAGTCAGAGCCACACGAGGACCCGACTTTGCATGGTTGTGAAATTGTAATGGATGAAATTCCTTAAAAGGATGGTAAAGTGCTCGTTTAGTATCTCTTAAATCAAAGACAACATGTGCAATTGAATTGTAGAAAGCAGTGACTCAAGATCGCAATTGAGCCAAGATAAGGTAGCTTTCATTATAATGGAGGTGTTCATCAATAGAAAGAAAAGGGATACATGATCATATGTACCCTCAAGGGTTTGAAGGAAAAAATGTTTATTGCCACACTACAATTTTGAGAGTTGAACATGACCTTTTTGGAGAGTGCTTTGACTAGCAACTAAGGTAAATGCATAAGCATTGATGGTGGTCATAGGACTTTGAAAGACTTTATGAGAAAAGTGTTTTCTCATGGAATGCAATTGTTGCAGCATATGCTCAATATATTATATGTTTAAGGCTGCCTATTCTCTCTCCCTTTATTTGCATTAGATAATTGAGCTACCGACATTTAAGCTGATTCCTTGCTTGATATTCATGTTAATGACAAGGTTGAATATGAACTATTTGTGGGAAAAATGTCAGAAAAATTCATGGATAAGGAACAAGTTCATAATCTAGAATGATCCCACTCAGAGTTCGTGCATACATTTTTAAATGGATGAAAGCTTGTGCTTGTTGTGCAGTATGGAGTTAACACTAAAACATCGAATGTCTCAAAGAAAAATTATTCATTGAAGCTGCTTGAAGTAGGTTAATTGTGGAAAGCTCTTTTGCTGATTTTTCACTTCAAATTGGGATTATTTTGTTAATGTAGCAAGAAGAGGAATTTATAAGCATAATCAAGAAGCTGGTAGAGCTCGATGCTTGGCTGGTATTAAAGGTAATCAACAAATGATAAAAAAAATGGGCCTACCGATATTTCAAGGCCTTTGTGTGCAAAGCGAGTTGCATTCAAGAAGGCGCTACCTACACACTAAATGGAGAATACAAAGGGGGCCAACACTAAGAGCTCACACTACACAAAAAAGAGACTCCATCATAAAAGGGAATGCCAAGATTGAAGAATGCACACCAATGCACATACTGAAAAGGATGGCTGAATATTATGAATGAGGCACCAGAGCATGTCAAAATGCATATTTAAAAAGTTTCAGGAACCTTTTGAAAGCTAAGGCGTGGCTTGGAATAGAGTTTGAGAACACCATCATTGCATGCTACTATGGAATACATTTATTGGGTAAAGCTTCAAAAGTTTTTAAGGGAATACAGGGGATCGACCCACAGTTGTGAACAAAATGATATGTTGAAAAGGCATTAGAAACCTTCAAGCATATTCATTTGATTCAAATGCAAGAAATGGTGGAGTAGCTAGCGCATTATTTGTAGAGGAAATTTGACATTGCAAATGGAATGCCATCAAGATGACTATTGGAAGCCATTGAAACTTAAAAAATCAAATACAAATGGAGGCCAATATGAGGAGAACTCTTTTGGTGCAACTGGAGTGATGAATGCCCCGAAGCTGTGATCTTCATAAAGGTGCCATGGCATCTAAAAAAATGTATATGTTGAAATTTGTTTAGAAGCTGAAAGGAACACAATGAGAGCAAGATATGCATAAAATAGATATGGTGAAGGGGCTTGATGGAGTGGAGGCAATGAATAGACAGAGCATTGAATGAGATACACCAACATTACAGCTTACCAACTATCGAATGGTTGTGTGAAAAAGGTAGGACAAAGTTCAAAGCCACACATAGTGTACATAAAATGCAGCTATTGAAAGGCTTAGGAAACCCTTAGGAAAATGTATTTGGCAGTTATAGAGGTTGTGCTCTTAACTCTATCCCTCCATATGAAGAGGATACCATACTTTATACTAGTGGAACACTGTGGGGTTGCAGGATATGTCCAAAATGGATTTGTTGAAAGTATTTCAACATTGAAACAATACCATTCAAATAGAGGGCAACGACTAGATCACACCATTTTCTCTAGTTGTTGGCATATGGACTATGGAGAGAAGGAGGGGCATGTCTGAAACGAAAGAGGAAAATCCAACATGTACACAAAAGAAGTTCGAACCAGTGACTACAAATGCATCTAACAGCATAGACTTTCAAGCAAATGCAACACACAGGTGAAGGAAAAGCTGTGACTCTCCTGATGGCCAGCACTGGAGACAAGATAGCCATCGAACCCACAATGAGAATTCCTCCTGGCATGTGATCTCATGAATGCCATGAAGATAGGGCTCTGTGAAAGGGAATTTTCTGCCATGGATGAGGTTTTAGGAAATGCCTATTACAGAAGGAGACCCTGGTGATGAGGGTGCTGGTAGAGATATCATTATCCCCTGCTTCAGAATAAAACTTTAAGAGGCATGCTACTACTAAAAGAATGCCCCAAATAATGTGGTCTTATGGTACGCCATTGACCATGCTATTGAAAAGGTTTTAGAAATTTGTAATCAAATGCAAGTGCATTGCAGAGGGTGCCTCCATGGATGGGAAAATGAACAGACCCTAAGCAAACACTGAATAGAGAAATTAGGGCACAAAGGAAAGCCTGGTGAAGATCTATGGTGGAAAATGAAGATTAAGACCCAACCAAATCTGATTCATTCCCCACCATTTTGCAGCAAGTTGTTTAGCATCCATGAAATCACAGGCTTGTGACGTGTGGCAGTGTGGGCCCAGGTGGATTCTTCAATGCGCATGATGAAATGTTAAAGGTTTCCATTTTTGTTTTAAATGTTAGAAGGGAGCCTGATGAAAATAAAATTAAAACATTAAAAAATGCATTTGCTTAGTGATAAGGAGAAAGGTTGGTGGGCCCGTAGCATTTAAAATGGCAATACATTTAAAAAAATCTAAAATACTCCACGATGCAAAAGGTGAGGTAAAGTAAAAATCTCAATATGCCCCGTGAAGTTTCAAAAGTCATTTCCTGTGAAAATGAAAAGGGTAAAACCAATGTGCAAGGTAAACTTTGAAAGGTACCTCTAGTCAACATTTTAAATGAATTTAAAATTATTTGTTGCACACGAAAATTCCATAAAATAAATAAAATATTCCCAGCTAGGGAATAAATGTAAACAAGACGGAAAAAATTTTGCTGGACAATAAAGTAAAGACTAAAACCCAAGTATTAAAGTTAAATACTTTAATATATGAGAGAAAATATTGTTCAGCAAAGGAAAAACAAGGAAAACAAAGGAATTTCATGGGTAGAGTGGTAATTTTTACACAACAGGTAAATAATAGAGAATGTTCACATGGGAAAGTTTTTTGTTGCAAAGCAACTAACAGCAAAGGAAAATGATGAAGAAAATTTAGTTACAGAGAGAGGAGAGATGCTTCAAGTAGTTTGTTGATCAACGGTGAAAAGGATTCTAGATGGCATCCCCGGATCAATTTTTGGGCTTCTTCTGTTATCTTCTCTTCTTCTATTTTATTCTCTTCTATTCTCATTTATTCAGTGGAGAGAATAACTTCCAGTTTTGGGGTTTTGTATGAGGCTGGGTAGATAGAGAATTGAAAATTCTGAGTCATATTGATTCTATAAGCTGTAATTTATGATTTTATGAGCAAATACAGCCAGTTTATGCATATAAATCATGAATGTCTTCCAAGGGTTTGCACATTCATGAATATCTTCAAATTGTCTCCATACTTGTATAGTTTAATCATATGAATTCAATAATACAAAGTGTCTTTGAGTTTGTCATCTCAAATTTCATGAGATTGTGTTATTTGTTTATGGGTCTATTTCAAGGAAATGGTTAAATGCTTTGAGCAGATAATAGTGATTTCAAGTGTGTAGGTTGGATTGGGTAAGGAGAGTTTGATTGATAATAGGAGTGGGATTGTTGGTGTAAGACAGTAACAGTTGATGCAATGCAGTAGCAATTTTAAATCCACTGGTTGAATGCCATTTTCTGATCAATTCTTTTTATGTGTTTGACTCCATGGCCTAGAATTAGGCACTGGTTTATCTTGTAGCTTATTGCACCTTAGAAATAATCTCCAAAATTTAAAATCATTTTAAATCCCTATGTTATAGTGTTGTGGTTATCTCATGCTACAAATAGTTGATATTACTGATGAACAACCAATTCTATTCAGTATTATCCTATTATGTTGAGCTATTAAATGAGATTATCTGTTAAGTAATATTCTGTTATGTATGTGTTTCAATTTGTTGATATTGCTAAAGGGATCACCCTCCCAGGTCTTGTAGAGCCCGAAGTGTAGGAGGTTTTTTAAAGTCCTCATCAGTTGGTCCGGGTCCTTTGAGCTTCCTTTGATTGGAATTGGCAATTCCATAGGTAGATTAGAAGACTAACCTAGTTACTGCATAAAAAAAAACAACACTATGATTTTCTCCAGATTCCACCTAAAATCTTTCTTATCCCCTCTCATTGTTTCTGTCATAGGACTATAAATAGAACTGAAATTCCTAACAAACTTCTAGTAGAAAATAACCAATCCATGAAATGATCTTACCTCTCCAATCCTTTCCAGTGTAGTCCACTCAATAATTTCTCTCACTTTCTTAGGATCCATCCTCAATCCATCCTTAGATATCACAAATCCTAGATATACCAATTCTTCCTTCATGAAACTACACTTCTTAATATTTATCAACAACTACTCTTCTCTCAACCTTTGCAAAACTTGTCATATATGCAATAAATGTTCCTCCCTAGTCTTACTAAAAATGAACATGTCATCCAAATAGACAGTCCCAAACTTACACAAGAATTTCTTCAATACCTCATCCATTAGCCTCATGAAAGTACTTGGTGGACTTGTTAGTCCAAAAGGCTTCACCAGCCACTCATACAATCCTTCATTTGTCTTGAATGTTGTCTTCCATTCATCCCCTTCTCTGATTTTGATAGGGCTATGGGTGTTTTAATAGTTCCAACTTCAATTTGGTCACCATTTCTTTTGAAATAGGCTTCTCAGAGCTTCCACTATAAGGAATCACTTTGCAGCATTTACCAGCTACCTTGCATCTAGTCCAAAACAAATTATTTCTCTACAATAGTTCCTGCTCCATCTTAGTTTGACACAATACTCTCTTGTTCACTAACACTTCTCCCTCTTTTGGTTTATTATATGGTCTGGCATGATCCTCCTCAGCAAAGGTTTTTCTTCTACTGTTCTTTGTCTTTCTACTTGTCTATCCTTGATTACATTCAAATGCTCTATGTCCTCCACAAAAATTAAAAAAAGTTCCCCTAAATACTCTTTTCTCTTGTCCTCTATCATCTCTTCTATAACCCTCATTCTGGTAACCACCATATCCTCCTCTTTGGTAAGAGTTTCCATCATATCTATGGTGTGAATTAGCATTCTTACTGACTTCCTTATCTTTATTTTGATCTGCAAAAGATCCTCTTCCTCCTCTAGTAAAAATTCTTCCTCTCTGAAATCTTTCGCCTCTTCCTCTCTATCTCTTCTCATGTATTTTATTCAGCTTCTCTTATGCTTTAAGGACACATTTATATGCCTCTTCCACACTCAATAACTTTATCAAACTGATCTTGTCCTATATAGATGACTTCAATCCATTCACACATCTATCTACTTGCTCGGCCTCATCTTCTGAAAGCCCGGATTTGATATTCAACTTGTAGAATTCCTCAGTATACTTTGTCACACTTAACTCCTTCTACTTCAAATTTTGCAACTTTTGGAACAAACTGATCTAATAGTCTATAGGAATAAACTTTAACTTTATCTTATTCACCATCTGATCCCATGATTTTATCTTCTCCTTTCCTCTTCTTTGTATATCTGTCTGCAAATGTTCCAACCAAAGGTATGCATGTCCTTTCAACTTTGTAGAAGAAAATTTCACCTTGTTGTCTTCATCAGTGCCTTCAAAATCAAAATACTTCTCCATCTTCATGATCCAATCTAGCAATTCATTTGAATCCAACTTACCACTATAATCTAGTGGATTTAAATTTGGTTTAGTATTTACCCTAGTTATGGTGCTTATGAACATTTCTTCTCCTTGGTCCAGGCCAAGTTGATCTTCTCTTTCCCTTTCTTCCTATTCTTCTACCTCTTCATCACTCACATCATCAACTGGTCAGCCTCACCTCTGGGCCATTTCGAATGCTTCCAATCTAGCAGTAATTCCTCTATACATCTCCATCATAGTTGGGTCTTCATTTCCATGCACTCCATTTCCTCTACCATTTCTTCTTCTCGCCATATTTACACAAGTCCTCTATAGATATAGGTTGGATCCTGAGTCTGCCATCCCACAAGAAATCTTCAATAGGACTCCACAAACTCTAACGATCTCTCAAGGATTGAATCTCACTTTGATACCAATTTGGTGTAGCCACAGTAGGAGGGTCCTCAAAGAGAAAAATATGGACCGCACAATAATAGTTACACAATAGAAGCAACATAGAATATGGAGGAAAATGTAGATTCAAACATTCTTATTAATAGAAATTTTGATTACAATCGGCTAGCAACATCTAGACTTACAGATTCGGCTCACAGGCCTGATACAACATACTCAAAATACAATATTCATATATGCTCCTTAATGTGAGCCAAAATATTAGACATCCAATCTACCTTGATCTACTTAATAAACTTCTTATATCCTAATGATCTATTACAAGCTTTATCTCATATCCGCAGATCTAGAATCTTTCATGTTAACCAAAGATCATTACAATCTCTAATGAAAGAAAATGTAATGTGTGCATGAATAGGTCGGCCTCAAATTTGAATTACTCCTTTGTGAATGCATAGGATGAAGTGTGGACCTATAATAAGGTCAGGGACACTTCATAGAATAATTTGAATCACACCATCAAGATTCACAAGTTATAGGAAAGATCCACAAGCGATCAAACTAGTCGTTAGTTTAGAAAATCATTTTGGTGTTGGTTCAAGAAACTACCATTAAATCTGAATGTGATAATTTGCTAGAAAAAGATCCAATTGTGCTCAAACCTTAGAATACAGAAAATGAACATGTGCATGATGCCAATATAGATCCATAGGGTCTGGTGAGCAAATGTGATGAAATGTTGAATCTACCATGTTGAATTGAACAAAAACTGAAACAAGAACAAAGTAAAATGATAATATTTTTGGTTGATACAGGATTGTCAAGAACCAAGGATGCTCCTGCATTAGGGTAATGCTTTTTAGTTTTAATACTTTTTTTGGATTTCCCTTTGTTCTTTATGTAAAAGGGGGAGTGAAGGTCATGAATAGAAAAGGAAAGTATGTGTAAATAGGAGGTTTGTAAACTCTTTTAGTACTTGTTCGCATCAATGAAAAATGGGGAAATTATTGGAAGAATGAAGAAGAAAATCTTACTATACAACTTTGGTGTTTTCATTGATGTCACCATGTTATATGAGTTGCAACTACAATTCTAAGTTCTAGCTTGATCCATATTTTGAATTGGTATCTAAACTGTTATGTTGTTACTATCCTCTGATATTTTGGTCTGCAATACCCCACTAATGAATATCATAGCTTGTGGTTTTTGGAAATAGTTTTTAGATGTTGGAAGGTTGTAATTTCATAATATCATGTGCACAGGTGCGTGTTTGGTGAGTTGGCATTACTCTATTGTTGCATTTTTGCTATTAGGTCTATCTCTGGCTGACCTAATGTATAGTTGATGTTGTAATAGATTAATCTTTGTATTGAAGATGTAATTGTGACCTATCTTTGGTCCATGCTGACATGTTCTAGCATTCTACATGCTTAAATTTCTTTTGGAAATATTTTATTCATGCTTGAAGCCAACAATTATCTTTTTTTGTGAATAAGGGTTGCATCTAATTAGGCTGACCTAATTGATGCTTGTGGATATGTCACATATATATATTGGACAGTTTTGATATTTTTGGTGAATTGATAATGTGAACAAGTGTGAAGAGAGACAATCATGTGAAAATGATGAAGTGTATAAAGTCAGTTTGAGCATCAAAGGAACTAAATCAACACTTATTAGGTGTAACTTTATCAGTTCATTTTTTGGTTGTAATACATTTTGTTATTATATCTTCTATAGGCAGTGAGCCTCCCATTTTGGATAATGAGTCTTGGCAGTGAGCCACCCCTTGTAATATCTTATAACCATTTATACTATATTATGAGCTAATCCACACTATGATTTTTTCTATTTTGGGTTTTCCATGTAAAAAATTTGGTGTTCATGTGTTTTGAGCTCTTATGTTCTATTAATTCTCTTTCTCATTTTTACTGTCATATGCATTCGAGTAATTGGATGGCGTTTGTTCAATAAGTTTAAGAAGATACTGATTCAACCTCCCCTCTTAGTATCTTGAGTATTCAGCACAACTATCAACTACTTTGTTAGGTCAATGACCAAATCATACCCAACAAAGTGTAAGGTAACATAGGGGAGTGAGAGGTAGGGGAGTGAGAGACCCGTTTGGAGGAGGCATTCAAAATTTTAGGAGGGTGGGAGGAAACATGAGCCATCGAGATGGAAAATTTTGACTTGGCAACATACAAATAAAAAATTATATTCTTGAATAAAATAATAATGTTAAATTCATTACAAGTATAAATTCTTAAGAGTACTGGCGATTGACCTTTTCTTTCATGTGAACTATATTATTGAATGTGAGTTAGAACATTGCTATAAACCATTTTTGGCATAGTAGATATCTAAATTCCTATACTCAGTCATCTCATAATCCACTTCAATCAAGTGACATGTAGTACTTGTAATCAAACTAAAAACACTTTGTGCATCAAATTTCACTGATAGCCTTGATGAATAAAAACTAAATTCCACCTTTTGTTGTGTTTCACCCTCAATTTTGAGCTAAAGGATGGTCTACATAAAAAATTACACTTACCAAGATAGTCTGCACTCACCACTCATATCAAAAAGTTCATCTTCATCCCCAGATTTCTCATTTTCTACCTTAAATCAAATCTATAGATGTAAAATTGACCCCAATTGTTTTTAACAATATCAAGTTTCCACAATCCATGTTATTCTTTAATAATTTTCTAGATTTGATTGTGTTAGAGTTTTTGCATCAACATTTCAGATCACACTCTATGATTTATCATTTTGATGATCGATCACAAAGTGTGATTTGAAATGTTGATGCAGGAACTTCAACAAATTGAAATTTTGAAGAATCTTAAACAAGTTGTTTTTGTAGTTCCAAATTTAAACCTCAAACATCTAAAACTAAAAAAAATTATTTAAACATTATTACACTTTTCACTAGCCTTTGTCAGCTAACCTCAGACAAATTTATGTTGATTTTGTGCTATGTTGTTTTATTTAAGGATATACATCCATTCATTAGAAATCACACGAGGGAATCAAAGAATCATGAAAAACAATATCATACAATATCCATGATACATCTATAACAATCTTGCCAAAGTATACATTAGTATAGATCATCTTAGGCAACCTTACATGATTTCTTGTTGTCTTTGATCATTGTTCCAAAGTCATTTAAGTGTTTTGATTAAGAGCTTGTCTAAGGAGAATATGAATATTTCTTAACAAGTTCCTAAATAGTGTTTATAGGTCCACCACCCCACATCAAACACAAGTATAAAGAGATGAGCCGTACAAATTCTATGATCAAAATTCTACAAAATCGTATCTATAAGATGAGATTCAATTTTCTGAACCATATCATTTTTGCACTCACAAAGATTAGTTTTCTAAATTTAAATCTAAACTATAATAGAACATAATTAATTTATAACTTTTAATACCTTTGCTTGATCAATTCTTAAAATTCAAACACAATATAAATATTTTTTACATCTTCAGCAATATACTCTTACCATTTTAAAATCAGATTAAATATTATGTTTAATTTATTTAAATTCTATACATTATATTATACATTCATTTTTTAAATTCCTTAGAAACAAATCCTCTTCCATAATATTGCTCAAATCCCAACCACTAGATCTCAATTTTTTAAATTGTTTAATCATTTTAAAAAATATGATGAAAACATTTATTTTCATTATAGTTTTAAAACAACTCAAGTAATACATATCAATTCTTACACATAACATTGAGAGATCCTTCTAATCTGTAGATTCCTTAGCGGGCTCTTTCTTAATACTTCAATTTTCATACATATGAAAGAAAAGAGTCGTTGGTGACCCAACCTCGAACAGTCTTTGCTGATTGGCCTCGCTTTATTTGACAATTGCGTTATCCAATTCCAGTTCGTACACTTGAGGATACCCATTTTTAATATAGCATAAGACTGACTCCTTCAAGCTGCGAACCCTACACACCTTGCCGCTCGAGTCACAATATTCCAATGACCCACTCCGATTTTTCATTAAGCACTTAATGAATGTCCTCAGATGGTTATAATTATCCTCGTTACAATCCACTAGAAATCTGTTCCTATACGTTATGAAACATACTATTATACTGACACGTCTCTCATTTGAATTAAATTTTAAGCTCACCCGCAATGGATTCTCCCCTTCACTAGGAAACCTCTCGTGACTAGGAATCTCTACTTCACTGCTGGGCTGGATACTGACCAAAGATGCACTTTCGGAACAGGCTTTTGCTCCTCCACCGATCACTGCATGCTTAACGCCACTCACTAATCGCCACTCAAAGTCATTAGACGGCTTCAAGTTCTCCACCCACTCTAAGAAAGAGTATATCCAGACCCTCTCCCCTATAGGAAGGTGATCACACACGGGATGCATTGCCCAGCAGAAGATTAGATTCACCTAGGTATAAATCCACACCCTCAGTGGTGTGATGAACTCCATCACTGCTGATGTAAAGCTCAACAATGTTGGAATAAGCCAGTGGACTTGTTTCATTGCCTGGAGGAAAAACCCTATCAAATTTAGACCTTTCAATACTTTCTCCTCCGAGATCGACAAATTGATAGGGAGGAAGAGACAAACCTCATCTTGTGATAATGACTTGATAATCTCATTTCTAAGTATTAAACCGTCCAATACTTTGGACAAATCCATCACACCACCTGTAATTAGTGCTCCAAAGAATACTTTATGACCTCTGAGAAACACAGTTTCCCTATTTAGTATTTTCAAGCCAAGAAGAGAGTGCCAGATTGGATCTGTAATATAATACACCATTTTTCCGTCAACGAACAGCTTGTGTCTTTCCTTTCTCTCTAAATGAAACTTCTTCCCTAAGTAGTGTATTTCAATTACCGTCTCATTGGGTGCCTGGCTTGCCACAGTAGGCTGATCTGCTTCCCTGGTTGCAAGGCAAACGCCAACCCTGAAGAAGTAGAACGGGCCGGAGTCGAATTCTTTCAGTCGGGCATAAGATGGGGAGAGGAGAGTCCCCAGCCCGCCAGGTAGCTCACTGATGCACCAGCTCATAAAAGCTTTTATAACGGCTCCGAACACCGTGAGCTTCACAATCTGCCAAAACGCGAGACAAAACTGTAAAGAAAGTAGCACCTTATTAAATATTGACTCCATACTTCCACAACACCAGATCACTCCGCTACACTCTTTTTTTCTCTTTCTTGCCAATAATCACAACAATGATAGCCCACAGTGCTAATCTGTTTCCTGATCTTCCTATTCCTCATCAGTCATTCATGCCGAGAAATTTCCATTATTCCAGCACAAACTTTTGCTTTTTCCTTTTCTTTCTTTTCTTTAACGGGATTTCATTTATTCCCCTCTACTCCATTCCTTTTCCGTTTTCTTCATTTTAGTTATATGTTTTATTCGATCTTACATATCAATCGTTCTTTTATTCCCATCTTATATATCAATCTTTCTTTTTGGCTCCCATTCCAATATTCTATTCGTAAATAAAAACTTGCTTTTGCTTAACGGAGACGAACGAACAACAAAGAAAACGATCGTACTTTTATCACACTTCTTCCGTACTTCTATTTCCTAAACATGTATATTCGTTATACTTCGTATAACATTTTGATGCCTCGATTATTATTCCCAGCAGGTCCTACATTTGACGTTTATATGACTGTGTTAAGTTATTTTAATCATGAAATGCAGTTATATTTTTAGGAAGATTGTATCATTGAAAAGGGAAAACTTCTTGTTAAATTTTTTATATAATTATTCTTTTTTATAGTCTATAATTTTTATTTATTCTAAATAAATCAAATCTTATTATTTCAAGGGCCATTTTAAAGATATAACTCTCACAAAAAAATTTATCTAACATAAATAGTTTTCAATCTTAGATCGTGATTTTCATATATTTATATTATTCATCTTTTTTTTTTCTCTATTCTTTCTTTCACTCACAATAAATAAATATAAATATATTTTCTTGATATTTTTGGCCTAACTATAATATAGAAACTTATGAGTGGATTATAATGACAAGCTCTAGAATGTTTATGCTAGATAAAATAGTGGGAGGAATGTTGCAGTTTTAGAGTTTTTGAATGTTGAAATTTAAGATTTTCATGTTGAAATATGGCCTTGCATGTGACAAATTTAGGTTTTGTAAGTTGAGGTTTCATATTTTATTATTATTCTATTGCTTGTTGGGGTATACACATTCATGACTAGCCTAAATGGGTCTCTAGGTCTCAATCAACTCTTTTTCAAATGTAATTTGTTCTTAGTTTCCATGTTAATCATTCCCTATATGAGGCTAATGCAATACATACTCCTAGTTTGGATCAAAGGTAACAAATTTCTTTGGAAAAAGAAAGTTTTCAAAATCAACTATTGCATCCCTCAACACATGTAAATTCCCTTAGTTATTTTTAATCCTCACTCTATGGAAGAGGATTTTTATTTTAGAGACATATCCTTATTTGTAAATTCTTGGGGGTTGGAGTGAATGTAAGGATACTACAACAATAAACACATAGAGTTTGGATGATTCAAGGAAACGTGGAAATAATTTTGAGGTCAATAGTTTTTGTTGCTTTCAATAATGTTTCTAATTGCTCCTATATTTAAAAGGATATTTTTACTTCTTGAAAAATGTAATTATTTTCATGAAATCTTGGAATTTTGATTCATCTCCCTTCTAACGTCCCAATTTGGATTTGTCTCTTTGTCTTGCTACTAATTTTCTCAAATGATGAATCCCTAGAAATTTTTATTGACTCCTTGGGTACTGTAGACATGCAAAATTGGCATAATCCATTCGATTAGGTCATATTCATCCACTCAACAAATAAATCAAGTTTATTTATCAATCTCCTAAAGTCATCAGTTTAAAATCAATAAGTCAACTTGATCCTAACATCACCCTCCTTGATTAAATAAATCAATCATTTATTTAATTAAGTCTGAAATCACCTTTCATCCCTTTTTTATTTAAATAAATCAAAATATTCAAGTCAAAGGGGTCAAAGCATCTAATCATCATTAATTTAATCTTATATTGATTAACCTAACCTAACCACCCATCACATCCTCTAGCTTTTCCCACTTGAACAAATAAATCAATTTATTGATTTATTAAAATCCTTATTTTCCATCAACATGGCATCTTTGAGGAATATTCCCTCAAGTTGGAATTCAAAAAAAAGTGGACATGTACATCCAACAAAGCATTTATGAGCTCTTACATGGCTCTTATATGTCCCTTGCACAAGTCAAACTCAGCATTTAACTCTCAAATTAAAATTTGAATCTCCCTCTCTTTGGAACATTGACCAAAATGTGCTCATTCCTCAACCTATGGCAAGTTGACAAGTGGTCTCATCTCATTTGTCCAAATTATTATCCCACATTGCTCTCTCATAAGCATTCTTTCAAATTGAGAATCTTTAAATAGAGGCTTCATCCTTCAAAAAATCCTCCACAATATTTGTATCTCATCTACAAAGCTTATGCAAAGTCACTCTCTTCATTTGAGAACTAATTTTGTCCATTGCATCATCATCATTGGCATTATCAAGGGTTGGGAAAGGGCTATTTTCCAAAATAGCACCAATCCAATATGAGATAAAGTTTTCATCATGTTCTATATGCTTGCAATTAGCTATTCTTGTTCTATTTAGCTTTGTATATTTTATCATGGTTAAGTAGCTCATAGGGATGTTGAATTTAATATGTTTCAAATAATTAACATGATATTATTATGCTAAGATTTAAACATGTTGCAAATTTAGCATCCACATTATGGCACTAGAAGGAGGGCATATTAAATAACTATCATTTTGTTAATCTCACTCTAATTTTTCTTATGCAGTAGGTTTGTAAGTTTTCTCTGCAGATCTAATGTGTGTTTAAGAGTGGGGAAAGTATCAGGCTAGAGGACCAATATGCCATAGAACATCAGAGTTCTTCTTCCAGTAGCTTACATATAAGACAACTTTGTGGTCTTTGTGTTGTGGCTACTACTATTTTTATCTCTTATTTCAACACAATCTTCTGCAAACTTGAGTATGCAATTCACATGTCCATGTTGTACTGTAAAGTGAAGTGTAGTCTATTGCTTGATTTTATCCTATTTAGATAAAGAAGAAGTATCGAACTACATCAACTTCTTAACTATACCCCTCCTACACCCATGTAATCTAGCAACATGTAGTAGTGTGTTCCCCAAAATAGAATCTGCTAGTTTGCAGAGATCAGGGGCTTCTTCTATAAGTTCTACAGCCACTTATAGAAGAGATAAGGCAAGTTGTTGTCTACCCAATGAATCGCTTCTAGAAAATTCTAGATGGCATATTTTACCTTCAAATTTTCCCAATTTAAAGTTGCAGAAAGCCTTGCCAAGTGTAGTTTTCATGTGGCTCACTATTCCATACAATCCTATGATGCAGATTCCCTTCTTGTTGGGTTGAAATTTGTTGAAGAAATTTGTGATGTCCTTGCACATTTGTGCTTCTCCTTGCATACCACAGACATGATACTGTAGACACATGAAATTAGCATTATCCCCTTAGGTCATATTCATCCACTCATTAAATAAATCAAATGCAACAAATCCACTCACTAGGCAAATCAGGTCTTTAGTCCTAAGGTTATTCATTTAAATAAATCAAAATCTAACATCATCCTTTAATTAAATAAATCAAACTTTATTTAATTAAAAGCCTAAAGTCATATTCCATCCCTCTTGATTTAAATAAATCCAAATTTATTTGAGTCAAATTGGTCAAACTCACCTAATCATCATTAAGCTAATCTAATCCTAATTAGTATAACCTAATCACCCATCACATCCTCTAGATAATCCCACTTGCATAAATAAATCAATTTATTGATTTATTAAAATCAACATTTTCACTCAACATGCCATCCATGAGGAATCTTCCATCAAGTTTGAATTCAAAACCAAGTGGGCATGTACATCAAACAAAGCAATTAATAAAATCTTACATGTCCCCCACTCAACATTTACTCTCAAATTTGAATTTTAAATCTCCCTCTCTTGGGCACATTTCCCAAATCTTGCACACTCCTCAACCACTCACAAGTTGACAAGTGGCCTCTTTTCATTGGCCTATGTTTAGTACCACATTGGTCCCTTTTCAACACTTTAAGCATCTGAAAATCTACAAATAGAGGCATCATTCTTCAAGCAAATCCTCCACAAATCATCCATAGTCCTCATGCAAGGTCACTCTCTTAAACTGAGAATTGATCTTGTCCACCATCATTTGATCATCAACATATCATTTTCATATCATGGAGCTTAAGCAAGGATTGGGGAAGGGCCATTTTCTACAATAGCACCAATCTACTATGAGATGATTTACTTCATGTTTTTCATGTGCTTATTTAGCTTGCTTTTGTCATGTGTTTGCATTTGAAAGCATTGATGTATCATTTCATATGGATGTTGTTATTTGCTTTGCTTTAAACTAACCATGCTAATGTGTGTTGTTTGTTTTGAGCAAATGCATATTTCACCATCTACATTATGGCGCTAGAAGGAGGGCCTTAGCCAATATTTCAAGCATTTTGTTTTGAGATTTGTTGAAAGCTAATGATGTAATGATCTGTATATTCTATTTTAAAATGTATTTGGTGTGATTCGAAAGATAATGGGATACAAATTTTTGTGATTTAAAATAAAATACAAGAGGCGTAAGATCTTCTTGCCACTTATTACTATCTGTATCTCATTTAACGGTATAGGCAGTGAAGGAATCGGTAAAGGTTGTGAAATTTGTAAATGCATTTGAATGAAATTTTCCTACACCTTTTTTGGCACTGACCTTCGCACCCATTCTAAAAGATTTTTGGAATTCTGTTCTTACATTTGCTAACTATCTTTCCAAAACGAGGACAATTTTGCACAGCATGATTTCATGCCTATTAAAATATTTATCACTGCCAGCTTTTATAAGCATAGTTTGTAGTGCTAGTGATAAAATTGCTTGGTGTGTATATGATAGGAGGAGGCACAGGTTTGTAAAGGAATTGATTGCCTTATTGATATCTGATTATACTGCTATCTTGCTGATATTCAATAGAATAGACATTTCCTGTAATATGTCCAGCGCAATAAATGTTAGCGTTAGAATTTAATTTGAATGTATGAAATTTTGGCAGTCTTTTCAAAGTATGATAGAAAACCTTGAGCTACTTTTTTGTTACAAGAGAATATCATATGTTAGCATAGTGTTGGACAAAACTATGACAATGTGATTTTAATAAACTACTCTTTTTAAAATACACTATACATGGAAAAAGCTCAAAAATAATTAGAAGTAACATTAAGAAGACATTCTGAGCTTTTTCTTTGGCAAAATAAGTTCATCGCTATCACACAAATGGGCCCTTTTCTTTTTTAATTTATGGGATTTAGAAGAGTTCTTAAAGACACCTTTAGCAAAGCTATTTTCTGAAGTGTGATGAGTTTTCTCTTTTAACTAGTAATCCTCACTTTAATTGGTGTTTTCTAGTATTCCATTTGGAATCTTCTTTTCCTTTTCTGGTGTCAACAAGCTATGCTCTGTCATCTAGAACTCGGCCATCTCATTCATGTAGGGTCTCATTAAAAATCTTCAGTAGATCCCTCTCTTGTGGAAGATCACATTCTTATCATCAGTAATATGGCCTTTCTCTGGTAAAGCACTTACATGTTTCCCTTGTTGTTAACAGAGCCATATTTGGAGTTATCTCTAATATCCTTGGCTAACTAGGCCTCTTTCTTTGTTGTATGCAGGGATGAGAAGCATCTACTCCTTTATATTCATCATCGTTGTTTTCACTTTCAGTTTTCCCTTCCCATCAGTCATTTGCGCAACTTTGCATAAGGCCAATTGCATTTAGCTTGAAAGTGTTTTGAATGGCATTATGGGAACAACCTTTTCACCTACCATTCACATTTTCTTGATTTTGAAATAACATAATAGCGCAGAGGGAAGAAAGATTTTGTGCAGGAAGGATGCTGGAATGACTGGGGAGATCGACTTTACACCTGCCAATTACATTCACTTGAAACAATCTCACGCTTTTAATTCATGTGACTCTTTTATGCTTCCACTGCAACTTGTTTATGCCTCCAGTTAGTATATGGTTTGATAATTTTACTGGAGTTTATCCTGTCTGCACTATGAAATAAAATGATAGGTAATCTTCGTTGAAACAAACAAGAATTTTGATGCTGAAAAAAATCTGTTTGAAAGGTGCGCGTGAGAAGAAGCAACCAAGAATTGGTGCTTGATGCTAGCTAAGGCAACCAAGATAGGGTATCACTTCATTTTCTAACAAAAAGGGCCGACAGTCAAAATCCACGCCAGCTCTACAACTGCCCTTGTCAGGATATGATACATGCATCTGCAGAGAAGAAGTATTTACAACGCCATTAGGAAAGCTATTTGGTTGCAGCTAAGCATTAAAAGATGACTCTTTTTAAACTACACCTTATGGCGTACTGACAACAATATAAATCTTATTGGTGCGATATAAATTCAACAACCCATTAAATTCTCTCTACTATTTTTAAGTACGCATGACTGTCTTAAGGAGACTTTGAAAATACATTTATGAGAGAAGCAAAAAGCACGTTGGAAAGGAGAGCATGTTGGTGGGTAGTGGTTGGGAATCACTGTTGAATGTCTGACATATGTTTTCCTTTTGAGGATTCTTGTCAGAAGATCCATGCACTTGTTCTATGCACCCATAAGAAGTTGGTAGAGTACATAAAGGATAGTAGGAGACATTGAGAGTATGCAGCAGTGAGGGTTTATTTCTTTTATCTAGGAAGATGCGAGACTTCAAGGGATAAGAACTGATGTTCTTAATTTCAAAAGCAAACCCTTCCATTATCACTGAATTACTGCTAACTCTTTTACAAGATTTCCTCTTAAATTGACTCACTTTATAGTTTCAAGGAATAACTTTAGCAGCCAATGGGGTGCATTTTTTTCTTAAGAATATCTCATGCTATATTATCATTCTAGGTGGCATTTGAAATTAGAGAGGGTGTTCTTGAAAGTTGTGTTCCCTATAGTTGACAAAATTCATGAGTTTTCAAAAATTATTATATCATTTTGATTATTTTTGAAATATTTAATAGGAGGGTACTTGTGAAAGACTTATTCTTTACAATTGGTTTAGGGGCTTAATAATGTTAGCTAATATTAAATGTGAAGAAATATGTCTCACAAATATGATATCTTTTCAATAAAGCCAAAGCATGGTCCACTTATAAATGCTTTTATTTTATTATTATCATCATCATACTCATCCAAATCATTGTTCTTTCAAAAAGAAATCATGTTATTGGTTAATGATTAAAGTGAATTTAATGTTCTAATTCTCACATAGTTTGTCTTTCCTTTTTATAGGTACAAATGAAGGAAAGTGAAGGTGAAGCAAAGAAGGAAAACGAAAGGAGGAGGAATGAAGATGACGTTTTGGGGAAGATTAAAGTGTTTTTTAACACTTTTTTCATGAAATTGTTTTTCCTTTCATTTTAGGACACTAATTTTTGTTTGGGTTTAAAAAGAACACTTTGATTTTTCATTTGCAAAGGGTTAAAATTAAAACTTAGACACCTACAATATTTCAATTTGGGCTAAAATTGAACAAGGAAATATTCATCTTTCCTTTGGCGCTTAAAACAAATCAAATCATTGCTTTGAAGGATAAAATGAATGTGTGCCTTTATTGTTTTGTAATTATTTACACAAAGTAATATCACCAAAAGACGTATATGCTTCTCTCGCACCTCACAGTGATCTTGAGAATCAAAAGGATTTTGGTGACATTAAGTTGCATAAATAATTTCCCATACACACTTCGATTTGGGTTTAAAATTGAATATATTGTGCGAGTGTGAGTAGAGCATCATTGCGTATTATTCTATTTCTTTGTGTCATCAAAGAGTGATCGAGTTACATATTTTGTCTTTACTCACTTTTGTTTATCCTGCCTGCCTTGGGGAAAAAGTACTCACCCAAGGGAACAACTCAACTGGTAACACTCTAAAGCCAAGAGTATTTCTAGTAGGGATATAAATGTGGGTATTGGAAGAAATGCCAGTATCATGCGATTGATTCCAATAAGATGGATCTGAAAGGGGACTCTTGCCGTATGGGTCAATCTCCAAGAATGAAAAGTCCAAAATAGAACCCTTGTTTTGTAGTGGCCAATTGATCCATTGAGCAAGTTTATCAAAGTGGTGCATTGGAACTTAGATTCCAAGAAGTTACTTGCCATGTCCGATCTTGGTTGAAATATAGAGGTTAAGACTTCATTCTTAACATACCTTCATATTTTTTCCTTGGTTGGATGTAAAATCATCTCTTCTACGAAGGGCATGAGGCAAGCCCACAAAGAAAAACATACCAATTGAGCTAGGATGTTATATTTCTTGTGAGTCAATTTGAAAGCACAGTGCTTTAATTGAAAACATTGGAAAACCAACATTCAACGAATCATCAAAATTATAAACCCTTTAGGAGAGGCAAATATCCTTGAACCAATTCACATGTTATTGATTGCCCTTGGGATTTGTGTCCTTAGAGGCTTTTAAACATTTGGATTTCATCTCAATTTGCTTCTACTAAAGTCAAATTTAGGCAACCTTTACCTTGATTTCCTCGATTTCCACATAATACACTTTGTGGGATGAAAGGGAATTAGGACATTGGACATTCAGTTGAAAACCTAATCAAGAGCATGTTTGTGGTAAAAATAATTCATTAAGCAAAGATTCAATCAATTGGTCCCCACATATGTGCTTGGCATCTTTTGGTCATATGGCTTTCATCTGAACATTGGTCTTCTGATTTTGAATTAATCTTAGAGAAAAGCATGTTCTTCACTATCTTGGTCTAGTAAACAAGTCCTTCCTAGGTTCATTTAGGATCAAAATCAAACACTTCATCCATCCAAACATTTATCATCTCCATCCCACCAAACAACTTTAGAGTTTTGGAAACATCATTCTAGACTTGGGTAAATCATCCTTAAATAAAACCAAAGTCATTTGTTTTGTTAGGTGTGTGGGAATGCATCATTTCTCATACATTTAATCAAATCAGAAATCCTTTGAACAAGTTCATCCTAAGATCACATCCAACATCTTAGGGTTTACAAGTTCATCATCCAAATCAAACAATCAAAATCAAACAATAAGTCTAGCATTGATCCAAAGTCCCTAAAGGTTCAACACTCATACCATTTACACCTTTCATCCTTCATATCGTCATTGGTCCTAAGAACCTTAGAGGTCACTTTTGCAACAAGGTTAAAACACAAGAGGATCATGGAATATAAATTGATCCATACATCATGAGTAATCCAAGTCAACTAAGCTACCAAAGCCTTACAACATCGATTGATTCTCAACACTCACATCTATACAATCCATACATGGGATCATTACCTTCTACAAATTTCAATGGCACAACAAGTGTGGGTATGCCCAAATCAAAGATTGGAACACATTTCCCAATGGTAGATCTAAATTCAAACCTACAAATCTGTTAATCGAATAATCAAAGCATGAGCCTTCAAACGAACAATGTCATCCCACCAAATCCGTACAAGACAAATGAGAATGTACCAAGTACAAGTTTTCAAAACATGAATCCGGAAAGATTTGGGATAAATATGCTTGCAAATCACACAAATTTAGTTCAAAGTCCAAACACGATGATAACGACTCCATGCATTAGTCCAAGTCAAGGTAACACCATGCAAAATCAGAGTTATCTAAAACAAGGAAATGTGATTCCCAATATCAACAATGTTCAATGTCAACCTATCATGCCAAATCTGAACATCATCCCAAGTCAGAACAATGTCCAAAATTGATTTGTCCACGATCCCATTCAAACACAAGTGTACATCCCAAATCTGCTTGAACAAAAGCCAAATCAAGGGAGTCAAAATCAAGATCAAATTTCTCTAGAAGAACTTGCTTCACATACCAAACTAATTGAATTATTGAGCCAAGAGATATCTTCTCTCCAAAATCAATACATTCCTCCATTGGTTGAACTATGTCATCAAAGCATTGAGTTATACCCACAATTGCATCAAGAATAACATCTCCAATGGCAAGAAGTCAAATATCAAGATCAACAACATCAACAACAAACCCAATCATCACATCTCAAAGATCAATCACCACATCTCAAAGATCAATCACCACACCTCCAAAATTAATCACCACAAGGTCAATGTAAAGTGCAAATCTCACAAGAAAACAAGTGAAAATACACACCACTTGGGAGACCAATCAAATCAGTCCTACAACAATTGGTACAAGAAAATATCATCAAAATCCCTATTTATGTGGACTATCAAGAACCAACCATAAAACTGCCAGGGTATAATGAGAAGCACCTTTGTGATTATCATAGAATAAAGGGAAACAAAACATTAGATTGTGTTCGACTCAAGAAACTCATCCAAGACTAGATTGATTAGAAGATAATCACTATTGGGGGAAATGATAGCATTGGCAATCTCTCCACTACGACTATTGAGAACAAGGAGAAAGATCAATCCATCACTGAGCACCTTGAAGTTATGTCTACTCCATCCAATGATCAAATGAAAATATGTCAAGAGTCACTTCTCAATCATGATCAAAATCCACCAACAATACCCAACAATGATCAAATTCAAGAAATTTCAACATCATTTGACCCTATGGTTGAAGACATTGGAAATCCCTCTACCACAATTGTTGAAAACAATGATCAAAATCTATCCATCAATAAAGATGTTTTCACCTCATCCAATGATGCATCAACTAGTGATCATGTTGAAAATGTCCCTACATTACCTAATGAGTTAGAGGGCATATCTCAAGAATTTATTCTAAAGCATGATCAATATCTCTCACCAAAGTCTAGCAATGGTCCTTTACAAGACATATTGACATCCTTCGACCTCATGATTGTCGATATTGAAGGAATATTTAACTTGACACCTGATCCAAGTCCACTCAAATATCAAGAAGATATTAAGCCACTTCCCATGCCCAATGAAGATATCCAAGAACCATTTTTAAGTAGTCCATCCTTCGAAACTGACCCATGTCAAGAACTTGATCCAAAGCATGTCAAAAGCAACTTCAAAATCATTCAAGATCAAGAATTTGTATCTTCAAGATACTACAATAATCTAATGGACACTCTCTTATCTATGCAAGATGATCATATCCATATAACACATAATCCTCCATCTACGCATGAGATGCTTTCTATGGATGGACACATAGATGATCTTCATCTAGAAAAAAATCATGTTACAAAAAAAGAGCAAATTATTAACTCCTATAGTCAAACTAAGTTATCAACATTAGGATCAAATATATCCCAAATTTAGACTGAGGACATCAGGTATGCAGATATCCAACATTATCCGCTTAAGGAAGCAAATCAGATAGAATAGTATAATTCAGAGTTAGCAGAGCAACAAATTGAAACAATGTCACCTATGGTGGTCATTTATCAGAGAATTCATTCTAAAAAAAAGCTCTCAGAACAAGCGGAATCAAAGCATGAAGGTACTATTTCCACAATACTAGGGGAAAATTTATCTCAAGCAAACATCAACATAGGGAGCACGATGAGTTCTTATGATGAAACTAGTGTCAATACTAGAACCATCCACATCACGAATCTTCATCCACCTATCATCCCGTCCATGAATTGGGACCAACGTCAAAAGAAAGATTTGAATAAAATTACAAAGAATGCTATCAAAGAAAAAGAAGCTGAAAAGCATAATGGACAAATAAAATACATATGAATACCAAATAATACAAAGAAAGATTATCCCTATCAAACTCCATTAGTCAAAGAAACTATGGGGAAAAATAAAAGAGGGAAAAGTATCCATCAAAGATGTCCATAAAAGAAAAAGAAGGATTTTCAAGCAACATAAAAGGTATATCAAGCAGTTGGTCCTAATTCCACACACACTTTCGTATCCACCTATCATTGTTCATCTTCCCAAGTTTGGATAATCAAAGATTCCAAGCTACCAACCAATCCATCTTGTATCCATAAACACACTCCATCCATGTCTCCACGCATGATATCTAACTCTCATATTGACCATGTATTGGCAACAACCCTTCATCATAAGGATTCAGAAGACACTCTATCGCGATGTGCACACAAAGAAAAAGTTAACTCCGGTATCGACAAAGCAAATCAGAAATCTCCAAAGTTGTATTCAAGTGCACGTATCTTAGCAAAGAAACTTCTTCAAGTAGGATATCGATGGAACATTATGATAGGGGCATATACATCACCACCACTAGGTGGGTTAGCATGAATCTTTCAGAAAAACCAAAAAAAAAAAAAAAAGGAAAAGAAAAGAAAAGAAAATCTAAAAAATCAGAAAAATAGATTAAAAATAGTAAATAAAAATAATCGTCCACTAGTGAAAACCGCATGTGCGGCGCTTTGGGCAAGACCATGATGAAAACCTGGCAAACAGGCGTCATGTGTAGAATAGAGCATCTACGTGCGCTGGTTTAGGAGAAAGCATCTCATCCAGTCCATAATAAAGCCAACATTCTATCCATCTTAGCCATAATAAATTCATTCATCCATAAACCATTTATCCAATCCATCTTTATTCATCTACAGCCATCATCCAAGTTATCTTGATCTTGATGAAAGTTTGGGGCACACTTTACGCTTGCTTATGGTAAAAGATCTTGACATGAGCCATTTTCATTAATCCTATCCTATGCAACATTATCCAAATGAGCATTCTTTATTTAAACACCTTATCTTATCACAAGATAATCCTTGGAATCCTTTACATATCCATCCATCCATACACCTATTCGAGCATTCATCCATCATATTCCATACATTGCTAGACATTGGGGGCAGATATTTACATCTTGCTTCAAGAATAAATCTTGATCTATATCCTCCCACTTATATGGTGATCCAAACATTGGCAAACGTGAAACCAAATTGGTCAAAGCATCTGTGATCCAAAATCTAAATCACTAGCCCGTGACACATTTGGACGAGAAGACATTCCTTATCAATCTTCATCATTCATCGAACATCAATCCAAATAATCACTATCAGTTGTGTCTAATGAATCCTTCAACGTCACATCAAATCATCCAAAACTTCTTTTGTTCCAAACCAAGCTTCAACAACCCTAATCAATCAAATCCAATCAAATCATCATCATCTTGGGATATCCTTCTAGATCATTGTGTTGCTTAACACTATCCTTGCATTATTGTGCATCCTCAACAATGTTATCATCATCAATCATGATCAATCAATCCTTGCATTGTTGTGCATCCTCAACAGTGTTATCATCATCAATCCATTGACCAGATCGATCAACCTTAGCTTGGTTTTCAACAAAATCCCAAATAGACCACTGATATCATCACACACATCCATATCCAAATCGTCAAAATCATGCGAAAATCAAAAAAACCCAAAACATCAAAAATCCAAAAACATTCATAAAAGTCAAAAATGTCAAAAACATTGAAATCAAACTCATGCATCTTTGAGCTTAAAGCGTAGGCAAGGCTAATCTTTGATCAGCCCCAAGACATCAAAATCCAAAAAACATTCGAAAAACACAAAATCAAAAAACATTTGAAAAATAAAAAATCAAAACATTTGAAAAAAATCCAAAAACCCAAAATGGCCTCAAAACCTTTCAAAACGTCAAAAACATCCAAATATTTGAAAATATCCATCCATCTCATTTCGCTTTCACCTGCAATAATCAATCATTCATAATAAACTGATCGTCACCTTCATCCTTTGGCAACACAAACAAAAACAAGTACAACAATCATCAAAAGAAAGCTTCAAATGCAAAAACAAAATTGAAGCAACAAACTGTCAAATGCAAAATCAAACTCTTGATCAGTCACAAACATGTCAATCAACCTTATATCAATAGCCTATCAATCAAATTATCAAACCATCATCATCCTATACAATGCATGTCCTAGGATATATCATTCTGACAATGGGCATCATTTTGGATATCACTTGGATACTTATCCTATCAAAACACATCCCTTTGGCTAGAGGTATGAAGAACATTGGCTTGTTTGCGTACTTGATCTTTTCATATGATTTATCTTATTGCACTCATTCCAAGGACCTCTCGATGATATCCGAACAAAGGATTTAGAGAGATGGGAATGGGGCAATGATCATTGTCTTTTGTCTGTTGTGCTTGTTGTACATTCTTGTATAATAACTTGGTGAATACTTGCTTTGTTAGGTACATCCTAGCAAGGTTTTTGTATGTCAAGTGTGAACAAGAATACTCCTATCTATTTTTTGAGTCAAAGTCCATCGCATTAGGTACAATGCCATCATGGTTCTTTATACCTTGATGCATCATATCTACATGTGTAATCAAACATAAGGTAAGTAGTCCTTTTAAAATCCCAATCCTTGATAAGAAAATCATCATCATTTATCATCATCTATCATCATCATCATCATCATCTCTAATAAAGTCTCATCAGATCATGCACTTGTGGGATCCTCTTTTCATCATGTCATTTCTGCACTAACATCATCATCACCAATGCATCCATCATGCATCCATCCTGCATCCAAAAACCATCAGTATTATGCATATCATCTCACATGCATAATCATCATCATAATATAGATCTATTATTCTAAGCATTTGCATAAATCATCCATTGCATAATCATAGCATATCACATCATTAATCTCATCCATCTCACATCATATCATCATTTAAGTTTTTTAGGATAATATAGATTTGTTATTCTAAGCATCTTAAAATCATCTCATTTGTATCATCATCCATAACCATCCATTTTTAACCTCTTTATCATGAGATCGACCCTCAAATCAAATCTTTTCCCTTGATCTCTTGAGGGGGCAATGTACCAGTGTACTTCTTTCCGCTGGGGCATCTGAAAAATTAGAAATTTTTTGAATTTTGATTGCGGCAAGTTTATTCTTTGAGCCAATGCAACAAGTACAACGCTTCAAAGAGGGGAAAAATGTAGACACGTGAAATTAGCATTATCCACTTAGGTCATATTCATCCGCTCATTAAATAAATCAAATGCAACAAATCCATTCACTAGGCAAATCAGGTCTTTAGTCCTAAGGTTATTCATTTAAATAAATCAAAAGCTCACATCATCCTTTAATTAAATAAATCAAACTTTATTTAATTAAAAGCCTAAAGTCATATTCCATCCTTCTTTGATTTAAATAAATCCAAATTTATTTGAGTCAAATTGGTCAAACTCACCTAGAATCATCATTAAGCTAATCTAATCCTAATTATCCTAACCTTATCACCCATCACATCCTCTTGATAATCCCACTTGCACAAATAAATCAATTTATTGATTTATTACAATCAACATTTTTACTCAACATGGCATCCATGAGGAATCTTCCATCAAGTTTGAATTCAAAACCAAGTTGGCATGTACATCCAACAAAGCAATTAATAAACTCTTACATGTCCTCCACTCAACATTTACTCTCAAATTTGAATTTTAAATCTCCCTCTCTTGGGCACATTTCCCAAATCTTGCACACTCCTCAACCACTCACAAGTTGACAAGTGGCCTCTTTTCATTGGCCTATGTTTAGTCCCACATTGGTCACTTTTCAACACTCTTAGCATCTAAGAATCTACAAATAGAGGCATCATTCTTCAAGAAAATCCTCCACAAATCATCCATAGTCCTCATGCAGGGTCACTCTCTTAAACTGAGAATTGATCTTGTCCACCATCATTTGATCATCAACATATAATTTTCATATCATGGAGCTTAAGCAAGGATTGGGAAAGGGCTATTTTCTACAATAGCACCAATCCACGATGAGATGATTTACTTCATGTTTTTCATGTGCTTATTTATCTTTCTTTTGTCATTTGTTTGCATTTGAAAGCATTGATGTATCATTTCATATGGATGTTGTTATTTGCTTTGTTTTAAACTAACCATGCTAATGTGTGTTGTTTGTTTTGAGCAAATGCAGATCTCACCATCTTTAGATACCTTGGTGATGGTGTTGGAATTAGGCACCTGATTTCTTTCCCAATTTTCACCCTAAACTCCACTTTATTGCCACCTTCATTAAATAGCAACCCATTAATTAGTTGTATTGTTTTCAAAGCTTCATGCCACTCAGCTAGCGTTTCTCGAGATATCTTTAGATGTTTTCACTTTTTGTTGTTTTCCTTGGTCTTATCAAGAGTATCCAATCAAATTACGTAGAATAGGGGTAAGATTTTGAGATTGGGATTTGTACGGCTTATGTCTCTCGCTTTCACGAAAGTAGAGAGTTCTAGCATGGGCCACTTTGTTTCGAGGAAATCCTTTGAGAGAAGCAAAATTGCTACTTTGTATGTCTTATCCACCTCAAATATATGAGAGGGGAAATATTATGCCACTAGAAAGCTTTCAAGATCTTGATCAAAGAAGCAGGATACACCTTGTTTTGTCACGTCTCTATATAGCTTCCCAACAAAAAAATAAAATTGCTTATCCCTGTGACTGAGAAATACATCAAACTTGTGTCTCATGTGTTCACTGGGTGGAGATTTAAGTAGATGACAAGGAAAATTTTGTAGGCCCCATACCTGGCTGCTATGTTTCTTCCTATATGCTTTGATTACACTTCAAGGGCTCAATACCATAAAGTCACCACTTGCAAGTAGGCGCGTACCCTTGATTTTCTCATCTGGTTATAACCTGAGATAACTACATTCAGTTTGTTGATTAAGATTTTAATTCTTTGACGTGGAATTTTAATGCTCTGACATTTCTTTCCAGCATTTTCTCCAACTTGGTGCATACCCCTGATTTTCTCCTTATGAGTATAGCCTAGAATATTGCATTCATTGTGTTGATTTTAATGCTCTGACACTAGTACATTTAAAATGATTTTTATTGATGGCGGCTATCTTGAATGACAAATTTTTATTTTATTTTGATTTCTATTAATAGTGAAAATATTTAGTATGTAGTCCATATTATTCACAATCTGGTGTCTCTGACATATTCATTTTCTCAATGGGAAATTTCTGACATAGATCTTGAATGACCAGGCTTTCTTTATTTCATATTTTGATTTGATTTAAAATGATCTTTATTGATGGCAACTGCTTTGGATATGTGGTCTCTATTATTTGGAGTATTGAAATAACAAAAATCATCACCTCATAATGCTCATTGGAGGAATAATTTGTTTGACTTAAACCATGCAATGTGGTTTCAATAAAACAAATAATACTAGATTTTGAGCATAAAATCTTACATCTCCATTTTACTGCATTGCATTGTCCCTCGAGTACAATTTTTTTGGGGTTCATCAAATTTGACTTCTTAGCTATAACCATTGATTGTTTATTATTACAAAGACTTTGCATAATAGGGGTAATTTATTTGATGCATTGCTGCATTGATTTCTTGAAAATCTTATTCCTGATGGCTTTGTAATGTTTGCAGGATTATATCAACAAACAAAGATGGTCTCTCTTTCACATGGGAATTAAGTGAAAGAAAGCAGATTTGAGTTGAACATTGAATTTAAACTTTAGAAAAGCATTTTTTAATGCTTAATGTAATGAATTGAAACATCCATTTCGTGCTCTCATTTTCTATTTTAAGACAACTCACTTTCAATTTGGGGTTTAAAAGCAATCATTGTTTTGGATTTTTTTCAAAGTTGGATTACAACTGAGCATTAGAAACTCGCTAAGCTTTTTGATTTGGCCTAAAATTTTACAAGAAAATTATCACATTTTCCTTTGGTGCTTAAAACGAATTTATCATTGCTTTAAGGCTTAAAATAAACATGTGTTTTTCATGTTTCATAATCTCTTATTCAAAGTAATCTCATCTAAAAAGGCATATGCACTTCTCTCGTGCTTCACGATGATCTTGAGAATCAAAAGTCTTTTTGATGAAATTAAGTTGCATAAAATATTTCCTCACTTTGATTTGGATTTAAAATTGAACAAGATCTTGTGCGAGTGTGAGTGGGGGCATTATTGCATATATTCTCTCTCTTTGTTGCCATCAAAGATTGATCAAGTTATAGATTTTGTCTTTATTTGCTTTTGTTTATCCTAGAGGGCCTGCCTTGGGGAAAAAGTACTCACCCAAGGGAATGACTCAACTAGTAACACTCTAAAGCCAAGAGTATTTCTAGCCGGGATATAAATGTGGGTATTGAAAAAAATTCCAATATCACGTGGTTGATTCCAATAAGATGGATCCAAAAGGGGACTCTCTCCATATGGGTCAATCTCTATGAATGGAAAGTCCAAAATAAAACCCTTGTTTGTAGTGGCCTATTAACCCATTCACCGAGTTTATCAAAGTGGTGCATTGGAACTTAGATTCCAAGAAGTTACTTGCCATGTCCAATCTTGGTTAAAGTATAGAGGTTAAGACTTCATTTTTAACATACCTTTATATTTTTTCCTTAGTTGCATGTAAAATAAACTCTTCTACTACGAAGGGCATGAGGTAAGCCCACCAAGAAAAATGTACCATTTGAGCTAGGGTGTTATATTGTTTATGAGTCAATTTGAAAACACCGCTTTGATCGAAAACATTGGAAAACCAACATTCAACATGAGCATCAAATCTCAAACCCTTTAGGAGAAGCAAATATCCTTGAACAAATTCACATGTTATTGCTTGCCCTTGGGATTCGTATCCTTCGAGGATTCTAAACATTTGGATTTCATCTCAATTTTCTCCTACTAAGGTCAACATTAGGAAATCTTTGCCTTGATTTCCTTGATTTCTGCATAATAAATTTTGTGGGATGAAAGAAAATTAGGACATTGGACATTCAGTTTCATAGCTAATCAAGAAGTGTTTGTGGTAAAAAGAATCCATTAAAAAAATATTGAATCAATTAGACCCCACACATGTGCTTGTCATCTTTTGGTCATATGGTTTTCATGCAAATATTGGTCTTTCGATTTTGAATTACTCCTAGAGAAAGGCATATTCTTCACTATCTTGGTCTAGTAAACAAGTCCTTCTTAGGTTCATTTAGGATCCAATCAAACACTTCATTCATTCAAACATTTATCATCCCATCCCACAAGCAACTTTAGAGCTTTGGAAACATCATTCTAGACTTGGGTAAATCATCAAAATCAAAATCACCTTGTTTAGTTAGGTGTGTGGGAATGCATCCTTTCTCATACATTTAATTAAATCAGCAATCCTTTGAACAATTTTATCCTAAAATAACATCTAACATAATAGGGTTTACAAATTCATTACCCAAATCAAACCCTAAGTCTAGCATTGATCTGATGTCCCTAAACGTTCAACACTCATATCATTTCCCCTTTTCATCCTTCATCTCGTCATTGGTCCTAAGAACCTTAGAGGTCACTTTTGCAACAAGGTCAAAATGCAAGAGGAACATGGAATATAAACTTGATCCATACATCATAAGTAGTCCAAGTCAACTAAGCTATCAAAGCCTTACAATGCCGATTAATTATTAACACTCACATATATACAAACTGTACATGGGATCATTACCTTCGACAAATGTCAATAGTACAAAAAATGTGAGTATGCCCAAATAAAATTTTGGGACACCTTTCCCAATGGTAGATTTAAATCCAAGTCCAAACCTAAAAATCCACCAACCGAAGAATAAATGCATGAGCCTTCAAATGAACAACATCATTACACCAAATCACTACATTTCAAATGAGAATGTACCAAGTACAAGTTTTCCAAACATGAATCCAACAAAATTTGGGATAAATATGTTTGTGAAACATACAAATTTTGTTCAGATTCCAAACAAGATGTTAATGAGTCCAAGACAAGGTGACACCATGCAAAATCAAAGTTACCTAAATCAAGACAATGTTCAATTTCAACCCATAATTCCAAATTTGAACATCATCCCAATTCATAACAGTACCCGAAATCAATTTGTCCATGATCCCATTCAAACACCACACGTATGCATTCCAAATCTGCTCGAACAAAAGCCAAATCAACTATATCAAGGGTGTCAATATCAAGATCAAATTTCACTAGAACAACTTGCTTCACATGCCAAACTAATTGAATTTTTGAGCCAAGAGATATCGTCACTCCAAAATCAATACACTCTTCCATTGGTTAATCCATGCCATCAAAGCATTGAGTTGTGTTCACAACCACATCAAGAACAATATATCTAATGTTAAGAAGTTAGATATCAAAATCAACCACATCAACAAATCCAACCCCCACATCTCAAAGATCAATCGCCACATCTCCAAAATCAACCACCACAAGGTCAATTTAAAGTGAAAATCTCACAAAGAAATGAACGGAAATACACACCACTTGGGAGACCAATCGAATCAATCCTGCAACAGTTGGTACAAGAAAATCTCATCAAAATCCCCATTTACGTGAACTATCAAGAACCAGACATAAAACCGCCAGGGTATAACAAGAAGCACCTTTGTGATTATCATAGAATAGAGGGACACAGAACATCAGATTGTGTTCGACTCAAAAAACTCATCCAAGACCTAATTGATCAAAAGATAATCACTATTGGGGACAATGATAGCATTGGCAATCTCTCCACCACAACTATTGAGAACAAGGATCAAGATCAATCCATCACTAAGCACCTTGAAGTCATTCCTACTTCATCCAATGATCAAATCAACATATGTCAAGAGTCACTTTTCAATCATGATCAAAATCCACCAACAATACCCAACAATGATCCAATTCAAGAAATGTCAACATCACTTGATCCTATGGTTGAAGAAATTCACAATCTCTTCACTGCAGTTGTTGAAAACAATGTTCAAGATATATCCATCAATAAAGATGTTTTTGCCTCATCCAACAATGCATCAACCAATGATCATGTTGAAAATGTCTCTACATCATCTAATAAGTTGGAGGAAATATCTTAATAATTTATGCCAAAGCATGATCAATATCTCTCACCAAAGTCTAGCAATGGTCCTTTCCAAGACATATTGACATCCTTCGACCTCATGATTGTTGATGTTGAAGGAATCTTCAACTCAGCACTTGATCCCAATTCACTCAAAGATAAAGAGGATATTGAGCCACTTCCTATGCCTAATGAAGATATCCAAGAACCCTTTATAAGCAATTCATCCTTTGAAATTGACCCGTTTCAAGAACTTGATCCAAAGCATGTCGAAACAATTCCGAAATCATTCAAAATAAAGAATTCATATCTCCAAGATACTACAATGATCTAATGGAAACTCCTATCTACAAAATATGATCATATCCACATATCACATACTCTTCCATCTACCCATGAGATGCTTTCTATGGATGGACATGTAGATAATCTTCATTCAGAACAGGATCCCTTTATTCTTGACATTATTACACAAAAAGAGTAGATTATCAATTCCTATAGTCAAATTGAGTTATCAACATCAGGATCAAATATATCCCAATTTCAGACTAAGGACATCATGTATGAAGATATCCAACATTATCCACTCAAGGAAACAAGTCAAATAGAACATGATATTCCAAAGTTAGTAGAGCAACAAATGGAAATAACATCATCTACAATGGTCATTTATGAAAAAGTACTTACTGAGCAAGACATCTCAAAACAAGCAGAATCAAGGAACGAAGGTGCTACTACCACTATATTGGGGGAAATTTTGTCTCAAGAAAATAATAAGATAGGGAGAATGAAGAGTCCTTATGATGAAACCAATGCTAATACTACAACGAACCATGTCATGAATCTTCATCCACCCATCACCCCATCAACAAATTGGGACCAACATCAAAAGAAATAATTGAATCAAATTACGAAGAATGTTATCAAAGAAAAAGAAGCTAGAAAGCATAATGGACAAATAAAATACAAATGGATACCAAAAAATATAAAGAAAGATCATCCCTATCAAACTCCATCAGTCAAAGAAACTATGGGGAAAAATAAAAAAAGGGAAAAGTATCCATCCAGGATGTCTAGAAAAGAAAAAGCAGGCTTTTCAAGTGATGTACAAAGTGTATCAAGTATGTGGTCCTAATTCCATGCACATTTTCGTATCCACCCATAATTGCTCATATTCCCAAGTTTGGAGAGTGAAAGGTTCCAAACTATCAACCAATTCATCTCTTATCCCTAAAAACACTCCATCCACGCCTCCACGCATGATATCCAATTCTTGTATTGACCATGTATTGGCAACAACCCTTCATCATAAGGATTTAGAAGGAACTCTATCACGATGTATGCACAGATACAAAGTTAACTCCGGTATCGACAAAGCAGATCAAGAATCCCAAAAGTTGCATTCAAGTACACATATCTTAGCAAAGCAACTTCTTTAGGTAGGATATCGATGACACATTATGATAGAAGCATCTACATCAACACCAGCAAGTGGGTTAGCATAAATATTTCAAAAAAATAAAAAAATAAAAACAAATATGAAAATCCAAAAAAATCAGAAAAAAGGATTGAAAACAATAAAGAGAAAAAATCGTCCTTTAGTGAAAACCACTATGGTGGTGCTTTGGGCAAGACCATGATGAAAACCTGGAAAATGGGAATCATGTGTAGAATCAAGCATCTATGTGTGCCAATTCAAGTGAAAGCATCTCATCCCATCCATAATAAATCCAATCATCCATGAGCAATTTATCCAATCCATGTGCATATGTTTGCATCCATAGTCCAAGTCATCTTGATCTTGAAAAATTTTGGTGCACACTTTATGCTTGCTTATGGTAAACATCTTGACATGGTCTATTTTCATTTGATCTTGTCCTATGCAACATTATCTGAGCTATGAAGCACTATCTAATTGAGCTTTCTTTATCCAAACACCTTATCTTATTACAAGATCATCCTTGGCATCCTTTGCATGCTTTCCATATTCATCCATCCATACAACTATTTGAGCATATATCCATAAAATTCCATACATTGCTAGACACTGGGGGAAAATATTTACATCTTTCTTTGAGAATAAATCTTGATCTATATCCTCTAACTTATGTGGTGATCTGAACATAGGAAAACGTGAAACTGAATTGGTCAAAGCATTTGTGATCCAAAATCCAAATCACTATCCCATGGCATATTTTGGAAAAAATAAATTCCTTATCAATCTTCATCTTTCATCGAACATCAATCCAAACAATCGATATCAATTGCATCTAATTTTCACATTAACATCACATCAAATCATTCAAACAAATTTTGTTCCAAATCAAGTTTCATCAATCATGATCAATCAAATCCAATAAAAAAATAATCTCAAGATATCCTTGTGTTGTTTAACACTATCCTTGCATTGTTGTGCATCATCAACAATGTTATCATCATCAATCCTGATCAATTAATCCTTGCATTGTTGTGCATCCTCAACAATGTTATCGTCATCAATCCTGATCAATCAAATCCTTTTATTGTTGTGTATTCTCAACAATGTTATCATCATCATCAATCCATCAATCTAATCATTCAACCTTATCTTGGTTTTTAGAAAAATCCCCAAATAGAGCACTGATATCATCACACATGTCCATATCCAAATCGTCAAAATCATGCAAAAATCTAAAAACAAGTCAAAAAATTAGAAAAACATGAAAAACATTGGAATCCAAACTACGTCATCTCTAAGCTTAAATTAAGGCAAGGCTCATCTTTGATCATCCCCTGAGACTTTAAAATCAAAAAACATTCAAAAAATACAAAAATCAAAAAACATTCATAAAATTTCACAAAATCAAAAACATTCATAAAATCTCAAAAAACCCTAAAACATCACAAAATTCAAAAATAAAAACATTTGAAAATCTCAGAAAATACAAAAAATAGCCTTAGAACATTGCAAAACTTCAAAAACATCCAAATATTTGAAAAAAATCCATCCATCTCATCTCACTTTCACTCGAAATAATAAATCATCCATAATAAACTAATCATCACCTTCATCCTTTGACAACACAAACAAAAACAATCATAGTAATTAGCAAAAGCAAACATCAATCGTAAAATGAAAGGAAAACAACAAACCTTTAAAACAAAATCAAACTCTTGAGCATTTTCAAACATGTCATTCAACCTTATATCAATAGCCTATCAATCAACTTATCAACCCATCATCATCCTATATAATGCATGTCCTAGGATATATCGTTCTGACAATGGGCATCATTTTGGATATCACTTTGGATTCTTATCCTATCAAAATAAATCCCTTTGGCTAGAGATATGAAGAACATTGACTTATTTGCGTACTTGATCTTTTCTTTTGTTTTATCTTATTGCACTCATTCCAAGGACCTCTCAATGATATCCAAACGAAGGATTTAGAGAGATAGGAATGGGGCAACGATCATTATTCTTTTGTTTGTTGTGCTTGTTGGACATTCTTGTAAAATAACTTGGTGAATACTTGCTTTGTTAGGTACGTCGTAGCAAGCTTTCCATATGTCAAGTGTGAACAAGAATACTCATATTTGTTTGTTGAGTCAAATTCCATCATACTAGGTACAATGTCATCCTGGTTCTTTACACCTTGATGCATCGTACCTATGTGTGTTATCAAACATAAGGTAAGTAGCCCTTTTAAAATCCTAATCCTTGATAAGCAAAACATCATCTATAATAAAGTCTCGTCAGATCATGGACTTGTTGGATCCTCTTGTCATCATCTCATTTCTTCTCTCTTCTCACCGAGCTAACATAACATCGCAAATGCATCCATCTTGCTTCCATCATGCATCCACAAATCATTAGCATGCATGCATCTCATGATCATAGCATATCATAATCATCAGCATTTGGCATATCATCTCACATGAATGTTCATAATCATAATATAGATCTGTTAATCTAAGCATCTGCATAGAACATCCATCGCATAATCATAGCATATCGCATCATCCATCTCAAATATCTCATTTGCATTATCATCCATAACCATCCATTTTGAACTTCTTTATCGCGAGATCGACCCTCAAACTAAATCTTCTCACTCAATCTCTCGAGGGGGCAATGTACCAATGTACTTCTTTCCACTGGGGCATCCAAAAAATTAGAGATTTTTGAAAATTTGGTCATGGTAAGATTATTGTTTGAACCAACACAATAAGTACATTGCTTCAAAGAGGGGAAAAATGTAGACATGCAAAATTGGCAAAATGCATTCGATTAGGTCATATTCATCTACTCAACAAATAAATCAAGTTTATTTATCAATCTCCTAAAGTCAATGGTTTAAATTCAATAAATCAACTTGATCCTAACATCACCCTCCTTGATTAAATAAATCAATCCTTTATTTAATTAAGTCTGAAATCACCTTTCATCCCTTTTTTATTTAAATAAATCAAAATATTCAAGTCAAAGGGGTCAAAGCATCTAATCATCATTAATTTAATCTAATCTTGATTAACCTAACCTAACCACCCATCACATCCTCTAGCTTTTCCCACTTGCACAAATAAATAAATTTATTGATTTATTAAAATCCTTATTTTCCATCAACATGACATCTTTGAGGAATATTCCCTCAAGTTTGAATTAAAAAACAAGTGGACATGTACATCCAACAAAGCATTTATGAGCTCTTACATGGCTCTTACATGTCTCTTGCACAAGTCAAACTCAACATTTAACTCTCAAATTCAAATTTGAATCTCCCTCTCTTTGGCACATTGACCAAAATGTCCTCATTCCTCAACTTATGGCAAGTTGACAAGTGGCCTCATCCATTTTCCAAATCATTATCACACATTGCTCTCTCATAAGCATTCTTTCAACTTGAGAATCTTTAAATAGAGGCTTCATCCTTCAGCAAATTCTCCACAATCTTTGTATCTCATCTACAAAGCTTATGCAAAGTCACTCTCTTCATTTGAGAACTGATTTTGTCCATTGCATTGTCATCATTGGCATTATCAAGGGTTGGGAAAGGGCTATTTTCCACAATAGCACCAATCCAATATGAGATAAATTTTTGATCATGTTTTATATGCTTGCAATTATCTATTCTTGTTCTATTTAGCTTTGCATATTTTATCATGGTTAAGTATCTCATAGGGATGTTGAATTTAATATGTTTCAAATAACTAACATGATATTATTATGTTAAGATTTAAACATGTTGGAGATTTAGCATCCACAGGTTCTTATTTGGGAACTTCATAGATTACCAAAGAGAGAAATTATAGTTATGCTTTAATCTATGTTGAACTAGATTTGAATAGCCCTTAGAAAAATCTCTTAATAATTGGTGCATGATTTTTTTTGACATAAAACCTTGGATTATGAATCCATCTATTTTTTATGTAGGAAATATTACCATTTTGGAATTTTTTTTATTCTTCATAGCTTAATTATAATGATACCTCCAAGAGATTGGTACATGATGATAAATAAAAATAAAAAATAAATTCAATAGTTTAATAAATAATTTAATTCTAGACAATATAATATCTATGGATTCACCATATTTTACAAGAAAGGTCAAGTTTCATTCTCTCAAAATCATAGAGGACCTGAGCCTAGTAAGATTTCAATAAGTAAGTTTGTTATTCTAAGAGAAATCTCCGCTATATTTTAGGATGATCACAATGTAGACCATGAATAGATGGTAGGACATTAGGGGAACCCTAAATTTTTTTAAGATCAATAAAGTCAAGGGAAACTATATAATGCTAAATTTTTTATTGATAACTAGCATTGTAAATCATAAAAAAATGATCTTTTAAGGATTTTTAGTGAAATTATAAAATAAATTTTTGCCATAGCTAATATCCACCATGCACCTTTTTCATAAACTAACTCTTGTTTTTCTACACATATCCCTCTTTTTATTTTTAACAATTCTTAAACTTTTAAATATCAATAAACTCTTCCTATAAAAAATTTAAATGTGTTCTTTAAAAAAAATTATGGACTTTGATAAACATCAAAATTTATCTATTTTTCATCCTAAAGATAGCATGAAGCCATAATCCTTGAAAGCAAAATTAAAAAACAAGATACTTTAGCTTGGGCTTTGAGTATTAAACAAAGTTAGACTAAAAATTAGGGAATGTAGGAAGCACTAAAAGTAGGTCACATTATTGATGAAGGTAAGACCAACTGTTTGAGAGAACATTGCATGGCTTTGAGTGTGTGTAAATATAAAAATAACATAAAAGAGACAAGTTAAGTTATTCTAACCTATCTTATCCACATTAAGTGCAACCTCTGATTAGAGAAAATAGGAATACATATACAAAATGAAGCTAGCTAACTAACAACACATACAAACCTATGATAAGTGATGCACTACTTGATATTTGATTAATGATTACTTTTGAAACCTATAGCATGACTTTGTCTTGCATGGATTTTTGAAAATGACTTACATCAAGTTTAATTTATACATTTTTGGATGGGTTGATGGAGGGATAGGATTTACTGAGATTGGGATACAAAGAGCCAGAGGATCAAACACAACAATCAATCATTCATCTTAAATATTATTATAATATTATTGGTAAAAAAAAAATTATTATAAACTTACTTTACTCATCCAATAGACAATGACAAAAATGCACCAGCAAATGGAGAAATTATTATGGGGTCATTGATTCTTCTCTTATTTTGAGAGGGGAAATTTCCTCTTATGATGTGGTTTTATAAATTTTGGGTATTTTTAACCATAAAGCATAAAGGAAATGAAACATAGTCAACCTACTCAAGATCATAGGTGGATAAAAATAATTTTAAGTAATTGAAAATTCAGAGATGCCTATGAAAAATAAACTGCTCATTACATTTCACTAATATTAGAGAAGAAAAGTTTTAAAAAATAAAAATATTTGTGAGCCTACAAAATATTTCATTGAAACTAGGTGTTCATAATGTTAAAAATAAAACAAAGCTCTTAAATATTTTCTTTCATGTAATTTAGTGATATGTTTTTTGTGAATCAGTTAGAAAAAAATCTAAGCTCCTCCTATATAGGAAAGGATTAATAATTTTAAAATTGTCATTAATGCTTATCCATTTTATTTATGGTCATTAAATTAGAGGGATTCTAAATGAATTTTAATATTGAAAAAATACTTAAGTGTTATGTGTTTATCATGGTTTTTTAGCATTAAATAACTATGGAATTATAGTCTTATTTGACTATTGTAAACCAAACTAAAACTTACGAAGCATAAAAGATAATCATTTGATCTGACTTAGAAATTGTTCTCCTAATTATGGTTAACTATAAATGAATAAAAAATATAGTGGATGATACATATGAATGATGGAGAAATCCATTCATTTTTCTCATCACTTTAAAAAACAATAAAATTTTAAATCTTAACAAGGAAAACAAGTAAGTCATAATTATTTAACATTTTATGGGAAATTCTATATTTTATTATTCTCTCTTAAAAGTCAAAAATCTCCAAACATATAAGGTGTGGATTCATTCCAAAGATCTTCAAGTTCATTTCATATATCTTAGAGTGCATGTATATTATACCATATACTTAATTTTATAAGAAATTTTAACAATGTTAGGTAGCTTAATTATTTTTAACTAACCAAATAGGAATAACCTGTTAGTGTGAAAAGAGTCTTTATACATCTACTTATCTATTATCTAGTTCATACACCTAGTAGTGTTTGCACCCTATGTAATTTCACATTAATTTACCTTCATTTCAGCCTTACAAGTTTGATAATGCAAAAACCCACCACTTTTTATCTACTTTTTCCCTATGCCCCTATCGTTTAGCATCAATGAAGGAATTTTCTATTAGGGATGTGCACACATCATGCAAACATTTGTGCATCATGTTGTCATCCTAACAAGATCCCTATGTCAAGAAATGATAAAGATGTTATAACTCTTTGTCACCTATGAGCATAACGTCCCCTATCGAATCTTGACTACTATAAATAACTATTTTCCTCCAATTTACCCATTTAAGCAATATTATTTCATTCTATCAACTCTCTTGACAAAAATTCTATCTCATTATCAAGCTCTCTTGGTTCTAACAATTCTCCTTGCATATCTCTCACTCATTCTTGCTTCTTCTAGCTTCATACTTGGCTTCTAGTGTGAAAATATCTACTATGTTGGTGTGGTGATCTTGTTCTTCTCCTTTCTCTATCAACCTATAGAACTCATGAAAAGGGAGGTGCTATTGTATCTATTTGTCTATTTGTATTATCTAACTTCTAGAGTAGCATTTAGATTGTCATTTTTGTCCACTTCTTTGGGTTTATTCTATCTGCTTCTTTATCTCTTTTTTATATCTTGTTATCTATTGGTTTTCCATGGAGGTGGGAACACTAAAATGGGGACTTGAATGAGGCATGTTCCAAAACACAACCCCAATATTTTTCTTGTTATTGTTTTTGTAGGTGCTATTTGAGTGCCTAGAGCTAGTTGGTGAAATAGACCTTAAGTAAGTTGGCATTCTTCTTTCGTTGTCATTTCATTACTAGATTAGGTTTCATAGTATTCTTCTTTTTGTACTTTCCATTTCTATATGTTTTTGTCAAATTGTAAAACTAGAACATTTGGGTTGTTAATAGAATCTATGTGATTTTGGCTACCACTTGACCCTTTATCTATATAGGACACCAGCATGTATCTAACACTCCAGACTAGGATACTAAATTTTGACTCCTACGTTGTTTTCCTATGACAAAGATTTGTTTTCTAGTTTGTAGTCTAAGAACTTTGTGGTCAGCTCACCTAGTTCTAACAAAAATATGTCATTAACATAAGGAAAACATAGTCTTGTTTTCCCTTCCTTTCTAGGTTATTAGGTAGTCTAAGGTAGTTTAGGGTAGTTCATTCCCTTAGGCTCTTTTGTGGCCTAAGAGTCTTGTGGGTTGAAAATTCCTCTTCTCTAAATTTTGTTGAGCCTAATGTGAACTATCCTCTTTGATTTCTTTGTGTCAAAAAAAAATCTCTCCTATATTGGGTGTGTCATAGATTCATGTCATAAGGAATTTATCTTTGTGACCCAATATATGACCTTAAAAATTTATATTAGAAGGAGCCTATGGCATATAAGAATAGAATCTAGATAGGTCACTACTTTCTAATATAATCTTTTTCATCTTCTAAGCAGCTTCTGTCTAACTATATGAACATGGTATCAATCATGCATATTCCCCGTGCTGAGAATGTGAGTGCAATGCCTGACATAAATTTTACATCACATTATTTTCCACTAAATAGGGAGCCTTACTCTTGAACATTCCTACTTGGATGAATGATAACTTTGTTACTAGTGCCATGATTGATCTGACAAGTCGAGTGAACATGATAATAGAGAAAACCTTGTTCATAAATAGTTTACATAAGGATAAATGTGAAGAGTCGTAGGCCACTCATTGTACTCATGAAAAAAATTATATTATCCCTATGGGCACCATTTCTTTGTCAGTATTTGTGGGACCTAAGGTTGTAGATGTGGCATTTGTTATGATACCAAATTTTGACCTATTTAGAGTTAGGTTAAGCATTCCATGGCTAGCCTCTATGAATAGTGTTTCCTCTATAGTCCACAAGTGTTTGAAGCTCCCCCAAGAAGGTTTTGTGCATGTTGTTCATGATATAGGCTACAAACTAGTGGTATCACATGAGGGCTTCTCTTTGGATCACTTTTGGCCCACCTTGGTGAGACCTCTCCCTCCAAGGAGAGATCTATTATACCATGCTTATGTTAAATATAAGACTAGGGGATTGACGTTGTTGGAATATGTGCGTCAATTCTTACCGGCATGTAACTCATGAAGGGAAAATTCAGTGTGACATTATTGATGTCTGGCTGACTAGCTATTTTGAATCCTTGTGAAAAGTTCAAGTTGCTGAGACAATAATGATGTCCTACTGAATGATCCTATCCCTATGAAATTATGATCATTGTGACAATTAATATCTCACTCTGCCCGAGTTGATCTCTTGCCGACGGGTTAGTGTCAAGTGGTGGTCGGGGTGATTCTTGGTGAACAGTGGTTTCGAGATAACATGGAAGCCTCGGTAAGAAGTCTTACCGATGTGTGAATGTCTCACCGATGGGGATACACTTGGGGTCTTCGTGGTGACACAAAGAATTCTGTATGAAGTCTTAGCAATGAGTGTTGGTCTCGCTGATGTTGAGGGGTCTTCGGTATGACTTAAACACTAGGTATGAAGTCTTAGCGACTGATGGAGAGTATCGCCAATAGTAAATGGTCCTCAGGGTGACATGATGCATTTGGTATGACCTCTTGGCAATAGCGGTAAGTCTCGCTGATAGTATGCACTCGAAGTAACACATGAGGGCTTGGTGTGATGTCTTGGTGAAAGACGATAGTCTTGCCAATGGTAGGATTTTTTGATGTGATGTTGGTCAATTCGGTATGAGGTCTTGGCGACTAGGTGAAGTATTAGAGATAGCCTTATGGACTCGGTGTAACATCTTGCCAATTGAGACGAATCTTGCCGATAGATGGATGCTGATAGGAATGCAATGGATGTTGGTGGATTCAGTATGACTCGAGGAATTTGCTATATCATCTTTCCAACTATTAGAACCTACGTCGATATCGACCGTGAAGCCTTTGAGCATCGGGGAGACATTTCTTGTGTCTCACCAACATGTGAAATCAGTTGAATGTTTCCTTGACCATTTGACTATCCTATGTGGTGTCTCATGGACCAATCAGAGGAAGCAAAATTCAAATGATTGGTGGTTAGATTTTTGCAATAGTTGCGACGTTGGAGCTGAACTGTCTGGAAGGAAAAATCTACACAGGAATGGAAACTTTCTACAATGGGAAATTGCAGATAAGGATGAACAGAGGATAAAATCAGAGAGTGGTAAGATTCAAATGTAATCATTTTGTGTTGCATTGGCATTGTAAGTGAGAGCATTTTTGTAACAGAGGAATAATAGTGAATGAAGAAACTATAAAACTGATACTAGAGAGTTGTGTCTTTGCATTGTATGTAATTTGTTGATTACTAAAATACAAAGAGATTCAGCTTGGTGTGGTGGGTTTTTTCCTGAAAGGGTTTTTCCATGTAAATATTTTGTTCATTTGTCTTTGCATATTTTTTTGTTTTTGTAAATCTTTCATGTGTGTCTTAATTTGATTGTAATTTGGAAATTAGAAGTACTATCTACATTCTTCCCTATGGTTTTGACATTAGGATAGTTGTTTCTACACCTTTGCTTTCCTTACAAGTGGTATCAGAGCCTGGCTAGTTGTGTTATCCCTGTGAGTGGGTTGGGTTTTTTGTGTCAATTTTTTTTTAGTGGGAGTTTGGTAGAGGTCTGATAATTTAGTTACTTATTAAGATGAAAAGAACATCTGACAAGATGGAAATAGAGAAATTCAATGGTAGCAATTTTGAGTTATGGAAACTCAAGATGGAAAATCTGTTAGTGGATCGTGATTTGTGGCTTGCTATGTCTAGAATGATGCCTCAAGGCATGAAGCAAGAGGATTGGGATTTTGTAGATAGAAAGTCTAAGGGGTTGATAAGGCTTTGTTTGGCAGATTCTGTTCTTCTGAATGTTCATAAGGAAAAGACTGCATCTTCCTTATGAAAAAGATTGGCATCTATTTATCAAGGCAAGTCCTTGGTGAACAAATTGTTCTTGAGGAAGAAGCTGTACTCTTTGAGAATGCAAGAGGGAGGATCTATTGCTGATCACTTGAATGCTTTCAACATGGTGATTACTTAGTTAACATCTATTGGTGTGAAGATTGAAGATGAAGATTGCTATATGCTCTTATTATGTTCTTTGCCAGATTCTTGGGATCACCTGGTGATGGCTATTGGGAGTACAACATCCACTTTCAAGATGGAAGATGTTGTTGCTTCTTTATTTTTAGAAGAGATGAGAAGGAAATCTTCTAAGATGGCAAAGGAGGCTCTGGCTGTTAGAGGTAGATCAGAAGAAAAAGACAAGAAGAAGGACAAGAAATCCAAATCAAAATCATAAGGGAGATGAAAGTATCCTAGCAAGAAGTCCAAGGTGAAGTGCTGGAATTATGGGAAACTTGGTCATGTCTAAAAGGATTGCAAGGAGGAGAAAAAGAAGAAGAAGAAGACCACTTTTGACAATAATTTTTCTCAGAGTGATGCATGCCTTCATTGCAACCTTGGCTACGCAGGCATCTGATGATGTCTGGCTGATTGATTCTGGAGCATCTTTCCACATGACATCTCATAGAGACTGGTTCATGAAGTAT